>CAUYUJ010014394.1:192500-250000 GCA_963575745.1 Prorocentrum cordatum | reverse complement strand
GAAGAGGCGCCATGAAATCTGGGGAACATCATGGCGCCGACCACGATATCCCCCCCCCTAATCATCACCTTCCTACCCCCCTCACTGGAAACACCGGGTCCCAGACATGCGACGTCTTGATTTTTTCCATTACGGGGTCCCTGGAAGTCCCGACCCTTTCCCTGGGACCGGTTTTTCGACCCGAGGCGTTTTCTGACGGCCCCGAGGCCCGGCGAGGGCCCCCCGAGGCCGAAATTGGCCCCAAACCTCCCGTCCCGACTTTTTCGCGACGCGATCATGTCTGGGGGCGGAGGGGCGGCGGCATCGGGGCGCCAGCCGGGCGGGACACCCGCCGCCGCGGCGGCCGCCCCCAGGGCGGCCGCCACGGCCCCCGCGCCGCCGGCGGAGCGGCCT
The DNA here is from genome assembly GCA_963575745.1 of Prorocentrum cordatum. Classification (NCBI taxonomy): domain Eukaryota; class Dinophyceae; order Prorocentrales; family Prorocentraceae; genus Prorocentrum; species Prorocentrum cordatum. Next base: position 249,607 of record CAUYUJ010014394.1, on the reverse strand, counting down.
TGGCGGGCCTGCGGCAGGCGAGGGCTTTGGTCGTCGCCGCCGCTGAGCCGGCGACGCCGTCGCCGCCGCTGAGCCGGCGTCGTCGGCGTCGTCGTCGTCGTCGTACACGGCCTCGACGTCGTCGCCGCCGTCGTCGTCGTCGCCGTCGTCGCCGTAGCCGTCGTCGTTTTCGTCGTCGTCGTCGCCATCGTCGTCGTCATCGTCGTCGTCGTCCTGCTCCTCCTCCTCCTCCTGCCCATCCTCCTCCTCCTCCTCCTCCTCCTCCTCCTCCTCCTGCTCCTCCTCCTCCTCCTGACATCATCATCATCATCAGCAGCATCATCATCACCATCATCGTCCTCATCATCATCATCGTCGTCGTCATCATAATAATCATCATCAGCATCATCAGCATCATCATCAGCATCATCAGCATCATCATCTTAATATTAATATTCATCTTCATCTTCATCATCATCACCATCACCATCATCATCATGTTGATAACCATCAGCAGCACCATCACCACCACCGACCTCACAATCATCATCATCATCATCATCATCATCATCATCATCAACAATATCATCATCACCACCACCATCATCATCAGCATCATCATCATAATTTTCAACATCAACATCATCATCAGCAGCAGCATCACCATCAATACCAGCGCAAGGCTCATCATCATCAGCAACATAATCATCACCATCATCCTCATCATCCTCAGCATCATCATCATTGTGATGCCAATTACCATTATCATCATCATTCCCAGCACCATCATCGTAATCATCATCATTCGCAACAGCATCAGCATCAGCATCATCATCATTATCATCACCACGATCACAATCACCATCACCATCATCATCATCATCATCATCTTCACCACCATCACCACACGCGCAAGACTCATCATCATCACCATCGTCCTCATCATCCCCATCATCTTGGTGCTGACAACCATTATGGTGACGACAATCACCATCATTACCATTATCATCATTTCGATGGCAATCACCACCACCATCATCATCACCAGCATCATCGTAATTGTCATCATTCGCAGCATAATCAGCACCCTCATCAGCATCAGCATCACCATCAGTACCTGCGCAAGACTCATCAGCATCATCACCATCCTCCTCATAATCATCCTCAGCGCCACCATCATTATGATGACAATAGACATTATCATCAGCATCATCCTTATCAGCATCATCAACAGCATCATCATCAACAACATCACCAGCATCGTCCTCATCATCATGATCATCATTTATACCATGACATTTTCTAACGTCATCATCAGCATCGTCATTATCATCACCAGCATCAGCATCAACATCATCATCAGCAGCATCAGCATCATCAACATCATCATCAGCATCATCATCGCCATCATCACCATCATATGCAGCATCATCACCAGCATCAGCATCAGCATCAGCATCATCATCACCATCATCGTCATCATCATCATCAACAACATGTCTCCTTCTAATTTACGTTGCGCGGACTGACGCACAAATGGGCTGATTCGTCAGCCTCGTCCTCCTTAGTGTTCCTCCTTCCACCTTCCACCTTCTCCTGGACACAGGGAGCTCGGAGGAACCGGTATCAGTGATCAGGAGCGCTTCAGTAGGCAAGGCAATGAGTATGCAGATGTCTCGGTCAAGGTGGGGGCCGTGGTCCACCCCAAACCAGCGCCCAATGTCCAAGATCGCACCAATTTCTACATCAGCACCAGCATGATGGTGCTGAAACTGGCCGCCAAACTCCTTCCGCTCTTGCCTAAGTGTGGCCTCTCAGCGGTAGAGTACTGGAAGCCCCCACCCCAAGCCAAGTCGACTGCAGCGGCCCCAATACTGGGCCTGGCTGGGTTCCTGGTGGCGCCGCCTTGTCTTCAGGGAAGCGGGGTGACAGTCGTCCTCCCCCAAGCCGCTGATTCAAGGCCCCCTTGACCTCATACTGCATTGATTGCCCGCACAAAGCATCGCGGTGCAGTGGTGGAATGCTCAGACGGGTCTGTCTGTTGTTTCTGTCTCGTTTGCCACGTTTACCATACGGGTGGCTGGGGGGAAACGATGCCAGAACAACAAAACGTTGCCAAGTACAGGACGTACGGCTTGTCTCGTTTCCCCACTCCTCCGTTGTTGGGTTTTCGTTATGGATAGAGTAATGTGGTCGTCTCTCTTCTCTTGTCTTGTACCTCTCTCGTACCTGCCTCCGCCCTCGCCATCCCTGGGGGGGCTGCGATCTGCGAAACCGTCGCCACTTTCGAGGGTTGCTCGGGAGGGGGCCAGAACAATGACACTAGACGCAGATTCAGATTAGGCCTCGCCGTCCCTGGGGGGTTATGATCTGTAAAGCTGTCGCCACTTTCGAAGACTCCTGGGGGGGCCAGCACAATTACGCCAGACTCTGAGTATCTCAATTTCTTTGGGCCCCTGGAGTACATGGGGCACCCCAGACTTCAAGGGCCCCTCCCCTGGACTACAGGCGCCCCCCCCCCCAGACGACAGCCCCCCCCCCCCCAGACTACAAGGACCCCTCCCGAACTACAAGGGCCCTCCCCCCCTACAGGGACCACCCCCCCTGACTACAAGGGCCCACCTCAGGACTTCAGGCACCCTCCCAGCACAAGTGCTACGAATAGCCAGCGGTCGAGGTTGGCGCCTCTGTCTCGGATAGAGGCTCCTTGTACGCGGGCGCGCGAGCGTGCCCGCGCACAGCCGCGGAATCACCGGCTTGCCCGCCAGACGACATGATTGCGCACTTGCTCGCGCACTGCGCGTTGTCTGCGTTGCGTGTGGCGCTGCGGCTGCTGTGCGCTGCACGGCCTGCGCGCGCGACAGCGCACGAGCGCTCATCCCGCGCGAACCAGTGCCTGGCCACAGCTCGGGACATGGCTCTCCAATTGGCCTGCAGAGGGGCGCAGACGAGCAGCGACAGTTGCATGCTTGGCGGCGCCCACCACGGGCGACATCGTCGTCGTCGTCGTCGTCGTCGTCGTCGTCGTCGTCGTCGTCGTCGTCGTCCTCGTCGTCGTCGTCGCTTTCGTCGTCGTCGTTTTCGTCGTCGTCGTCGTTTTCGTCGTCGTCGTCGAGCGGAACGTCAAACCACGAAGATCGACGCATTATCCCCCCGGACTGCAGGAACCCCGCCCGGACTACAAGGGCCCCCCCCCATCCGGACTATAAGGCCACCCCCCCGGACTACAAGGGCCCCTCCGAACTACTAACCCCGCCCCACGCCCCAGACTACAGGCCCCGCCCCCCGACTATAGGGCCCCCTAGCCCCCCCCCCCGCTGGAAGATTTGTCACACCAAGAAAAAAACAGGTACTCAGAATACGCGGGTAATTATCGGATATTAGAGTTCGCCATCCCTGGTGGGCTGCGATCTGCGAAACTGTCGCCATGTTCGAGGGTTGCTAGGGGGGTCAGCATAGCATGGGCCCTACCCAGATTCGGACTGGACCTCGCCATCCCTGGGGGTATGCGATCTGCGAAACTGTTTCCACTTTCGAGGGCTTGCTGAAGGCAAGCACCCCCAGCTGAACAAGAGGGAGAGGAACATCAAGTTTCTTATTTGTGCTGACAGGAGAGCGTCGCAGATAACAACAAACATCTTTCCACCTGTTCCTCCATCCCCCCCCGCCCACCCCCACCCCTCTCCTTATCGCCCCTCCCCGTCTCACACCCGCCCACCTCGCCGCATCGCTTCTCCTCGGAGGAGAGGATTCCCTCAAGATCACCTCTTCATCCAGAGTCGATGGGGCCAAAAACGGCACGAAAACTTAGACGCGTTCCCCTCCCCAGATCTCTGGAGTCGCGACCTTCGCATGTCATTACCTTTCTCTTGGACCAACTTCTCATCCCTGGTCGACTTCAACAGCCCTGGAGCCCCGCAAGGACCCCCCGAGGTTGGGGATGGACAAGAACCGTCGCCGCGACTTTTTCGCAGCTTTGGGTCAGGACCCCATTTCCTCCATGGCGCACGACAGGCCCACACATCCTCCGGTAGGATTGCTTCAGTCCGACCCCTTCATCGAGGGGTACATACTTCTTCGTCCCCAGATCCACACTTCGTGGCCTGCGGGCGATCACGGAGGCTCCATCTTTTTTTTGCGACGCTGCAGACTGCCAGGCCGTGCTCGCGAACACGCGCGCGTGAAACCCCCTGATTCGATGCGCTCCCGGAGTGGCGCAAGCGCGGCCTGTCTGTATCTCGCTGCCGGGTGACATGTTCTGCGTCGAGTCGGCAACGACAATGACGTGCAGAAGCAATGCCGCGCAAAGAGAAGGCCGACGAGCGCGGCGACAGCGGCGGAGCGATGCAGCTGCGAACGCGGAAGGTCCCGCGGCGCCCCGTGGGCGCAGGCAAGCCGCCCGGCCCCACAGGAGGGGAGGCAAGCCGCCCCGCCCCACGGGCCAAGCCCCCGACCGTACCCCTCGGCCCATCCAGGCCTCGGGAGAGCGGGGAAGGAGGAGGGGCAGGAGGAGAAGGGATGGAGTCTGCGCGTCACTGCACGCTGCAGCCCTTCTGGTAGAACTTCTGGTGGTATCTCTCGGCGTCGTGCCAGGTCTCCATGCGCGCGGCGTGGACCTCTGGGGCGCCTCGTCTGGCACGTGCCTGCAGGGCCTCCTTCTGCTCCTCGTCGTGGTACCAGACTGCCGAGTGGTGCTGCGTCTTGGTCCCAGCATGCAGAGCGCCAGTGTCGTGCTGCACCCCGCCAGCGAACGCCAAGCCCACTGGCGCTGGCGTGCGCTCGCGAATGCGGTCAAAGTGAGTGAGGAGCTCGTCGTAGGTGATCAGCTCAGGGTCGAACTCTATGCGGATTGCTTCGGAGTGCCCGTCCCCAAGTTGCACGCTCTCGTGCGTCGGCTTGCTCAGCGTGTTACCGCCAGTGTAGCCGACCGTGGTGCTGAGGACCCCGCTCACCCTGTCGAACAGCTTCTGCGACTCCCAGAAGCAGCCCGTCGAGAACGTCGCGACCTGGCGCGGCCGCCGTGCGGCATCCGTGATGGTCTGGACGACGCTCGCCAGCAGCCCGGAGTAGTCGGGCAGGCCCTCCTCTGGCGGGCGGAACCTCGAGATCACCATGGACTGCACCTCGGCCGGCTGCCTCGTCAAGAGCTCGAAGGCGCCGTCGTCGACGGGGTAGCGCCCGCGGAACGCGGCCAGCCGCTCCCCCTCGGCGGGCGCGGCGGGCGCCTCCCCGCGGCCGCGCCCGGCGCAGGGCGCGCCCGAGCTGCGCGGCCCGAGCGCGCGGTCCTCTTGCTGGAGGCGCCGCAGCGCCTCGACGGCGGCGAGCCGCGCCCGCTCCACCTCCTCCGGCGACTCGTCCTTCGGGCGGAATCCAGGCTGCGTCAAGCTACCTTTGTCTGGGCCGTTCCTTATCCTGTACTGAACACGCCACACCTGGCCTCGTTTACACCAGTTGATGTACTTGACGCCGCTCTGGCGCTCCGCGCTGCCGCTGCGTCCAGAAGGGGCCCGCCTGAGCTCGCCGAGCTGGTCCTCCCCCTCGAGCCGCCGCAGCGCCTCGACGGCGGCGAGCCGCGCCCGCTCCACCTCCTCTGGTGACTCGTCCTTCGGGCGGAATCGAAGACGCGTCATGCAACCTTTGTCTGGGCCGCTCTTTATCCTGTACTCAACACTCCACGACTGTACTTGCTTGTACCAGGAGATGTACTTGACGCCGCTCTGGCGCTCCGCGCTGACAGTTCGGGCCAGCCCGAGCTGGTCCTCCTCCTCGAGCCGCCGCAGCGCCTCGACGGCGGCGAGCCGCGCCCGCTCCACCTCCTCCGGCGACTCGTCCTTCGGGTGGAATCCAGGCTGCTTCCTGCAACCTTTGTCCGGGCCGTTCTTGATGTTGTACTGAAAACGCCACGCCTTGTATCTTGTGTCCCAGAATATGTACTTGACGCCGCTCTGGCGCTCCGCGCTGCCGCCGCGTCCAGAAGGGGCCTGGGCCCGCCTGAGCTCGCCGAGCTGGTCCTCCCCCTCGAGCCGCCGCAGCGCCTCGACGGCGGCGAGCCGCGCCCGCTCCACCTCCTCTGGCGACTCGTCCTTCGGGCGGAATCGAGGCCGCTTCCTGCTACCTTTGTCTGGGCCGTTCTTGATCCTATACTCAAGAAGCCACGCCTGGCGTGTCTTGCACCAGGAGATGTGCTGGACGCCGCTCTGGCGCTCCGCGCTGCCCGCGCCGACGTGCCTGGCCGCGGCCGGAGCCCGCGCCCCGCGGCCGGGGCCGGCGGCCGCAGCCCGCGGGCGCGCCCCGCGCACCGGGGCGGGCCCCGCCGGCCCGGCGAAGGCCTCCAGCAGGGCCGCGTGCCCGCGCCCCGCGGCCGCCGCCAGGGCGGCGCCGACCGCTGCCGCGGCCGCGCCGCGGCGGCCGCGCCGGCGGCAGGGCATGGCGCGCCACTCGGAGCGCAGCGGCGGGCCCGGCGGGCGAGCGAGCGGCGCGGGCCGGGTGCCGGATCCGCCTGCAGGGTGCGTGCCCGAGCCTCCCTAACTTGAGCCAGAACGGCTACGGAGGGCGATTACGGAGGCCCCATTGAGGTCGGAATCGATAAAAGAAAACGCCTGGATTGAGCAGAGCATGTCGTCGGAGACCTGGCCTTCGGGTCATAGCTCGGGCCTCTGGAGGCCGATCGGGGCGATTTCCGGGCACCCCATCCAACGCTTCTCGGCGAGGCGCAGCTTCTGGAGAATCCCGAGGCTGGAACGCCGTCGAGCGCCGACGAGAACGGCCGACGAAGACCTCTGACCCGAGATCACTGCAGAACAGGTGCAAGTGCAGGCGCAGAGCAGGCGCTCACCAGGCGCAAGAGCAGGCGCTCACTGCAAAAAGGCCCCCGCAGAGATAGCGAGGATGCTCCCTGTCACAGGCCTTGGTGTCCGGCGGACGCATCGCAAACTTCATTAATTCCTATTCACCGCGCCCAGGTGTTTTTCAAAGGGCATGGTGGTTGGCCGCAAACCTCATGGGCACCAGCTCACAAGCTGATTTGCGTTGGAGCGCACCCTGATGCCCCAGACGTGCGACATCCTGCTTTTGAAATACGGGGTCCCTGGAAGTCCCGACCCTTTCATCGGGGCCGGTTTTTTAATCCTGAGTCCTTGTTTGACGGCCCCTAGGCCCAGCGAGGGCCAGCCCCCCGAGGCCGGAAATTGCCAAAAACCGCCCCTTCTGAGTTGTCTTTACGACGCGAGCACGTCTAGGCAACTGATTTGCGTTTGAAAGCACCCCGATGCTTCCCACGGCACCGGCTGCCCCGTGCCAGCCGTGACCCCTACCTTAGGTCGGGCATGTCCTCCTACAGGCGGATCTTGGAGGACAGAAATTACACATACGAAATATATTCAGAACTAATCACCAACAAAATGCCGAAATATCGCAGACTAGTTTTCGACTATGCTTGAATATTCCTCCTATAGAAGGACATGTCCGATGTAACCCCAACCGAGGAGGGGGGGGCGTCCCGGCCGAGCCGGCCCCCGCGGCCGAGCCCGGCCTCGCCGACCTCCTGCGCAGAATGCCCGCCGCTGGCCAGGCCGCCGCCGCCTCCGGCGCCTCCGGCGCCGCCTGCTCGGGCGTTCGTGGAGGGGGAGGAGGAGGAGGAGGAGGAGGAGGAGGAGGAGGAGGAGGAGGAGGAGGAAGAGGAGGAAAAGGAGGAGGAGCTAGGAGGAAGAGGGGTGGGCATATACGGTCAGAAGGTTCTGCGCGTCGTGCCGGGCGGCGGCCCTGGCGACACGCTGGGCCCTGCACGCGGATGGCGTGTCGCTCCGCCCCGCGGAGGGGGAGGCTCCAGAGAGGCTGGGGGCGCGGACGCGCCCGCGGTGGCAGGTGTGGGGCCGCCTCGAGGGCCCCTTCGGAGCTACACTTTTCTGCAACCCTCGACCCCCCTACTTGGCGGCGCGCACAAGTGGGGTAGGGGGGGAGGCTTCCTAAAGGAGGCTGCTTCTTAGAAGGCGCGGGTCCTTCATTTGCAGAGAAGGGCCTCGCCTTCTAAGAAGCGAAGGGTGCATGTAAGAAGCCCCATCCCACTCCCCCTACCCCCCTCGGCGCGTAGCTGACCCATGTTGCGTTGCCGTTTCCCCGACCTGCGGCGCCGCGGCGCCGGCGCCGGCGGCCCCCATGCGCGCGCGTGGTGGGCGCACGCTCGAGGGGCGCGCGCGCGGGCGCCAGCCCAGAGGGGGGCGGGTCCTTGCGCCGAGGGCGGGTGGGCGCCGCAGAAAGGGAGGGGCTGGGGAGGAGCAGCGGGGGGGCGCCATTTGGGCGTTGCTGGAGGGGGGGGCGGACAGACGTGCACCTTTCGCATCCTTGTCGGGCCCCGGAGGGCCCCTTGAGGATCCTGAAAATGCACGGATAAATGCACCTCTCGTCCCCCGCCCGTGTAGCGGCACCGCAGTACGCGTCGCCCGAGCCATGGGGCTCCTGGCTGCCGCCAGGGTGCCTTCGTCCTCCCCGTGCTCCTACTCGTCACGCTGCTTGCCTGCTCCTCCTCCCCCTCCTCCTCCTCCTCCTCATCCGCCGCCTCCTCCTCCTCCTCCTCCTCCTCCTCCTCCTCCTCCTCCTCGTCCTCCTCCTCCTCGTCCGCTTCGTGTTCGTCCTCGACATCCTCCTCATTCTGCTCCCTTATCCAGTGCCTCTTCGTCCTTCCACTGTTGTTCGTGCTCCTGTTCTTGCTTCGAGTCCGGTGGTACTGCGTCTGCTCCTCCTCCTCCTCCTCCTCCTCCTCCTCCTTCATGGGCTCCGTGCTCGCTCATGTCACGAATAACCAACTGCTTTACTCATGAAGGACTGCACATCCTCCAAATGTGACTCTCGCCCAGGACGTCCACCCATTGCATTACCGTCGAGGTTGATACCCCCAGCAGCTGGATGGATGGAGGGGCGTTCCTTTGTCTGGTCCAGGCCCAGTTTATGAAATCATGCTTGCTTATACGAACTCAGCGTCGCAAACGGTCGCACATGCTGCGCCGAAGCGTAATGGGCAAAAACCGGCGGCGCGACGCCCGGAGCAAAAGTGCTCGACCTTAGCCCTCGCCCGAATGGGGGTCGGACTTTATGGGGCCCGAAGTCAGCGGAAGGCAAACTGCGGCACGCGTACTTGCTGATAGGAGCATGGGCCTTGGAGGGACATTCCCAGAAAGGAATTGCCAAGGAACATCCAAGGAAGAACCATGATGTGAGACAAATGCGTTCGCAACCAAGGAACATCCAAGGAATTGAGCCTACCTGTTCCTGGCACCCTAAAGGCTGCCCCCCATGAAGAAGGACTGCCCCAACCCCCTGGCGCCGTAAGGAATAACGACGGAAGGTATGTTGCTATTTTCGGCCTCTGGAAACCCCTTCTGGGCCTCGGGGCCTTCAAAAGACAAGAACGACTCTGGATGGAGAAACGGGTTCCAAGAAAGGGGTCCAGACCTCGGCATGTGGGTCCACGTCGTGAACAAATTAAGACGTCGGGGTCTGGGTATATGGCGTGGGCGGAAACTTTCGGAGGTCCGTGCCAAGTTCTTAGATCGCGACGCTTGTCCTCCTCAAAGCCCGATCCGATCCTCCTCAGGCCTCGACCCTCGATCATGCTCGAGCTCGGGGGGCCGACTCCTGAGGCCTGGCGTGGCGCGCTCCGCGCCGTACACACCGGACGTCGTCGCGAACGAGGACGTCGTCGTCGCGAACGAGGACGTCGTCGTCGTCGTCGCCGTCGTCGTCGTACACTGCCTCGACGTCGTCGCCGCCGTCGTCGTCGTCGCCGTCGTCGCCGTAGCCGTCGTCGTCGTCGTCGTCGTCGCCATCGTCGTCGTCGCCATCGTCGTCGTCGTCCTGCTCCTCCTTCTCCTGCCCCTCCTCCTCCTCCTCCTCCTGCTCCTCCTGCTCCTCCTCCTCCTCCTCCTCCTCCTCCTCCTCACATCATCATCATCATCATCATCATCATCATCATCATCATCATCATCATCATCATCATCATCATCATCCTCGTCGTCGTCGTCGTCGTCGACGTCATCATCATCATCATCATCATCATCATCATCATCATCATCATCATCATCATGTTGATCGCCATCAGCAGTACCATCACCATCACCGACCTCACAGACATCATCATCAACAACATCATCACCACCATCAGCATCATCATCATAATCATCAGCATCAACATCACCATCATCAGCAGCAGCATCACCATCAATAATAGCGCAAGGATCATCATCATCAGCAGCAACATCATCATCACCATCATCCTCATCATCCTCAGCATCATCATCATCATCATTATGATGCCAATTACCATCATCACCATTCCCAGCAACATCATCGTAATCATCATCATTCGCAACAGCGTCAGCATCAGCACCAGCATCATCATTATCAGCACCACGATCAGAATCACCATCACGATCATCTGCATCATCCGCATCCTCATCTTCATCACCATCACCACACGCGCAAGACTCATCATCATCACCATCGTCCTCATCATCCTCATCATCATGGTGCTGGCAACCATTATGGTGACGACAATCACCATCATTATCATTATCATTATCATCATGGTGATGGCAATCACCACCATCATCATCATCACCAGCATCATCGTCATCATCGTCATTCGCAGCAGAATCATCACCCTCATCAGCATCATCATCATCATCATCATCATCACCACCAGTACCAGCGCAAGACTCATCAGCATCATCACCATCCTCCTCATAATCATCCTCAGCGCCATCATCATTATGATGACGATCAACATTCTCATTATCATCATCCTTCTCGGCATCATCATCAACAGCATCATCATCAACAACATCACCATCATCGTCCTCATCATCATTATCATCACCATTAGTACCATCACAATTTCTAACGTCATCATCATCATCGTAATTATCATCATCCGCATCAGCATCAACATCATCATCAGCAGCATCAGCATCATCAACATCATCATCAGCATCATCATCGCCATCATCACCATACCCTGCAGCATCATCACCAGCATCAGCATCAGCGTCAGCATCATCATCACCATCATCGTCATCATCGTCATCATCAGAATGTCTCCTTCTGATTTACGTTGCGCGGACTGACGCACAGATGGGCTGAAGCGTCAGCCTCGTCCTCCTTAACGTTCCTCCTTCCACCTTCCACCTTTTCCTGGACACAGGGAGCTCGGCGGAACCGGTATCAGTGATCAGGAGCGCTTCCGTAGGTAAGGCAATGAGTATGCAGATGTCTCGGTCAAGTTGGGTGCCGTGGTCCACCCCAAACCAGCGCCCAATGTCCAAGACCGTACCAACTTTTACATCAGCACCAGCAGGGTGGTGCTGAAACTGGCAGCACAACTCCTTCCGCTCTGGCCCAAGTGTGGCCTCTCAGGGGTAGACTGCTGTAAGCTCCCACAAGTCGGCTGCAGCGGCCCCAATACTGGGCCTGGCTGGGCTCCTGGTGGCACCGTCTTGTCTACAGGGAAGCGGGGTGACAGTCGTCCTCCCCCAAGCCGCTGCTTCAAGCCCCCCTTGACCTCATACTGCATTGACTGCCCGCCTAAAGCATCGCGGTGCAGTGGTGGAATGTTCAGACGGTCTGTCTGTTGTATCTGTCTCGTTTGCCACGTTTACTATTCGGGTGGCTGGGGGGAAACCTTGCCAGAACAACAAAACGTTGCCAAATGCAGGACGTACGGCTTGTCTCGTTTCCCCACTCCTCCGTTGTTGGATTTTCGTTTTGGATAGAGTAATGTGGTCGTCTCTCTTCTCTTGTCTTGTACCTCTCTCGTACCTGCCTCCGCCCTCGCCATCCTTGGGGGGGCTGCGATCTGCGAAACCGTCGCCACTTTCGAGGGCTGCTCGGGATGGGGGCCAGAACAATGACACTATACGCAGATTCAGATTAGGCCTCGCCGTCCCTGGGGGGTTGTGATCTGTAAAGCTGTCGCCACTTGCGAAGACTGCTGGGGAGGGCAGCATAATGACGCCAGACTCTGAGTATCTCAATAGTTTGGGGCCCCTGGATTACATGGGGCACCCCAGACTACACGGGCCCCTGCCCTGGACTACAGGCGCCCCCCCCCTCCAGACGACAGGGCCCCCCCATGGACTACCAGGACCCCTCCAGAACTACAAGGGCCCCCCCCCCGACTACTGGGATCCCCCCCCCGGACTCCGGACTACAAGGGCCCACCCCCAGACTTCAGGCACCCTCCAGGCGCAGAAGTGCTACGAATAGCCGGCGGCGGAGGTTGGCGCCTCTTTTATCTCGGAGAGAGGCTCCTCGTGCGCGAGCGCGCGAGCGTGCGCGCGCGCTGCCGCGGAATCGCCGGCGCGCCCGCCAGACGACAGACTTGCGCACTTGCTCGCGTACTGCGTGTTGTCTGCGTTGCTCGCGGCGCTGCGGCTGATAAGCCCTGCACGGCTTGCGCGCACGCGAACCAGTGCCTGGCCCATGCGGGACATGGCTCTCCAATTGGCCTGCAGAGGGACGCAGAAGAGCAGCGACAATTGCATCGTCGTCGTCGTCGTCGTCGTCGTCGTCGGCGTCGGCGTCGGCGTCGGCGTCGGCGTCGGCGTCGGCGTCGTCGTCGTTTTCGTCGTCGTTTTCGTCGTCGTCGACGTCGTCGTCGTCGTTTTCGTCGTCGTCGTCGAGCGGAACGTCAAACCACGAAGATCGACGCGTTATCCCCCCGGACTACAGGAACCCCGCCCGGACTATAAGGGCCACCCCCATGCGGACGGACTATAAGGCCACGCCCCCAGACTACAAGGGCCCCCCCCCGAACTACTACAGGGACACCCCGCCCCAGACTACAGGGCCCCCCCCAGACTACAGGGCCCCCCAGCCCCCCGCCCCCCAGGACGATTGGTCACTTCAAAAAACGGTTCAGGTACTCAGAATACGCGGGTATCGGATTAGACCTCGCCACCCCTGAGGGTCCGCAATCTGCGTAACCGTTTCCACTTTCGAGGGCTTGCTGAAGGCAAGCACCCCCAGCTGAACAAGAGGGAGAGGAGCATCAAGTGTCTTCCCTCGCCCTTGTCATCGTATATGTGCTGACAGGAGAGCGTCGCAGAAAGCAACAACAAATCCTTACACCTTTTCCTCCATCCCTCCCCGCCCACCCCCACCCCTCTCCTCATGGCCCCTCCCCTTCTCACACCCGCCCACCTCGCCGCATCGCTTCTCCTCGGAGGAGAGGATTCCCTCAAGACCACCTCTTCATCCAGAGTCGATGGGGCCAAAAACGGCACGAGAACTTAGACTCGTTTCCCTCCCCAGATCTCTGGAGTCGCGACCTTCTCATGTAGTTACCTTTCTCTTGGACCAATTTCTCATCCCTGGTCGACTTCAACGGCCCCAGAGCCCCGCAAAGGCCCCCCGAGGCCCGGGATGGACAAGAACCGTCGCCGCGACTTTTTCGAAGCGGTCGAGCTTTGGGCCAGGACCCCATTTCCTCCATGGCGTACGTCTGGCCCTCACATCCTCCGATAGGATTGCTTCAGTCCAACCCCTTCCTCGAGGGGTACTTACTTCTTCGTCCCCAGATCCACACTTCGTGGCCTGCGGGCGATCACGGAGGCTCCATTTCTTTTTTGCGCCGCTGCAGACTGCCAGGCCGTTCTCGCGAACACGCGCGCGTGAAACCCCCTGTTTCGATGCGCTCCCGGAGTGGCGCAAGCGCGGCCAGTCTGAATCTCGATGCCGGGTGACATGTTCTGCGTCGAGTCGGCAACGACAATGACGTGCAGAAGCACTGCCGCGCAAAGAGAAGGTGCCCTGCGAGAAGGCCGACGAGCGCGGCGACGGCGGCGCAGCGATGCAGCTGCGAACGCGGAAAGTCCCCGCCCGGCCCCACGGGAGGGGACCAAGCCCCCGACCGTACCCCTCGGCCCATCCAGGCCTCGGGAGAGCGGGGAAGGAGGAGGGGCAGGAGGAGGCGACGGGATGGAGTCTGCGCGTCACTGCACGCTGCAGCCCTTCTGGTAGAACTTCTGGTGGTATCTCTCCGCGTCGTGCCAGGTTTCCATGCGCGCGGCGTGGACCTCCAGGGCGCCTCGTATGGCGCGTGCCTGCAGGGCCTTCTTCTGCTCCTCGTCGTGGTACCAGACTGCCGAGTGGTGCTGCATCTTGGTCCCAGCCTGCAGAGCGGCAGTGTGGGGCTGTGCTCCCCCAGCGAACGCCAAGCCCACTGGCGCCGGCGTGCGCGCGCGGATGCGGTCAAAGTGGGTGAGGAGCTCGTCGTAGGTGATCAGCTCAGGGTCGAACTCTATGCGGATTGCTTCGGAGTGCCCGTCCCCAAGTTGCACGCTCTCGTGCGTCGGCTTGCTCAGCATGTTACCCCCAGTGTAGCCGACCGTGGTGCGGAGGACCCCGCTCACCCCGTCGAACAGCTTCTGCGACTCCCAGAAGCAGCCCGTCGAGAACGTCGCGACCTGGCGCGGCCGCCGTGCGGCATCCGTGATGGTCTGGACGACGCTCGCCAGCAGCCCGGAGTAGTCGGGCAGGCCCTCCTCTGGCGGGCGGAACCTCGAGATCACCATGGACTGCACCTCGGCCGGCTGACTCGCCAAGAGCTCGAAGGCGCCGTCGTCGACGGGGTAGCGTCCGCGGAAGGCGGCCAGCCGCTCCCCCTCGGCGGGCGCGGCGGGTGCCTCCCCGCGGCCGCGGCCGGCGCAGGGCGCGCCGGAGCTGCGCGGCCCGAGCTCGCGGTCCTCTTGCTGGAGGCGCCGCAGCGCCTCGACGGCGGCGAGCCGCGCCCGCTCCACCTCCTCCGGCGACTCGTCCTTGGGACGGAATCGAAGACTCGTCACGCTACCTTTGTCCGGGCCGTTCTGTATCCTGTACTGAACCCGCCACGCCTGGCCACTTTTGCACCAGGAGATGTACTTGACGCCGCTCTGGCGCTCCGCGCTGCCGCTGCGTCTAGAAGGGGTCCGCCTGAGCTCGCCGAGCTGGTCCTCCCCCTCGAGCCGCCGCAGCGCCTCGACGGCGGCGAGCCGCGCCCGCTCCACCTCCTCTGGCGACCCGTCCTTCGGGCGGAATCCAGGCAGCTTCACGCCACCTTTGTCCGGGCCGTTCTGTATCCTGTACTTTACCCGCCACGCCTGGCGACTTTTGCACCAGGAGATGTACTTGACGCCGCTCTGGCGCTCCGCGCTGCCGCTGCGTCCAGAAGGGGCCCGCCTGAGCTCGCCGAGCTGGTCCTCCCCCTCGAGCCGCTGCAGCGCCTCGACGGCGGCGAGCCGCGCCCGCTCCACCTCCTCTGGTGACTCGTCCTTCGGGCGGAATCGAAGACTCGTCATGCAACCTTTGTCTGGGCCGCACTTTATCCTGTACTCAACAGGCCACGACTGTACTTGCTTGTCCCAGGAGATGTACTTGACGCCGCTCTGGCGCTCCGCGCTGACAGTGCGGGCCCGCCCGAGCTGGTCCTCCTTCTGGATCCGCCGCAGCGCCTCGACGGCGGCGAGCCGCGCCCGCTCCACCTCCTCCGGCGACTCGTCCTTCGGGCGGAATCCAGGCTGCTTCCTGCAACCTTTGTCCGGGCCGTTCTTGATGTTGTACTGAACACGCCACGCCTGGCCACTTTTGCACCAGGAGATGTACTTGACGCCGCTCTGGCGCTCCGCGCTGCCGCTGCGTCCAGAAGGGGCCTGGGCCCGCCTGAGCTCGCCGAGCTGGTCCTCCCCCTCGAGCCGCTGCAGCGCCTCGATGGCGGCGAGCCGCGCCCGCTCCACCTCCTCCGGCGACTCGTCCCCCGGGCGGAATTGAAGATGCTTACCTTTGTCCAGGCCGTTCCTTATCGTGTACCGAATACGCCACGCCTTGTTTCCCGTGTCCCAGGAGATGTGCTTGACGCCGCTCCGGCGCTCCGCGCTGCCGCGCCGATCGTGCCTGGCCGCGGCCGGAGCCCGAGCCCCGCGGCCGGGGCCAGCGGCCGCAGCCCGCGGGCGCGCCCCGCGCACCGGGGCGGGCCCCGCGGCCGGCCCGGCGAAGGCCTCCAGCAGGGCCGCGTGCCCGCGCCCCGCGGCCGCCGCCAGGGCGGCGCCGACCGCTGCCGCGGCCGCGCCGCGGCGGCTGCGCCGGCGGCAGGGCATGGCGCGCCACTCGGAGCGCAGCGGCGAGCCCGGCGGGCGAGCGAGCGGCGCGGGCCGGGTGCCGGATGCGCCCCAGGGTGCGTGCCCGAGCCTCCCTAGCTTGAGCCAGAAAGGCCACGGAGGGCGATCACGGAGACCCTATTGAGGTCGGAATCGCTAAAAAAGAAAACGCCCGGATTGAGCAGAGCATGTCGTCGGAGACCTGGCCTTCGGGTCATAGCGCGGGTCTCTGGCGGCCGATCGGGGCGACGGTACTCGGGCACCCTATTTAGTTAACGCTTCTCGACGAGGCGCGCAGCCGCTGGAGAGAGACTCCCGAGGCTGGAACGCCGCCGAGCGCCGACGAGAACGGCCGACAAAAACCTCTGACCCGAGATCGCTGCAGAGCCGGCGCAGCTGCTGGAGAGACTCCCGAGGCTGGAAAAGCCGCCGAGTGTCGACGAGAACGGCCGACGAAGACCCGCGCCCCAAGATCGCTGCAGAGCAGGCGCAAGAGCAGGCGCAGAGCAGGCGCTCCCTGCAAAACGGCACCCGCAGAGATGGCGAGGAGGCTCCCTGTCACAGGCGTTGGTGTCCGGCGGACGCATCGCAAGCTTCATCAATTACTACCCAGCGCGCCCAGATGTTTTTCAAAGGGCATGGTGGTTGGCCGCAAACCTCATGGGCACTAGCTCACAAGCTGATTTGCGTGTGAGCGCACCCTGATGCTCCAGACTTGCGACGTCCTGATTTTTTCAATACGGGGTCCCTGGAAGTCCCGATCCTTTCATCGGGTCTGGTTTTTCATCCTGAGTTTTTTTTTGACGGCCCCGAGGCCCGGCGAGGGATCTCCGAGGCCGAAAATTGCTAAAAACCGTGCCTTCAGATTTTTCTATACGACGCGGGCACGTCTGGGCAGCGGATTTGCGTTTGGGCGCACCCCGATGCTTCCCACGGCACCGGCTGCCCCGTGCCACTCGTGACCCCTACCTTAGGTCAGGCATGTCCTCCTACAGGCGGATCTTGGAGGAAAACATTTAAACATGCAACATATTCAAAAACAGAATCACCAACAACATGCCGAAATATCGCAGACTAGTTCTTGATTATGCTTGAATGTTCCTCCTGTAGAGGGACATGTCCGATGTAACCCCAACTGAGGAGGGGGGAGTCCCAGCCGAGCTAGCCCCCGCGGCAGCCCAGCCTCGCCGACCTCCTGCGCAGAATGCCCGCCGCCGGCAAGGCCGCCGCCGCCTCTGGCGCCGCCGCCGCCGCCTGCTCGGGCGTTCGTGCAGGGGGGAGGAGGAGGAGGAGGAGGAGGAGGAGGAGGAGGAGGAGGACGACGACGAGGAAGAAGAGGAGGAGGCGAAGGAGGAGGAGGAGGAGGGGAGGAGGAGAAGGGGAGGAGGAGGAGGTGGAGAGGAGGGAGGAGGGGGAGGAGGAGGAGGAGGAGGAGGAGGAGAAGGAGGAGAAGGAGGAGGACGACGAGGAAGAGGAGGAGGACGAGGAGGAGGACGACGACGAGGAAGAAGAGGAGGAGGCGAAGGAGGAGGAGGAGGAGGAGGAGGAGGAGGAGGAGGAGGAGGAGGGGTGGGCATATACGGTCGGTCGGAAGCTTCTGCTTGGCGTGCCACGTGGCGGCCCTGGCGACACGCTGGGCCCTGCACGCGGATGGCGTGTCGCTCCACCCCGCGGAGCGGGAGGCTCCGGTTAGGCTCGGGGCGTGGACGCCAGGGTTGTGGGCTGGGGAATGGGTTGCGTGTCGCGCCGAGGCGCGGTGGGCCAGGCCCGGGGGAGCGAACACGCTGTCCAAGAGGTCCCGACGGTAAGCGCCCTCGGGGGGGCCCGCGGTGGCAGGTGTGGGGCCGCCTCGAGGGCCCCTTCGGGGCTACAGTTTTCTGCAACCCTCGACCCCCCTACTTGGCGGCGCGCACAAATTGGGTAGGGGGGGAGGCTTCCTAGGAGGAGGAGGAGGAGGAGGAGGAGGCTTCTTAGAAGGCGCTGGTCCTTCATCTGCAGAGAAGGCCCGCGCCTTCTAAGAAGCGAAGGGTGCTTCTAAGAAGCCCCATCCCCCTCCCCCTACCCCCCTCGGCGCGTGGCTGACCCGTGTTGCGTTGCCGCTTTCCCGACCTGCGGCGCCGCGGCGCCGGCGCCGGCGGCCCCCATGCGCGCGCGTGGTGGGCGCACGCTCGAGGGGCGCGCGCGCGGGCGCCAGCCCAGAGGGGGGGGGTCCTTGCGCCGAGGGCCAGTGGGCGCCGCAGAAAGGGAGGGGCTGGGGAGGAGCAGCGGGGGGGCGCCATTTGGGCGTTGCTGGAGGGGGAGCGAAGAGGGGGGGGGCGGCCAGACGTGCACCTTTCAAACCCCTGTCGGGCCCCGGAGGGCCCCTTGAGGGTCCGGAAAGCGTGCGAAAAGTGCACCTTTCGTCCCCCGCCCGTGTGGCGGCCCCCCAGTACGCGACGCCCGAGCCATGGGGCTCCTGGCTGCCGCCAGGGTGCCTGCGTCCTCCCCGTGCTCCTACTCGTCACGCTGGCTGCCTGCTCCTCCTCCCCCTCCTCCTCCTCCTTGTCCTCCTCCTCCTCCTCCTCATCCGCCGCCTCCTCCTCCTCCTCGTCCTCCTCTTCCTCCTCGTCCGCTTCGTGTTCGTCCTCGACATCCTCCTCATTCTGCTCCCTCATCCAGTGCCTCTTCGTCCTTCCACTGTTGTTCGTGCTCCTGATCTTGCTTCGAGTCCGGTGGTACTGCGTCTGCTCCTCCTCATCCTCCTCCTCCTCTTCCTCCTCCTTCATGGGCTCCGTGCTCGCTCATGTCACGAATGACCAACTGCTTTACTCATGAAGGACTGCACATCCTCCAAATGTGACTCTCGCCCAGGACATCCACCCATTGCATTACCGTCGAGGTTGATACCCCCAGCAGCTGGATGGATGGAGGTGCGTTGCTTTGTCTGGCCCAGGCCCAGTTCATGAAGTCATGCTTGCTTATACGAACTCAGCGTCGCAAACGGTCGCACATGCTGCGCCGAAGCGTAATGGGCAAAAACCGGCGGCGCGACGCCCGGAGCAAAAGTGCTCGACCTTAGCCCTCGCCCTGATGGGGGTCGGACTTTGTGGGGCCCGAAGTCAGCGGAAGGCAAACTGCGGAACGCGTACTTGCTGATAGGAGCATGGGCCTTGGAGGGACATTCCCAGAAAAGAATTGCCAAGGAACATCCAAGGAAGAACCATGATGTGAGACAAATGCGGTCGCACAAGGAACATTCAAGGAATTGAGCCTACCTGTTCCTGGCACCCTATAGGCTGCCCCACATTGAGAAGGAATGCCCCAACCCCCCTCGCGCCGTAAGGAATAACGACGGAAGGTATTTTGCTATTTTCGGCCTCTGGAAACCCTTTCCTGGGCCTCGGGGCCTTCACAAGACAAGAACGACTCTGGATGGAGAAACAGGTCCTAAGAAAGGGGTCCAGACCTCAGCATGTGGGCCCACGTCGTGAACAAATTAAGACGTCGGGGTCTGGGTATATGGCGTGGGCAGAAACTTTCGGAGGTCCGTGCCGAGTGCTTGGATCGGCCCTGGAGCCCTCCCCTGGCGCCGGTCCGAGGAATCCGCGAGCCTCTCCGAAAGCTGATGTTCATGCCGAGGTGTCTTGTTCCTGGGAGCCGCGTCGCAACGGTCGGCTCACACAAAGTCCTCCTCCTCGAGCGCGGATCCCCCTCGACGAGCCCCGACCCTCCTCGAACCTCGCACCCCGACGCTTGTCCTCCTCAAAGCCCGATCCGATCCTCCTCAAGCCTCGACCCTCGATCATGCTCGAGCTCGGGGGGCCGACTCCTGAGGCCTGGCGTGGCGCGCTCCGCGCCGTACACACCGGTCGGAAGAAGTGGGTCGAATCCTGAAGTAGGAAGGCGTTGGAAGAAGCTTGGGCTTCCGCCCGCCCCTGGAAGAGGAGGGAAGAGAAAAACCCGCTCGACCCTTGAAGTAGGGAGGCAAGTAGATTGAGATCTGGGACCCCCCAAAAATATACATATTTTCAACGACTGGCGTGTACGGGGCCCCAGACGCCATCGCCTCCGCGCCCTCGCGCCGACGGCCACCTCGGGGGGTGCCCCTGCCCAGACCGCGCAGCGCCGCCCCCCTCTCCGCGCCCCCGCGGGCGGCAGCAGCTGAGCTCGGCCGCGTCGTGTGCTGGCACAGGGCCCGCCGAGCGAGGAGCCGACGGGCTCTTCTGGCAGGGGCCCCCGGCCCGTGAGGCCGACTGCCTACCAGACCACCCCAACCCAACCCGAATCATCGAATTTCGCCCGAATTTCGGGTCAGTGGGGGGAGCGGGCTTCGATGTTCCCCGACCCCCCCCCCCACCTGAAGTGGAGGGCAAATCGGGGCCTTCAAGTTGGCTTGGGGTGGTCTGGTGGGCGGTGAGAGGCGGGCCCCCGGCCCAGGAGCACTCCGTCGCACGCCGACGCGGAGCAGGGATCCGCGGGATCTCCGGCGCTGCGGCGCCGGATCCATGGGCCAGGGGAGGGTGGCCCCCCGAAGCGTGGCGCCGGTGCCGCCTGATTGATCTGGCGGCGGAGCGCGCCGACGGAGCATGCAAGCGCGACCCGTCGCTGATCCGCGCGCCAGAGTCTCCATGCCTGCGCCCCCTCGAGATGTCCGACGGAGCGGCCCGGGGCACCTGCGCGATCCCTAGGGCCATCGCCCCACTGCGGCGGCGCCCAGAGAGGTGGCCGCCCGGGGGCGCAAGGGCTCAGGCCCCCCCCCCTCCCCCGAGCCCCCAGACCTGGCCGAGATCTGCTGCACGCCATGGTGACCCTGGCCTGAGGTCGTGCAAGCCCGACGGGGCAGGATTCTGCCAGATACGGGCCAGCCGTCGACCACGGATACTTAAGTATCCGTGGTCGCCGGCTGGCCCATATCTGATGCGTGGCACCTCCTGCAGGAATTGCATAACCCCCCTTTCGGGGGCGTTCAAGAGGGAGGCGTCCAAGAGAGGGGGGCACAGCTCATGGCCGGCAGCATGTGCGAGGCCCGGGGGGGGGGCCAGGGACGCATTGACATACGAAGAGGCGCCATGAAATCTGGGGAAACATCATGGCGCCGACCACGATATCCCCCCCCTATCATCACCCCCCTCTAGGCTACCCCCGAACCTTCCCACCCCCCTCACTGAAAGCACCGGGTCCCAAACATGCGACGTCCTGATTTTTTTCATTACGGGGTCCCTGGAAGTCCCGACCCTTTCCCCGGGACCGGTTTCTCGACCCGAGTCGTCTTCTGACGGCCCCGAGGCCCGGCGAGGGCCCCCCGAGGCCAAAATTGGCCCCAAACCTCCCGTCCCGACTTTTTCGCGACGCGATCATGTCTGGGGGCGGAGGGGCGGCGGCATCGGGGCGCCAGCCGGGCGGGACACCCGCCGCCGCGGCGGCCGCCCCCAGGGCGGCCGCCACGGCCCCCGCGCCGCCGGCGGAGCGGCCTTGGCGGGCCTGCGGCAGGCGAGGGCTTGGGCGTCGCCGCCGCTGAGCCGGCGACGCCGTCGCCGCCGCTGAGCCGGCGTCGTCGGCGTGGTCGCGAACGAAGACGTGGTCGTCGTCGTCGTCGTCGTACACGGCCTCGACGTCGTCGCCGCCGTCGTCGTCGTCGTCGTCGTCGTCGCCGTCGTCGTCGTCGTCGTCGTCGTCGTCGTCGCCATCGTCGTCGTCGCCGTCGTCGTCGTCCTGCTCCTCCTCCTCCTGCTCATCCTCCTCCTCCTGCTCATCCTCCTCCTCCTGACATCCTCATCATCATCATCAACATCATCATCATCATCATCATCATCATCATCATCATCATCATCATCATCATCATCATCATCGTCAGCATCATCATCACCATCATCGTCCTCATCATCATCGTCATCATCATCATCATCATCATCGTCGTCGTCGTCATCATAATAATCATCATCAGCATCAATAAGCATCATCATCAGCATCATCATCATCATCTCAATATTCATCTTCATCTTCATCATCATCACCATCACCATCATCATCATGTTGATAACCATCAGCAGCACCATCACCACCACCGACCTCACAATCATCATCATCATCATCATCATCATCATCATCATCATCATCATCAACAATATCATCATCACCACCACCACCATCATCATCATCATCATCATCATCAGCATCCTCATCATCATCATAATTTTCAACATCAACATCACCATCATCAGCAGCAGCATCACCATCAATACCAGCGCAAGGCTCATCATCATCAACAACATAATCATCACCATCATCCTCATCATCTTGAGCATCATCATCATTATGATGCCAATTACCATTATCATCATCATTCCCAGCATCATCATCGTAATCATCATCATTCGCAACAGCATCAGCATCAGCGTCATCATCATTATCAGCACCACGATCACAATCACCATCACCATCATCATCATCATCATCAACATCATCATCTTCATCACCATCACCACACGCGCAAGACTCATCATCATCTCCATCGTCCTCATCATCCCCATCATCTTGGTGCTGACAACCAGTATGGTGACGACAGTCACCATCATTACCATCATCATCATGGCGATGGCAATCACCACCACCATCATCATCATCATCACCAGCATCATCGTAATTATCATCATTCGCAGCATAATCAGCACCCTCATCAGCATCAGCATCACCATCAGTACCTGCGCAAGACTCATCAGCATCATCACCATCCTCCTCATAATCATCCTCAGCGCCACCATCATTATGATGACAATAGACATTACTATTAGCATCATCCTTATTTGCATCATCAACAGCATCATCATGAACAACATCACCATCATCGTCCTCATCATCATTGTCATCATTAGTACCATGACATTTTCTAACGTCATCATCATCATCGTCATTATCATCACCAGCATCAGCATCAACGTCATCATCAGCAGCATCAGCATCATCAACATCATCATCAGCATCATCATCGCCATCATCACCATCATATGCAGCATCATCACCAGCATCAGCATCAGCATCAGCATCATCATAAGCATCATCGTCATCATCATCATCATCATCATCATCATCATCACCATCATCATCATCATCATCAACATGTCTCCTTCTAATTTACGTTGCGCGGACTGACGCACAAATGGGCTGAAGCGTCAGCCTCGTCCTCCTTAGTGTTCCTCCTTCCACCTTCCACCTTCTCCTGGACACAGGGAGCTTGGTGGAACCGGTATCAGTGATCAGGAGCGCTTCAGTAGGCAAGGCAATGAGTATGCAGATGTCTCGGTCAAGGTGGGGGCCGTGGTCCACCCCAAACCAGCGCCCAATGTCCAAGATCGCACCAATTTCTACATCAGCAACAGCATGATGGTGCTGAAACTGGCCGCCAAACTCCTTCCGCTCTGGCCTAAGTGTGGCCTCTCAGCGGTAGGGTACTGGAAGCCCCCACCCCAAGCCAAGTCGACTGCAGCGGCCCCAATACTGGGCCTGGCTGGGTTCCTGGTGGCGCCGCCTTGTCTTCAGGGAAGCGGGGTGACAGTCGTCCTCCCCCAAGCCGCTGCTTCAAGGCCCCCTTGACCTCATACTGCATTGATTGCCCGCACAAAGCATTGCGGTGCAGTGGTGGAATGCTCAGACGGGTCTGTCTGTTGTTTCTGTCTCGTTTGCCACGTTTACCATACGGGTGGCTGGGGGGAAACAATGCCAGAACAGCAAAACGTTGCCAAGTACAGGACGTACGGCTTGTCTCGTTTCCCCACTCCTCCGTTGTTGGGTTTTCGTTATGGATAGAGTAATGTGGTCGTCTCTCTTCTCTTGTCTTGTACCTCTCTCGTACCTGCCTCCGACCTCGCCATCCCTGGGGGGGGCTGCGATCTGCGAAACCGTCGCCACTTTCGAGGGTTGCTCGGGAGGGGGCCAGAACAATGACACTAGACGCAGATTCAGATTAGGCCTCGCCGTCCCTGGGGGGTTATGATCTGTAAAGCTGTCGCCACTTTCGAAGACTCCTGGGGGGGCCAGCACAATTACGCCAGACTCTGAGTATCTCAATTTCTTTGGGCCCCTGGAGTACATGGGGCACCCCAGACTTCAAGGGCCCCTCCCCTGGACTACAGGCGCCCCCCCCCCCAGACGACAGCCCCCCCCCCCCCAGACTACAAGGACCCCTCCCGAACTACAAGGGCCCTCCCCCCCTACAGGGACCACCCCCCCTGACTACAAGGGCCCACCTCAGGACTTCAGGCACCCTCCCAGCACAAGTGCTACGAATAGCCAGCGGTCGAGGTTGGCGCCTCTGTCTCGGATAGAGGCTCCTTGTACGCGGGCGCGCGAGCGTGCCCGCGCACAGCCGCGGAATCACTGGCTTGCCCGCCAGACGACACGATTGCGCACTTGCTCGCGCACTGCGCGTTGTCTGCGTTGCGTGTGGCGCTGCGGCTGCTGAGCGCTGCACGGCCTGCGCGCGCGACAGCGCACGAGCGCCCATCCCGCGCGAACCAGTGCCTGGCCACAGCTCGGGACATGGCTCTCCAATTGGCCTGCAGAGGGACGCAATAGAGCAGCGACAGTTGCATGTTTGGCAGCGCCCACCACGGGCGACATCGTCGTCGTCGTCGTCGTCGTCGTCGTCGTCGTCGTCGTAGTCGTCGTCGTCGTCGTCGTCGTCGTCGACGTCGACGTCGACGTCGACGTCGACGTCGAGCGGAACACCAAACCACGAAGATCAACGCATCACCCCCCCGGGACTACAAGAACCCCCCCAGACTACATGGGCCCCCTCCATCCGGACTATCAAGCCCCCCCCCGGACTACAAGGGCCCCCCCAAAACTTCTACAGGGACACCACCGCGCCCCAGACTGCAAGGCCCCCCCTTGATTACAGGGCCCCCCAGCCCCCCCCCGCCCCCCGGGACGATTCGACACACCAAAGAACAATTCAGGTACTCAGAATACGCGGATTCAGATTAGACCTCGCCATCCCTGGTGGGCTGTGATCTGCAAACTGTCGCCATGTTCGAGGGCTGCTGGTGGGGGGTGGGGCAGCATAGCCTGGGCCCTATCCAGATTCAGACTGAGCCTCGCCATTCCTGGGGGTCTGCGATCTGCGAATCTGTCTCAATTTTCGAGGGCTTGCTGAAGGCAAGCACCCCCAGCTGAACAAGAGGGAGAGGAACATCAAGTTTCTTCCCTCGCCCGTGTCCTCTTATATGTGCTGATTGGAGAGCGTCGCGGAAAAGCAAAAAAAACCTTCCAAATGTTCCTCCATCTCCCCCCCCCGCCCACCCCCACGTCGATGGGGCCAGAACCGGCATAAAAACTTAGACCCGTTTCCCTCCCCTGATCTCTGGAGTCGCGACCTTCTCATGTAATTACCTTTCTCTTGAACCAATTCCTCATCTCTTGTCGACTTCAACGGCCCCGGAGCCCCGCAAGGGCCCCCCGAGGCCGGGGATGGACAAGAACCGTCGCCGCGACTTTTTCGCAGCGGCCGAGCTTTGGACCAGGACCCCCTTGCCTCCATGGCGCACGACAGGTCAACACATCCTCCGATAGGATTGTTTCAGTCCGAGGGTCACTTACAATACTTCTTCAGATCCACGCTTCGTGGCCTGCGGGCGATCACGAAGGTTTATTTTTTGGGCGCCGCTGCAGACTGCCAGGCCGTGCTCGCGAACACGCGCGCGTGAAACCCCCTGTTTCGATGCGCTCCCGGAGTGGCGCAAGCGCGGCCGTCTGTATCTCGCTGCCCGGTGACATGTTCTGCGTCGAGTCGGCAACGACAATGACGTGCAGAAGCAAAGCCCCGTAAAGAGAAGGTGCCCTGCGAGAAGGCCGACGAGCGCGGCGACAGCGGCGGAGCGATGCAGCTGCGAACGCGGAAGGTCCCGCTGCGCCCCTTGGGCGCAGGCAAGCCGCCCGGCCCCATGGGCCAAGCCCCCGACCGTACCCCTCGGCCAATGCAGGCCTCGGGAGAGCGGGGAAGGAGAGGAGGGGCAGGAGGAGGCGACGGGATGGAGCCTGCGCGTCACTGCACGCTGCAGCCCTTCTGGTGGAACTTCTGGTGGTGTCTCTCCGCGTCGTGCCAGGTCTCCATGCGCGCGGCGTGGACCTCCGGGGCGCCTCGTCTGGCGCGTGCCTGCAGGGCCTTCTTCTGCTCCTCGTCGTGGTACCAGACTGCCGAGTGGTGCTGCGTCTTGGTCCCAGCCTGCACAGCTTCCCCCCCAGCAAACGCCAAGCCCACTGGCGCTGGCGTGCGCTCGCGAATGCGGTCAAAGTGAGTGAGGAGCTCGTCGTAGGTGATCAGCTCAGGGTCGAATTCTACGCGGATTGCTTCGGAGTGCCCGTCCCCAAGTTGCACGCTCTCGTGCGTCGGCTTGCTCAGCGTGTTACCGCCAGCGTAGCCGACCGTGGTGCTGAGGACCCCGCTCACCCTGTCGAACAGCTTCTGCGACTCCCAGAAACAGCCCGTCGAGAACGTCGCGACCTGGCGCGGCCGCCGTGCGGCATCCGTGATGGTCTGGACGACGCTCGCCAGCAGCCCGGAGTAGTCGGGCAGGCCCTCCTCTGGCGGGCGGAACCTCGAGATCACCATGGACTGCACCTCGGCCGGCTGCCTCGCCAAGAGCTCGAAGGCGCCGTCGTCGACGGGGTAGCGCCCGCGGAAGGCGGCCAGCCGCTCCCCCTCGGCGGGCGCGGCGGGCGCCTCCCCGCGGCCGCGCCCGGCGCAGGGCGCGCCCGAGCTGCGCGGCCCGAGCGCGCGGTCCTCTTGCTGGAGGCGCCGCAGCGCCTCGACGGCGGCGAGCCGCGCCCGCTCCACCTCCTCCGGCGACTCGTCCTTGGGGCGGAATCGAGCCTGCTTCCTGCAACCTTTGTCTGGGCCGTTCTTGATGTAGTACTGAACACACCACGCCTGGTTTCTTGTGTCCCAGAATATGTACTTGACGCCGCTCTGGCGCTCCGCGCTGACATAATGGGTCCGCCTGAGCTTGCCGAGCTGGTCCTCCCCCTCGAGCCGCCGCATCGCCTCGACGGCGGCGAGCCGCGCCCGCTCCACCTCCTCTGGTGACTCGTCCTTGGGGCTGAATCGAGGACACATCATGCAACCTTTGTCTGGGCCGTTCTTGATGTTGTACTGAACACGCCACGCATGTTCTGGTTTGCACCAGGAGATGTACTTGACGCCGCTCTGGCGCTCCGCGCTGCCGCAACGGGCCCGCCCGAGTTCGCCGAGCTGGTCCTCCCCCTCGAGCCGCCGCAGCGCCTCGACGGCGACGAGCCGCGCCCGCTCCACCTCCTCCGGCGACTGGTCCTTGGGGCGGAATCGAGGCTGCATCACGCCACCTTTGTCGGGGCCGTTCCTTATCGTGTACCGAAGATGCCACGCCTGGCGTGTCTTGTGCCAGACGATGTGCTTGATGCCGCTCTGGTGCTCCGCGCTGCCGCTGCGTCCAGAAGGGGCCCGCCTGAGCTCGCCGAGCTGGTCCTCCCCCTCGAGCCGCCGCAGCGCCTCGACGGCGACGAGCCGCGCCCGCTCCACCTCCTCCGGCGACTCGTCCTTGGGGCGGAATCGAAGACTCGTCACGCTACCTTTGTCCGGGCCGTTTTTTATCCTGTACTGAACACGCCACGCCTGGTTTTGTTTGCACCAGGAGATGTACTTGACGCCGCTCTGGCGTTCCGCGCTGCCGCGCCTGAGCTCGCCGAGCTGGTCCTCCCCCTCGAGCCGCCGCAGCGCCTCGACGGCGGCGAGCCGCGCCCGCTCCACCTCCTCTGGCGACTCGTCCTTGGGGCAGAATTGCGGCAGCTTCACGCCACCTTTGTCTGGGCCGTTCTTGATCCTGTACTTGACACGCCACGCCTGGCCACTGTTGTACCAGACGATATGCTGGACGCCGCTCTGGCGCTCCGCGCTGCCGCTGCGTCCGGAAGGGGCCCGCCTGAGCTCGCCGAGCTGGTCCTCCCCCTCGAGCCGCCGCAGCGCCTCGACGGCGACGAGCCGCGCCCGCTCCACCTCCTCCGGCGACTGGTCCTTGGGGCGGAATCGAGGCTGCATCACGCCACCTTTGTCGGGGCCGTTCCTTATCGTGTACCGAAGATGCCACGCCTGGCGTGTCTTGTGCCAGACGATGTGCTTGATGCCGCTCTGGTGCTCCGCGCTGCCGCTGCGTCCAGAAGGGGCCCGCCTGAGCTCGCCGAGCTGGTCCTCCCCCTCGAGCCGCCGCAGCGCCTCGACGGCGACGAGCCGCGCCCGCTCCACCTCCTCTGGCGACTGGTCCTTGGGGCGGAATTGAGGCTGCATCACGCCACCTTTGTCCGGGCCGTTCCTTATCGTGTGCCGAAGATGCCACGCCTGGCGTGTCTTGTGCCAGACGATGTGCTTGATGCCGCTCTGGTGCTCCGCGCTGCCGCTGCGTCCAGTAGGGGCCTGGGCCCGCCTGAGCTCGCCGAGCTGGTCCTCCCGCTCGAGCTGCCGCAGCGCCTCGACGGCGGCGAGCCGCGCCCTCTCCACCTCCTCGGGCGACCCGTCCGTCGGGCGGAATCGAGGCTGCTTCTTGCAACCTTTGTCTGGGCCGTTCTTGATAATGTACTGAATATGCCACGCCTGGCCTTGTTTGCACCAAGAGATGTGCTTGACGCCGCTCTGGGGCTCCGCGCTGCCCGCGCCGACGTGCCTGGCCGCCGCTACAGCCCGCGCCCCGCGGCCGGGGCCGGCGGCCGCAGCCTGCGGGCGCGCCCCGCGCACCGGGGAGGGCCCCGCGGCTGGCCCGGCGAAGGCCTCCAGCAGGGCCGCGTGCCCGCGCCCCGCGGCCGCCGCCAGGGCCGCGCCGACCGCT
Organism: Prorocentrum cordatum; assembly: GCA_963575745.1. NCBI lineage: Eukaryota > Dinophyceae > Prorocentrales > Prorocentraceae > Prorocentrum > Prorocentrum cordatum. The sequence goes on along the minus strand of CAUYUJ010014394.1, from coordinate 220,680 downwards.
CCCGCGGCCGCGACGCGGCGGCCGCGCCGGCGGCAGGGCATAGCGCGCCACTCGGAGCGCAGCGGCGGGCCCGGCGGGCGAGCGAGCGGCGCGGGCCGGGTGCTGGATCCGGGCCTGGATGCGTGCCCGAGCCTCCCTAACTTGAGCCAGAATGGCTACGGAGGGTGATCACGGAGACTCCCTGAGGTCGGAATCGCTAAAAAAGAAACGCCATGATTGAGCAGAGCATGTCGATCGTCGGAGACCTGGCTTTCGGGTCATAGCGCGGGTCTCTGGCGGCCGATCGGGGCGACGGTACTCGGGCACCCTATTTAACGCTTCTCGGCGAGGCGCGCAGCCGCCGAGGCTGGAACGCCGCCGAGCGCCGACGAGAACGGCCGACAAAGACCTCTGACCCGAGATCGCTGCAGAGCAGGCGCAATTGGTGGAGAGACTCCCGAGGCTGGAAAAGCCGCCGAGTGTCGACGAGAACGGCTGACGAAGACCCGTGACCCGAGATCGTTTCAGAGCAGGCGCTAGAGCAGGCGCAGAGCAGGCGCTCACTGCAAAACGGCACCCGCAGAGATGGCGAGGAGGCTCACTGGCACAGGCGTTGGTGTCCAGCGGACGCATCGCAAGCTTCATCAATTACTACCCAGCGCGCCCAGATGTTTTTCAAAGGGCATGGTGGTTGGCCGCAAACCTCATGGGCACTAGCTCACAAGCTGATTTGCGTGTGAGCGCACCCTGATGCTCCAGACTTGCGACGTCCTGATTGTTTCAATACGGGGTCCCTGGAAGTCCCGATCCTTTCATCGGGTCTGGTTTTTCATCCTGAGTGTTTTTTTTTGACGGCCCCGAGGCCCGGCGAGGGACCTCCGAGGCCGAAAATTGCTAAAAACCGTGCCTTCAGATTTTTCTATACGACGCGGGCACGTCTGGGCAGCGGATTTGCAGATGGGCGCACCCCGATGCTTCCCACGGCACCGGCTGCCCCGTGCCACTCGTGACCCCTACCTTAGGTCAGGCATGTCCTCCTACAGGCGGATCTTGGAGGACAAAAATTAAACATACAACACATTCAAACATAATCACCAACAACATGCCGAAATATCGCAGACTAGTTTTTGATTATGCTTGAATGTTCCTCCTGTAGAGGGACATGTCCGATGTAACCCCAACTGAGGAGGGGGGGAGTCCCAGCCGAGCCAGCCCCCGCGGCAGCCCAGCCTCGCCGACCTCCTGCGCAGAATGCCCACCGCCGGCAAGGCCGCCGCCGCCTCTGGCGCCGCCGCCGCCGCCTGCTCGGGCGTTCGTGCAGGGGGGAGGATGAGGAGGAGGAGGAGGAGGAGGAGGAGGAGGAGGAGGAGGAGGAGGAGGAGGAGGAGGACGAGGAGGGAGGAGGGAGGAGGAGGAGGAGGAGGAGGAGGAGGAGGAGGAGGAGGAGGGGGAGGAGGAGGAGGAGAGGGAGGAGGAGGAAGGGGAGGAGGAGAAGGAGGAGGAGGAGGAGGAGGTGGAGAGGAGGAGGAGGAGGAGGAGGAGGAGGAGGAGGAGGAGGAGAGGAGGAGGAGAAGGAGGAGGACGACGAGGAAGAGGAGGAGGAGGACGACGACGACGACGAGGAAGAAGAGGAGGAGGAGAAGGAGGAGGAGGAGGAGGAGTAGGAGGAGGAGGAGGAGGGGTGGGCATATACGGTCGGTCGGAAGCTTCTGCTTGGCGTGCCACGTGGCGGCCCTGGCGACACGCTGGGCCCTGCACGCGGATGGCGTGTCGCTCCACCCCGCGGGGCGGGACGCTGCGGTTAGGCTCGGGGCGTGGACGCCAAGGGGGGAGGGGCATGGGGAATGGACAGCGTGTCGCGCCGAGGCGCGGTGGGCCAGGACCGGGGGAGCGAACGCGCTGTCCAAGAGGTCCCGACGGCAAGCGCGGGGTGAAGAGACGTGCGCCCTCCGGGGGCCCGCGGTGGCAGGTGTGGGGCCTCCTCGAGGGCCCCTTCGGGGCTACAGTTTTCTGCAACCCTCGAACCCTCTACTTGGCGGCGCGCACAAATGGGGTAGGGGGGGAGGCTTCCCAAAGGAGGCTGCTTCTTAGAAGGCACCGGTCCTTCATCTGCAGAGAAGGCCCGCGCCTTCTAAGAAGCGAAGAGTGCTTCTAAGAAGCCCCATCCCCCTCCCCCTACCCCCCTCGGCGCGTGGCTGACCCGTGTTGCGTTGCCGTTTTCCCGACCTGCGGCGCCGCGGCGCCTGCGCCGGCGGCCCCCATGCGCGCGCGTGGTGGGCGCACGCTCGAGGGGCGCGCGCGCGCGCGGGCGCCAGCCCAGAGGGGGGGGTCCTTGCGCCGAGGGCCGGTGGGCGCCGCAGAAAGGGAGGGGCTGGGGAGGAGCAGCGGGGGGGCGCCATTTGGGCGCTGCTGGAGGGGGAACGAAGAGGGGGGGGGCGGCCAGACGTGCACCTTTCGCATCATTGTCGGGCCCGGGAGGGCCCCTTGAGGGTCCTGAAAATGCACGGAAAAATACACCTCTCGTCCCCCGCCCGTGTAGCGGCACCCCAGCACGCGTCGCACGAGCCATGGGGCTCCTGGCTGCCGCCGGGGTGCCTGCGTCCTCCCCGTGCTCCTACTCGTCACGCTGCTTGCCTGCTCCTCCTCCCCCTCCTCCTCATCCGCCGCCTCCTCCTCCTCCTCCTCGTCCTCCTCCTCCTCGTCCGCTTCGTGTTCGTCCTCGACATCCTCCTCATTCTGCTCCCTCATCCAGTGCCTGTTCGTCCTTCCACTGTTGTTCGTGCTCCTGTTCTTGCTTGGAGTCCGGTGGTACTGCGTCTGCTCCTCCTCCTCCTCCGCCTCCTCCTCCTCCTCCACCTCCTCCACCTCCTCCTCCTCCTTCATGGGCTCCGTGCTCGCTCATGTCACGAATAACCAAATGCTTTACTCATGAAGGACTGCACATCCTCCAAATGTGACTCTCGCCCAGGGCGTCCACCCATTGCATTACCGTCGAGGTTGATACCCCCAGCAGCTGGATGGATGGAGGGGCGTTCCTTTGTCTGGCCCAGGCCCAGTTTATGAAGTCATGCTTGCTTGTACGAACTCAGCGTCGCAAACGGTAGCACATGCTGCGCCGAAGCGTAATGGGCAACAACTGGCGGCGCGACGCCCGGAGCAAAAGTGCTCGACCTTAGCCCTCGCCCAGATGGGGGTCGGACTTTCTGGGGCCCGAAGTCAGCGGAAGGCAAACTGCGGAACGCGTACTTGCTGATAGGAGCATGGGCCTTGGAGGGACATTCCCAGAAAGGAATTGCCAAGGAACGTCCAAGGAAGAACCATGATGTGAGACAAATGCGGTCGCAAGCAAGGAACATTCAAGGAATTGAGCCTACCTGGTCCTGGCACCCTAAAGGCTGCCACCCATGAAGAAGGAATGCCCAACCCCCCTCGCGCCGTAAGGAATAACGACGGAAGGTATTTTGCTATTTTCGGCCTCTGGAAACCCCTTTCTGGGCCTCGGGGCCTTCAAAAGACAAGAACGACTCTGGATGGAGAAACGGGTCCCAAGAAAGGGGTCCAGACTTTTGCATGTGGGTCCACATTAAGACGTCGGGGTCTGGGCGGCGTGGGCGGAAACTGTCGGAGGTCCGTGCCGATTTCTTGGATCGGCCCTGGAGCCCTCCCCTGGCTCCGATCCGAGGAATCCGCGAGCCTCTCCGAAAACTTATTTTCATGCCGAAGTGTCTTGTTCCTGGGAGCCGCGTCGCAACGGTCGGCTTCCACAAAGCCCTCCTCCTGGAGCGCAGATCCCCCTCGACGAACCCCGACCCTCCTCGAACCTCACACCCCGACGCTTATCTTCCTCAAAGCCCGATCCGATCCTCCTCAAGCCTCGACCCTCGATCATGCTCGAGCTCTGGGGGCCGACTCCTGAGGCCTGGCGTGGGGCGCTCCGCGCCGTACACACCGGTCGGAAGAACTGGGTCGAATCCTGAAGTAGGAAGGCGTTGGAAGGAGATTGGGCTTCCGCCCGCCCCTGGAAGAGGAGGGAAGAGAAAAAACCGCTCGATCCTTTATGTAGGGAGGCAGGTCAAAGTGAGGGGGCCGAACGGTCATTCACTGTCCCTGGGTGCGTGGCTGAAGTGGAATTCCGTGGTGCGGATTCTCGTTGTTGTTTTTTGTTGTTGTTTGTTGTTTGTTGTTGTTTGTTGTTGTTTGTTCTCGTCGTCGCACCCGCAACCCGCCCCGCGACCCACCCGCGACCCAACCCGCGACCCACCCCGCGACCCACCCGCGACCCACCCGCGACCCACCTGCGACCCACCCGCGACCCACCCGCGACCTACCCCGCGACCCACCCGCGACCCCCCTTCGACCCAAACCACGTTCAAGGTGCAAACCACCATTTTTGGCGCCTACGGCAGGCCTTTTTTACATTCCTTCCAGGTGGAGAGCCCGTGACCCACCCCGTGACCAACTCGCGACCAACCCGCGACCCAAACCACGTTCAGGGTACAAGCTACATTTTTCGGCGCCTGCGGCGGGCATCTTTTGCATTCGTTTCAGGTGGACAGCCCGCGGCCCACCCGCGACCACGTTCAGGGTACAAACCACATTTTTCGGCGCCTGCGGCGGGCATCTTTTGCATTCGCTCCCGGTGGAGAACCCGCGGCCCACCCGCGACCCAAACCATGTTCAGTGTACAAACCAATTTTTTGGGCGCCTGCGGCGGATTTTTTTGCGATTTGTTTTGCATTCCTTCCAGGTGGAGGTGGAAAGCCCGCGACCCACCCGCGACGTAAACCACGTTCACTGAACAAACCAATGCCGCACAAGCGCGGCGGCGGATTTTTGCATGCCGCGTGAGCCCGCAAGGACCTCTTCAAGCCCCGCGCATCCACACCAGCCCGTCCAGCAACTTTGCCCTGGCGAGTGGCCTTGATCAGAGAAGGCGGGGAGCACAAAGTGGAACAAAGGATTGCGTTGCAGTTATCTTGTGAAAGGAGGGGGAGGCAGGAGGAGTAAACAGGGGACGACAAAAACGCGGAAGAAAGGAGGATGTACGGAGAATGTGGGGAAAGAAAATGAGGAGGAGCAGGAGGACGAGAAGGGGGAGGAGGGGGATGATGATGATGATGATGATGATGATGATGATGATGATGATGATGATGATGATGATGATGATGATGATGATGATGATGATGATGATGGACGACACTGGGAGGACGATGATGGAGGCCGATGAGGGGGAGGACGACAATGGGAGGACGATGATGAAAGGACGAGGAGGGAGAGGGAGGACGAGGAAGAAGAGGAGGAGGACGAGGTGGAGGAGGAGGATGACGATGAGGATGACGATGAGGACGAGGAAGAGGAGGAGGAGGACGAGGAGGAGAAGGAGGAGGAGGAGGAGAAGGAGGAGAGCGCCATCGACAGGGAAGGTGGGGGCCACGAGGTCCGCCGGCTCGACGACGCCCGCGTCGCCCGCGCCCGCCCCCTCACTCTTATCCGCAATTGCGGGGTGCTACGTATATTGAGATCTGGGACCCCCCCCAAATATACATACTTTCAACGACTGGCGTGTACGGGGCCCGAGACGCCATCGCCTCCGCGCCCTTGCGCCGACGGCCACCTCGGGGGGTGCCCCTGCCCAGGCCGCGCGGCGCCGCCCCTCTCCGCGCCCCCGCGGGCGGGATAGCTGAGCTCGGCCGCCGAGCGAGGAGCCGACGGGCTCTTCTGGCAGGGGCTTCCGGCCCATGAGGCGGGCCCCCCCGGCCCAGGAGCACTCAGTCGCACGCCGACGCGGAGCAGGGATCCGCGGATCTCTGGCGCGCTGGCGCCAGAGCCATGGGCCCGGGAGGGTGGCCCCCCGAAACGTGGCGCCGGTACCGCCTGACTGATCTGGCGGCGAAGCGCGCCGACTGAGCATGCAGGCGCGAGCCGTCGCTAATCCGCGCGCCAGACGTCCATGCCTGCGCTGCGCCCCCTCGAGATGTCCGACGGAGCGGCCCGGGACAGCTGCGCGATTCCTGGGGCCACCGTCCCACTGCGGCGGCGCCCAGAGAGGTGGCCGCCCGGGGGCGCAAGGGCTCATCAGGCCACCCCCCTCCCCCGAGCCCCCAGACCTGGCCGAGATCTGCTACACGCCATGGTGACCCTGGCCTGAGGTCGTGCAAGCCCGATGGGGCAGGATTCTGCCAGATCTGGGCCAGCCGTCGACCACGGATACTTCAGCGCCGATGCTGAACTGATGCGTGGCACCTCCTGCAGGAATTGCACAACCCCCTTTCGGGGGCGTTCAAGAGGGAGGCGTCCAAGAGGGGGGGGCACAGCTCATGGCCGGCAGCATGTGCGAGGCGGCCCAAAACCTCCCGTCTCGACATTTTCGCGACGCGATCATGTCTGGGGGCGGAGGGGCGGCGGCATCGGGGCGCCAGCCGGGCGGGACACCCGCCGCGCCGCCGGCGGAGCGGCCTTGGCGGGCCTGCGGCAGGCGAGGGCTTTGGTCGTCGCCGCCGCTGAGCCGGCGACGCCGTCGCCGCCGCTGAGCTGGTGTCGTCGGCGTCGTCGCGAACGAGGACATGGTCGTCGTCGTCGTCGTACACAGCCTCGTCGTCGTCGCCGCGGTCATCGTCGTCGCCGTCGTCGTCGTAGCCGTCGTCGTCGTCGTCGTCGTCGTGGCCATCGTCGTCGTCGTCATCGTCGTCGTCGTCCTGCTCCTCCTCCTCCTGCCCTCCTCCTCCTCCTCCTCCTCCTCCTCCTGCTCCTCCTCTCCTCACATGGTCATCATCATCATCATCATCATCATCATCATCATCAGCATCATCATCATCATCAGCATCACCACCATCATCATCATCATCATCATCGTCGTCATCGTCATCATCATCATCACCACCACCACCATTATCATCATCACCACCACCACCATCATCACGTTGATCACCATCAAAAGTACCATCACCACCACCGACCTCACAATCATCATCATCAGCATCATCAACAACATCACCACCACCATCATCATCATCATCATCATCATCAGCATCAACATCACCATCATCATCAGCAGCAGCATCACCATCAGAACCAACGCAAGGCTCATCATCATCAGCAACATCATCATCACCATCATCATCATCATCATCCTCATCATCCTTAGCATCATCATCATCATCATCATCATCATCATTATGATGCCAATTACCATCATCATCCCCAGTACCATCATCGTAAGCATCATCACTCGCAACAGCATCAGCATCAGCATCAGCATCAGCATCAGCATCAGCATCATCATTATCAGCACCACGATCACAATCACCATCACCATCATCTTCATCATCATCATGGTGCTGACAACCATTATGGTGACGACAATCACCATCATTACCATTATCATCATGGTGATGGCAATCACCACCATCATCATCATCATCATCATTATCATCATCATCATCATCATCATCATCATCATCATCGTCATCATCACCAGCATCATCGTAATCATCATCATTCGCAGCAAAATCAGAACCCTCATCCGCATCATCATCAGCATCACCATCAGTACCAGCGCAAGACTCATCAGCGTCATCACCATCCTCCTCATAATCATCCTCAGCGCCATCATCATTATGATGACAATAGACATGATCAGTCTCATCATCCTCATCAGCATCATCATCAACAGCATAATCATTAACAACATCACCATCATCGTCCTCATCATCATGATCATCATAATTAGTACCATCACAATTTCTAACGTCATCATCCTCATCATCGTGATTCTCATCATCAGCATCAGCATCAACATCATCATCATCAGCAGCATCAGCATCATCAACATCATCATCAGCATTATCATCGCCATCATAACCATCATCTGCTGCATCATCACCAGCATCAGCATCAGCATCAGCATCAGCATCAGCATCATCATCACCATCATCGTCATCATCGTCATCATCATCAACATCATCAGCATGTCTCCTTCTGATTTACGTTGCGCGGACTGAAGCACAGATTGGCCGAAGCGTCAGCCTCGTCCTCCTTAATGTTCCTCCTTCCACCTTCCACCTTTTCCTGGACACAGGCAGCTCGGTGGAACCGGTATCAGTGATCAGGAGCGCTTCCCTAGGTAAGGCAATGAGTATGCAGATGTCTCGGCCAAGTTGGGGGCCGTAGCCCACCCCAGACCAGCGCCCAATGTCCAAGACCGTACCAACTTTTACATCAGCACCAGCAGGGTGGTGCTGAAACTGGCAGCAAAATTCCTTCCGCTCTGGCCCAAGTGTGGCCTTTCAGGGGTAGAGTGCTGCAAGCTCCCACAAGTCGGCTGCAGCGGCCCCAATACTGGGCCTGGCTGGGTTCCTGGTGTCACCGTCTTGTCTGCAGGGAAGCGGGGTGACAATCGTCCTCCCCCGAGCCGCTGCTTCAAGCCCCCCTTCACTTACTGCATTGATCGCCCGCACAAAGCATCGCGGTGCAGTGGTGGAATGCTCAGACGGTCTGCCTTGAGTGTATGTCTCGGTTGCCACGTATACATACGTTTACCATACGGGTGGCTGGGGGGAACCTTGCCAGAGCAAAAAAAGTTGCCAGGTACAGGACGTACGGCTTGTCTCGTTTCCCCACTCCTCCGTTGCTGGGTTTTCGTTTTGGATAGAGTAATGTGGTCGTCTCTCTTCTCTTGTCCTGTAACTCTCTCGTACCTGCCTCCGCCCTCGCCATCCTTGGGGGGCGCTGCGATCTGCGAAACTGTCGCCACTTTCGAGGGCTGCTCGGGAGGGGGCCCGAACAATGACACTATACGCAGATTCAGATTAGGCCTCGCCGTCCCTGGGGGGTTGTGATCTGTAAAGCTGTCGCCACTTTCGAAGACTCCTGGGGGGGGGGGGCAGCACACTGACGCCATACTCTGAGTATCTCAATCGTTTTGGGCCCCTGGACTACATGGGGCACCCCAGACTTCAAGGGCCCCTGACCTGGACTACAGGCGCACCCCCCTCCAGACGACAGGGCCCTCCCATGGACTACGGGGACCCCTCCCGAACTACAAGGCCCCCCCCCCGACTACTGGGATCTCCCCCCCGGACTACAAGGGCCCACCCCCGGACTTCAGGCACCCTCCAAGCGCACAAGTGCTACGAATAGCCAGCGGCGGAGGTTGGCGCCTCTTCTATCTCGGAGAGAGGCTCACTGCGCGCGAGCGCGCGAGCGTGCGCGCGCGCTGCCGCGGAATCGCCGGCGCGCCCGCCAAACGACAGTATTGCGCACTTGCTCGCGTATTGCGCGTTGTCTGCGTTGCGTGCGGCGCTGTGGCTGCTGAGCGCTGCACGGCCTGAGCGCGCGACAGCACACGCGCGCTCATCCCGCGCGAACCAGTGCCTGGCCACAGCTCAGGACATGGCTCTCCACTTGGCCTGCAGAGGGACGCAGAAGAGCAGCGACAGTTGCATGCTTGGCGGCGGCCACCACGGGCGACATCGTCGTCGTCGTCGTTGTCGGCGTCGTCGTCGGCGTCGGCGTCGGCGTCGTCGTCGTCGTCGGCGTCGGCGTCGGCGTCGGCGTCGTCGTCGTTTCCGTCGTCGTTTTCGTCGTCGTCGTCGTCGACGTCGTCGTCGTTTTCGTCGTCGTCGTCGTCGTCGAGCGGAAAGTAAAGCCACGAAGATCGACGCATTATCCTCCTCCCCGACTACAGGAACCCCGCCCGGACTACAAGGGCCCCCCCCCCATCCGGACTATAGGGCCACCCCCCTAGACTACAGGCCCCACGCCCCGCCCCACGCCCCAGACTACTATGGGGACACCCCGCCCCACGCCCCAGACTACAGGCCCCCCCCTCCGACTACAGGGCCCCCCAGCCCCCCCCCCCGCTGGACGATTTGTCACACAAAAAAAAGTCAGGTACTCAGAATACGCGGGTAATTATCGTATTGAACTTCGCCATCCCTGGTGGGCTGCGATCTGCGAAACTGTCGCGATGTTCGAGGGCTGCTGGGGGGGTCAGCATAGCATGGGCCCTACCCAGATTCAGACTGGACCTCGCCATCCCTGGGGGTCTGCGATCTGCGAAACTGTTTCCACTTTCGAGGGCTTGCTGAAGGCAAGCACCCCCAGCTGAACAAGAGGGAGAGGAACATCATGCTTCTTCCCTCGCCATTGTCATCTGATATGTGCTGACAGGAGAGCGTCGCGATAGCAAAAAAAACCTTCCACCTGTTCCTCCATCCCCCCCCCCCGCCCACCCCCACCCCTCTCCTTATCGCCCCTCCCCGTCTCACACCCGCCCACCTCGCCGCATCGCTTCTCCTCGGAGAGGATTCCCTCAAGATCACCTCTTCATCCAGGGTCGATGGGGCCAAAAACGGCACGAAAACTTAGACGCGTTCCCCTCCCCAGATCTCTGGAGTCGCGACCTTCGCATGTCATTACCTTTCTCTTGGACCAACTTCTCATCCCTGGTCGACTTCAACGGCCCTGGAGCCCCGCAAGGACCCCCCGAGGCCGGGGATGGACAAAAACCGTCGCCGCGACTTTTTCGCAGCTTTGGGTCAGGACCCCCTTTCCACCATGGCGCACGACAGGCCCACACATCCTCCGGTAGGATTGCTTCAGTCCGACCCCTTCCTCGAGGGGTACTTACTTCTTCGTCCCCAGATCCACACTTCGTGGCCTGCGGGCGATCACGGAGGCTCAATTTTTTTTTGCGCAGCTGCAGACTGCCAGGCCGTGCTCGCGAACACGCGCGCGTGAAACCCCCTGTTTCGATGCGCTCCCTGAGTGGCGCAAGCGCGGCCTGTCTGTATCTCGATGCCGGGTGACATGCTCGGCGCCGAGTCGGCAACGACAGTGACGTGCAGAAGCAATAAACACCCAGAGCCGCTCCGACCCCCAACCAATGACGTGCAGAGATAAGGTGCCCAGCGAGAAGGCCGACGAGCGCGGCGACAGCGGCGGAGCGATGCAGCTGCGAACGCGGAAGGTCCCGCGGCGCCCCGTGGGCGCAGGCAAGCCCCCCGACCCCACGGGAGGGGAGGCAAGCCGCCCCGCCCCACGGGCCAAGCCCCCGACCGTACCCCTCGGCCCATCAAGGCCTCGGGAGAGCGGGGAAGGAGGAGGGGCAGGAGGAGGAGAGGGGATGGAGCCTGCGCGTCACTGCACGCTGCAGCCCTTCTGGTAGAACTTCTGGTGGTGTCTCTCTGCGTCGTGCCAGGTCTCCATGCGCGCGGCGTGGACCTCCGGGGCGCCTCGTCTGGCGCGTGCCTGCAGGGCCTTCTTCTGCTCCTCGTCGTGGTACCAGACTGCCGAGTGGTGCTGCGTCTTGGTCCCAGCCTGCACAGCGGCAGTGTGAGGCTGTGCCCCCCCAGCACACGCCAAGCCCACTGGCACAGGCGTGCGCTCACGAATGCGGTCAAAGTGGGTGAGGAGCTCGTCGTAGGTGATCAGCTCAGGGTCGAACTCTATGCGGATTGCTTCGGAATGCCCGTCCCCAAGTTGGACGCTCTCGTGCGTCGGCTTGCTCAGCGTGTTACCGCCAGTGTAGCCGACCGTGGTGCGGAGGACCCCGCTCACCCTGTCGAACAGCTTCTGCGACTCCCAGAAACAACCCGTCGAGAACGTCGCGACCTGGCGCGGCCGCCGTGCGGCATCCGTGATGGTCTGGACGACGCTCGCCAGCAGCCCGGAGTAGTCGGGCAGGCCCTCCTCTGGCGGGCGGAACCTCGAGATCACCATGGACTGCACCTCGGCCGACTGACTCGCCAAGAGCTCGAAGGCGCCGTCGTCGACGGGGTAGCGTCCGCGGAAGGCGGCCAGCCGCTCCCCCTCGGCGGGCGCGGCGGGCGCCTCCCCACGGCCGCGCCCGGCGCAAGGCGCGACCGAGCTGCGCGGCCCGAGCGCGCGGTCCTCTTGCTGGAGGCGCCGCAGCGCCTCGACGGCGGCGAGCCGCGCCCGCTCCACCTCCTCCGGCGACTCGTCCTTGGGGCGGACTGCGCGCTGCTTCTTGACACCTTTGTCCGGGCCGTTCCGTATCCGGTACTGAAGACGCCACGCCTGGCGTGTCTTAGACCAAGAGATGTACTTGACGCCGCTCTGGCGCTCCGCGCTGCCGCTGCGTCCAGAAGAAGGGTTCCGCCTGAGCTCGCCGAGCTGGTCCTCCCCCTCGAGCCGCCGCAGCGCCTCGACGGCGGCGAGCCGCGCCCGCTCCACCTCCTCCGGCGACTCGTCCTTGGGGAGGAATCGAGGCTGCTTCACGCCACCTTTGTCTGGGCCGTTCCGTATCGGGTACCAAACACGCCACGCCTGGCGTGTCTTGCACCATTGGATGTGCTTGACGCCGCTCTGGCGCTCCGCGCTGTCGCTGCGTCCAGAAGGGGCCCGCCTGAGCTCGCCGAGCTGGTCCTCCCCCTCGAGCCGCTGCAGCGCCTCGACGGCGGCGAGCCGCGCCCGCTCCACCTCCCCCGGCGACCCGTCCTTCGGGTTAAAATAGGGCTGCTTCTTGCAACCTTTGTCCGGACCGTTCTTGATCCTGTACTGAAGACGCCACGTCTGGCCACGCTTGCACCAGACGATGTACTTGACGCCGCTCTGGCGCTCCGCGCTGCCGCTGCGTTCAGAAGGGGCCCGCCTGAGCTCGCCGAGCTGGTCCTCCCCCTCGAGTCGCCGCAGCGCCTCGACGGCGGCGAGCCGCGCCCGCTCCACCTCCTCCAGCGGCTCGTCTTTCGCGCGAAATTGAAGACTCGTCACGCTACCTTTGTCTGGGCCGTTCTTTATCCTGTACTGAACACGCCACGCCTGGCCTTGTTTGCACCAATAGATGTTCTTGACGCCGCTCTGGCGCTCCGCGCTGCCGCGCCTGAGCTCGCCGAGCTGGTCCTCCTCCTGGATCCGCCGCAGTGCTTCGACGGCGGCGAGCCGCGCCCGCTCCACCTCCTCCGGCGACTCGTCCTTCGGGCGGAATCGAGGCGTCTTCCTGCAACCCTTGTCTGGGCCGTTCTTGATCCTATACTCAAGACGCCACGTTTGGTTTTGTTTGTTCCAGTAGATGTACTTGACGCCGCTCTGGGGATCCGCGCTGCCCACGCCGACGTGCCTGCCTGGGCCGGCCGACGCCCTTGACGCCGCTCTGGGGCCGCGCTGCCCACGCCGACGTGCCTGGCCGCGGCCAGCCCCGCGGCCGGGGCCGGCGGCCGCAGCCCGCGGGCGCGCCCCGCGCACCGGGGCGGGCCCCGCGGCCGGCCCGGCGAAGGCCTCCAGCAGGGCCGCGTGCCCGCGCCCCGCGGCCGCCGCCAGGGCTGCGCCGACCGCTGCCGCGGCCGCGCCGCGGCGGCCGCGCCGGCGGCAGGGCATGGCGCGCCACTCGGAGCGCAGCGGCGGGCCCGGCGGGCAAGCGAGCGGCGCGGGCCGGGTGCTGGATCCGCCCCAGGGTGCGTGCCCGAGCCTCCCTAACTTGAGCCAGACAGGCCACGGAGGGCGATCACGGAGGCCCCATTGGGGTCGGAATCGCTAAACAAGAGACGCCTGGATTGAGCAGAGCATGTCGTCGGAGACCTGGCTTTCGGGTCATAGCGCGGGTCTCTGGCGGCCGATCGGGGCGACGGTACTCGGGCACCCTGTTTAACGCTTCTCGGCGAGGCGCGCAGCTGCTGGAGGAGACTCCCGAGGCTGGAACGCCGCCGAGCGCCGACCAGAGCGGCCGACGAAGACCTCTGACCCGAGATCGCTGCAGAGCAGGCGCAGAGCAGGCGCTCACTGCAAAAAGGCACCCGCAGGGATGGCGAGGAGGCTCCCTGTCACAGGCGTTGGTGTCCAGCGGACGCATTGCAAGCTTCATTAAGTTACTATCCAGCGCGCCCGGATGCTTCAAACGGCATGGTGGTTGACTGCAAACCTCATGGGCACTAGCTCACCAGCTGATTTGCGTTTGAGAGCACCCTGATGCCCCAGACATGCGACGTCATGTTTTTTCAATACGGGGTCCCTGGAAGTCCCAACCCTTTCATCGGGACCGGATTTTCATCCCGAGTCGTCTACTGATGGCCCCGAGGCCCGGCGAGGGCCCCCCGAGGCCGAACATTGCCAAAAACCGTGCGCTCTGGCTCTGATTATTGTTTTCAACGCGAGCATGTCTGGGCAGCTGATTTGCATTTGAGAGCGGCCCCGATGCTGCCCACGGCACCAGCTGCCCCGTGCCACCCGTGCCCCCAAACCGAGGACAGGGGGTCGGGGGCGCGCAAACATGGATTAGCGATCCATGGATTTGGCGCGCAGTCGCCACAGCCATGGATCGGGCACCTCCCTCCCCAAAATGCCACCGGTGCCGCCTCGCTCGTCGGCGGAAATGTGTGATTTCTTATGGCAACGTTTGAGATCGCCTGAGGGGGGACGTCCCAGCCGAGCCGGCCCCCGCGCGCGAGCCCGGCCTCGCCGACCTCCTGCGCAGAATGCCCGCCGCCGGCCAGGCCGCCGCCGCCTCCGGCGCCGCCGCCGCCGCCTGCTCGGGCGTTGGTAGAGGGGGGAGGAGGAGGAGGAGGAGGAGGAGGAGGAGGAGGAGGAGGGAGGAGGAGGAGGAGGAGGGAGGAGGAGGAGGAGGAGGAGGAGGAGGGGAGGAGGAAGGGAGGAGGAGGAGGAGGAGGGAGGAGGGAGGAGGAGGACGGTCGGAAGCTTCTGCTTGGCATACCGCGCTGCGGCCCCGGCGACACGCTGGGCCCTGCACGCGGATGGCGTCTCCACCCCGTGGGGCGGGACGCTCCGGTTAGGCTCGGGGCGTGGACGCCGGGTGGGGGGGGGGTGGGGGCTGGGGAATGGGTCGCGTGTCGCGCCGAGGCGCGGTGGGCCAGGACTGGGGTAGCGAACGCGCTGTTCAGGAGTCCCGACCGTAGGCGCGGGGTGAAGAGACGTGCGCCCTCCGTGCACCCTGGGGAACCGCGGTGGCAGTTGTGGGGCCTCCTCGAGGGCCCCTTCGGGGCTACACTTTTCTGCAACCCTCGACCCCCCTACTTGGCCGCACGCACAAAGGGGTAGGGTGAGGGGGGGGAGGCTTCTGAGAAGGAGGCTTCTTAGAAGGCGCTGGTCCTTCATCTGCAGAGAAGGCCCGCGCCTTCTAAGAAGAGAAGAGTGATTCTAAGAAGCCCCGTCCCCCTCCCCCTACCCCCCTCGGCGCGTGGCTGACCCGTGTTGCGTTGCTGTTTTCCCGACCTGCGGCGCCGCGGCGCTGGCGCCAGCGGCCCCCATGCGCGCGCGTGGTGGGCGCACGCTCGAGGGGCGCGCGCGCGCGGGCGCCAGCCCAGGGGGGGGGGTCCTTGCGCCGAGGGCGGGTGGGCGCCGCAGAAAGGGAGGGGCTGGGGAGGAGCAGCGGGGGGGCGCCATTTGGGCGTTGCTGGAGAGGGGGGGCGGACAGACGTGCACCTTTCGCATCCTTGTCGGGCCCCGGAGGGCCCCTTGAGGATCCTGAAAATGCACGGAAAAATGCACCTCTCGTCCCCCGCCCGTGTAGCGGCACCCCAGTACGCGTCGCCCGAGCCATGGGGCTCCTGGCTGCCGCCAGGGTGCCTGCGTCCTCCCCGTGCTCCTACTCGTCACGCTGCTTGCCTGCTCCTCCTCCCCCTCCTCCTCCTCCTCCTCCTCCTCCTCCTCCTCCTCCTCCGCCGCCTCCTCCTCCTCCTCCTTATCCTCCTCCTCCTCCTCCTCGTCCTCCTCCTCCTCCTTGTCCGCTGCGTGTTCGTCCTCGACATCCTCCTCATTCTGCTCCCTCATCCAGCGCCTCTTCGTCCTTCCACTGTTGTTCGTGCTCCTGGTCTTGCTTCGAGTCCGGTGGTAGTGCGTCTGCTCCTCCTCCTCCTCCTCCTCCTCCTCCTCCTCCTCCTCCTCCTCCTCTTCCTTCATGGGCTCCGTGCTCGCTCATGTCACGAATAACCAACTGCTTTACTCATGAAGGACTGCACATCCTCCAGATGTGACTCTCGCCCAGGACGTCCACCCATTGCATTACCGTCGAGGTTGATACCCCCAGCAGCTGGATGGATGGAGGGGCGTTCCTTTGTCTGGCCCAGGCCCAGTTTATGAAGTCATGCTTGCTTATACGAACTCAGCGTCGCAAACGGTCGCACATGCTGCGCCGAAACGTAATGGGCAAAAACCGGCGGCGCGACGCCCGGAGCAAAAGTGCTCGACCTTAGCCCTCGCCCGGATGGGGGTCGGACTTTGTGGGGCCCGAAATCAGCGGAAGGCAAACTGCGGAACGCGTACTTGCTGATAGGAGCATGGGCCTTGGAGGGACATTCCAAGAAAGGAATTACCAAGGAACATCCAAGGAATAACCATGATGTGAGACAAAAGCGGTCGCAAACAAGGAACATCCAAGGAATTAAGGAGAAACAGGTCCCAAGAAAGGGGTCCAGACCTCTGCATGTGGGTCCACGTCGTGAACAAATTAAGACGTCGGGGTCTGGGTATATGGCGTGGGCAGAAACTTTCGGAGGTCCGTGCCGAGTTCTTGGATCGGCCCTGGAGCCCTCCCCTGGCGCCGGTCCGAGGAATCAGCGAGCCTCTCCGAAAGCTGATGTTCATGCCGAGTTGTCTTGTTCCTGGGAGCCGCGTTGCAACAGTCGGCTCACACAGTCCTCCTCCTCGAGCGCGGATCCCCCTCGACGAACCCCGACCCTCCTCGAACCTCGCACCCCGACGCTTGTCCTCCTCAAAACCCGATCCGATCCTCCTCAAGCCTCGACCCTCGATAATGCTCGAGCTCGGGGGGCCGACTCCTGAGGCCTGGCGTGGCGCGCTCCGCGCCGTACACACCGGTCCGGCTTGCGTCTCCAGCTTCTCGTCGAGTTCGGCGAGTTCGGAGGCATGCGAATCAGAGCATCTGGGCAGCATCTTTTCCAGATGCTGCAGAGCTTGGCGTCTTGCTTCTCTTGTTGTTTCCTTTTGCTTCTCTCAGGAGGGGGGGTCAAGAGTCAAGAGATGGGCAGTCGGGAGTTCAGGAGGGCAGAAGGGCCTCCTGCATGACATGATTCACCTCCATCTCACCCTCTCCGATTTGAGCCCGCGCCTTTTTGGAGTCTTCCTCAGGCTTCCCGCGGCGCAGCGTTGCTCAACGCTGGCGCCAGGGAGCAGCTGTAACAGAGTGCCCCCCTCCCCCACAGCTAAGTAGGCTAAGCAGGGAGCTCAGAAACTCATCAGCATGCGTATCTGACTTAGGTCTCTGGGGCATCCATACTCGTTGAAAATCGACAGCGGCATTTAGATGTGTAATCATTGTTGCAGCTGCTCCCGAATGCGTTTTGACCAGTCGGCGGCGAGATGGATTTTTTGGTCTTGCCGATCTGAGAGTCTTGAATTGTAACATGTTGAACAAAACATAATAACAAAAACAAACACATAGTTGAGCTGAGCCGAGCAAACCATTAAACCATTCAGCCAATCATTCAGCCATTCTTCGCCCGAGCACTTCAGAGATTTCGGCAACTCCCTCCCTGGTCAGATAAGTTATACAGTTGGGCAAACCCGTGAAACCATGGCAGGGTCCAAGGTCCAATAAGCTGAGGCCCGTGGTCGAGTGTTCGAGCTGCTGGCTGATCCTCGCGAGATGAACGAGGTTGATCATGCTGTACTGGGGCTCGCCAAGGTGAAGGGGAACGGCGGAGAAGAAGGAGGAGGGGGAGGAGGAAGAGGAGGAGGTTTTTTTGGCGAATGATGCCGAACAAGAAAAGCGCGGAGAAGGAGGAGAGGGGAGTAGAGGGGAGAAGAGCAGGAGCTTGGGGGCGAGAAGAGGAGCTCGGAGGAGAGGAGAGGAGAGGAGAGGAGAGGTGAGGAGAGGAGGAGAGGAGAGGAGAGGAGGATAATAAGAAGGAGAGGGGGGCGGTCCGAGTAAGGCTGTGGAGAAGCAACTTCAGAAGCTCAGCATGTTAGAGTAAGAGCTGGATGATGTCAAAGCTGACGTTGCCGCGAGGGATGGCGAGCTCGATCTGCTGGAGTCGGAACGCAGGGAGCCCCTAAACGAAATTGCATCATTAAAGGGCCAACTGGGGGGGTTCAAAGGGAAGGGGCAAGCCACTGATCGCAGACACGAGGGAGGCGAAACCGAAAAAGGAGAGGACCGAAGCCGAGGGCTCCGCGACCGCCCGCGACAACACCGATTCCGACAAGGAAGGGAAGGGTCACCCTAAAATCCGCCCCATTTTAGGGTGACCCTTGGCGCCCTCCCAGGAGAAACAAACAAGTCGGGCAAGCGTCGCGGCCAGCGTCTAGGAGGAGGAGGGCTGAGGAGGAGGAGGAGGACGGGGAGGACTCGCAGGACTGAGGGGGAGGAGGAAAAAGAACTTCGGAGCTTCGGAGCTTCGGATTGGGTGACTAGGTTGACTGAGAGGTTAAAGTTGGACCTGCGGCAGCTGGCGGGCATCAGCAATGCTGTCCCGAAAACGGCGCTTTGGCAAGGACTGTGACCTTTCCTAGGCATCCCATTCGGCGTATCCTTGTCTTTTCTCTCCCACCCTCAGTCGCAGCCTGCCGCAGCCACCCGTTTTCCTCCCTCTCCCTCTCTTCTCCTCGTCCCTTTTTCTGCCTACTTGCCGACCTGCCTATATGCCTGCCAGCCTCTCTCCGTGCCTCCCCCTTTGCCTCTCCCTGCCTCCCCTGCCCTCCCCTCCTCTCCCTCCATCTTTTTATTTCTGCGAGTGCGCTATCGTCCGCGTCTTAAGGCACTTGAGGACGATTGCGGGTCAAGCTGGATCAGGCGCTCTGCTGATCATGGCCAATTTCGCACTTCCTGTTTGGAGTGTCGTGCCCGCCCCAAACCGCGTGATGCATCCACGGTGGCGATCTCGAGCGCGTTCGCAAACCACACCAAACACACACGGACACATTCGAATAGGTTACAGTTCGGCCGACGACGGCCGACGGAACAGCTAAATATTGGCAACAAGCGCGATGCAAAAGGTCGCGAAACGTAGCTCGTTCCTAAGGTCACTTCGGAGAGCATCCATGGGAAACCCTTGGCATATGCCACAACGAAACAACTTGAACGGACAACGTAACGGAGCCCACCCGCCTCCCCAGCGCTGCGCGTCCAACGAGCCACTGAAAAAATCGCCACCTTTAATTGTCATCCCGCCTCTTTCATTGACGCCCTCTTCCTCCTTCCACCGTCTCCGTGATGCTGCCTGGCTGACTTTTCGGCTCCCCTCGCGTCCTTCTCCTGTGCTTCAATCCCACCACCACCATTTCCTTTTCGAGTCTGAGGCACCAGTCCTCATCCTTCTGTGGCTGTCCAGTGAATGGAACAGATCGCGCGCTTCCAATATAGCTCGGACGGCGAATACGGCGCCTACACTGTCGCTGCCCATGCAAATTCGGGGCAACGCCTTTTGTCACATGATGCCAGTGGGTTGGCTACGTCGCAGGGTAATTATAAAACGGGCTCTCGCTCGACACATACTTAAATGTCGTGATCCTGCCTCTTGGCGCCTCATTGTTTTGCCACTCGGCCCGACTGCTGGAGCAACACGAGTGCCAACGGCATCTGACGCGACGGCGGCAAGGAGAGGCTCAAGCAAAAGTTCGGTGCGATCTTTTGCTGGCCAAGCAAACGTTGCGAAGTTTGGGTCTGCGCCTGAACATGGGACTCGTGAGCCCAGGGTCTTCTCCAGTCTCAGACTCGTTGCCAACGGGGTCGAAATCACCTCGAGCACCTCGCCGAGAGCAGCCACTACCTTCGGCGGCGCGCCCAAGGACGTAGGGAGAGGGGGCAGGACTCTTGGAAGGAGGCTGCCCCCTAGAAAAGGTGCCGGCCCCACGTCTATGGAGGAGGCCCGCGCCTTCTGAGAGGCAGGGGTGCTTCGAAGAAACCTTCCCCCGCCCCCATACTCATACCCCCTTGGTGCGCGTGGCCGATGCCTCGTGGCACCTTGCTAGAAGCCAGAAGGCTGCAGGGCGGCTCCAGCCCGAGCTGCAGAGGTCTGCGCGGCACCCGTCTCTCTCTCAGGGGATCCGCCGCCCCTGGCCGCGGAGAGGAGCGACTGCGCGGCCTCGCTTTCGGAGGGGACGCGGGGCCCGGGACGGGAGGGTGCACTGCAGCATCCTGGCGGTGCGCACAAGGGGTTATGGGGAAGGGGGCGAGGCTTCCCAGAAGCAGGGGCGCTTCTCAGAAGCAGGGGCTCGGGGCCTGGGACGGGAGGGTGCACTGCAGCATCTTAGGGGACGAAAAGTGACATAAACACAGAAAAACTCAGAGGTCTGTGCGTATTTCTCGTCGCTGGACCCCCTGGCGGCGCCTCCGGCGCCGCCCCTGGCGCGCTCCGCGCGCCAAGGAAGGGGGTCCAGCGCCGATCCGAGAAATCCGCGAGGACCTCCGAGTTATTATGTTTATGCCCTTCTTCGTTCCCCTGATCTTGGCGGTGCGAAGAAGGGGATAGGGGGAGTTGGGAAGGCTCCTCAGAAGCAGGGGCGCTTCTACAAAGCCTTCCCATCCTCCCGACCCCACTCTGCGCGTGGCCGCGCATCGCTGATATGCCCACGAGCAGCGAAGGTAGCCACGTCTACGCCCTCGCGGCGAGCGCATCTATAGCCATTCCCCCCCGCCCCCGTCCCGCGGTGGCGCACCCTCCGCCACTGAAGGCACGGATGCGGGTCCGCGGGGGACGCGCCGCGCCCGAGCCAGACGCACTCGCGCACTGCGCCCCGTGACCTCCAGCTGCCCCCTCCTCCCTCGGCACTCACACCCGGGGCTCTGAGCCATGGGGCGCTCGAGCGAGGAGGCCCAGAACGGTGCAAACTCGACCTGGAACTCCTTTCCAGTCCTATCTTGCGGGCCCCATCCCTCCGGACGCCATCTTTGAACCCAAGTGTCCGATTCCCTGCCCATCCCAGCCACTCCTCAATCCTCCTCCTCCCCCCCCTCGAGGCGTCGAGGCGACGCCAGACCTTTGCGACCCCGATCCGATCCGACCCTCTTCACCCTCCATCCCATCCCCCTCACCGCCAGCGCCGTCAATCCCCGCCGCCGCCTCTGGTCTCAGGAGGCCTCCAGAGGCCCCCCGAAGGTCCCAGGGGACACTAATCGGAAAGCCGATATCGCATCTTATTCCATATGCGGGGTCCCCAGCAAGCCGGAACATTCACAGGGGGCCAGCTTCTCAGCCCGAGTCGTGCCTTGACAATCCTAATCATGGCCTGGAGAGGGCCCCCCGAGGCCGAAAACTACGAAAAACCTTCCGTGCTGAGTTTTATCAATGCGCTGGAGGTCTGGGTCCGAAGGTCCCTGGGAGCCCGGTGGGCTTCGGAGGCGCCGCCGCCGGCGCGCGGCGCGGGGCGCGGGGGTGGGGGGCGAGGTGGGCTCCGGCAGGTCGTAGTAGATGCGCTGCGGCACGCTCGCGACCTGGCGCCAGCGCGTCGCCCGCGCACAGGCCCACGCGGCCGCCGCCGTCGCCGGCGGCGGAGAGCAGGGCGAGGAGGACACTCGGCCGCTGGGGGGGGGTCCTCCAGCGCATACGCAATAGGACTCTACAGCAGTGAAGAAAGCACGAAGGGAGGTTTCTGCTGTGGTCTGGGAAGTCTGCCCCAGACCCTGGCGTTGTGAGAAACACGCGAAGGGAGGCGTTTCACTATTTCCGCCCTCTGGGGGCCCAGAGACCGACGAAAACGACTCAGGATGAAAAGGCTGACCCGGATATGGGTCGAGACCTCGAAGGAGCCTTGAGGGGTCGCCGCCCTGAAACATAGCATGACGTCAGGGGACTGGGGAGGAGGGGGAGGAGAAAGAGGAAGACGGAGAAAGACTCCAGACCCTGAGAGCCGATGTCGCGGAGAGAACCCATACATGCGACGTCCAGAGTTGTCCTCTAATTACGGGGTCCCTGGAAGTCCCGACCCCTTCCCCGGGACCGGTTTGTTCATCCTCATTCGTTGTTTGACGCTCCCGAGGCCCAGCGAGGGCCCCCCGAGGCCGAAATTGCCAAACACCTCCCGTCCGGATTTTTGTTACGACGCGATCATGATCTGGAGAGGGACACTGCAGGCGCCGCCGTCGCCGCCGCCGTCCGTGGCCGCCGGCGCCGTCTGCGGTCGCCGGCCTGGTCTACACCGACGTCCTCTGCTGTCGGCGGGCCGCGGGCGGGGGCAGGCCGAGGAGAGGGGGGCCCAGTAGCTACGCCCTGAGATCCTACGTCTCGGAAGGAAAAATTGGAACATCGCGAGAACATTGAACAAATCGCAACGTTGGAAAAATTGGAACGTCGAAAAGGAAAAAAAAGAAGGACGTCTCGAACAAAAAAATTGGAACATCGCGAGAGAGCACGACTGGAGCCCCGGAGACCCACATCTTGCTGCGCCAGTTCTCGGGCCGGATCTAACCAGCCTCGAGCGTATCCCTCTCCCTACGATGGGCGAGCAAGAAGGCGAGGACAACCTCAGGACATCGAGGCGAGGTGGTGTCAAACATAGGGACCGGGACATGTTCCAGGCTGGTCAGGATCGGCACCTTAAGAGCCCCCTCCCCCGCCGCCGCGTCCGCGGCCTCCCCCCGCCCGCCGCGCCAGCGCGAGCGCCGGGCCCCGCGCGCGGAGCCCGGCCTGGGCGCGCGCGCGGGCGCCCCCCCCCCCCCGCCGAGATGCCGCAAGGGGGGCCGTTGCGAGGGAGGGGGGGGGGGGGCAAGCGAGGGGGGGGGGGCCGTTCCGAGGGCGCCGTCGCCGGCGTCGCCGTGATCGTCGCCGCATTCCAGTCCGGCAGGAAGAGACAGGTGCCATGAGCAGCAGGTTTCGAGGTCCGCGCGGATTTTTTGGGTCAGCGATGCCCCCAGGCGGCGCCTCCGCCGCCGCTCCTGGCTGCGCGTGGGGGGTCGCGGGTGGGTCGCGGGTGGGTCGCGGGGTGGGTCAGGGGGGGGCAAGCGAGGTGCGCTCGCGTCATATCTGACGTCCGACCCCTCCCTCCCATGCCTTACCATGCCGCAGATCGGCTTGCTATTCGCACAGTCGGATGCTTGTGTCGAAGATCCACGCGTAGCCTGGCATAGCATGGCGCGCCGACGCCCCAAAGTGGGGGGGCGGCTTCTGCGGCCCAAAAAACCAACGAATCGACACTGAATGTGTAATCACTTCCGATGGTTGTTTCGGGGGGGGCGCGGGGGGGCATTTTCTAGATTTGGGGGCATGTTTGGAACGACCGAAAACCCTGCCGTGGCATGGCGCTGGAAATAATGATGCCAGCGCTGCAGCGGGAGCACGATTCGGAACGAGCGGAAGCGCGGCAATGAGGCCAGCGCTGCAGCGGAAGTACGATTCGGAACGAGCGGTAGCCCGAAAATGAAGCCAGTGCTTCGGCGAGAGCAGAATTTTGAAGAAAAAAAAACCCAGCTCCCAGGAATCCTGTGTAGAAAACCAATGCGCGAAGGGGGGCCGAACAACTCCCGAACGTCACCAGGGGAGAGACGAGAGGGGTACCCATCTTGTGTAATTGTGGAGGGGAGGCCACCGACCTTCTTGTAAGAGGCCCACAGAGGCCCTCCTTTCCAAGCCGTGCGCAGTCCGGATTTGCAAAACTCATCACGCCTCACGTAGGAGGCCAGACAGCAGTCCAGCAGGCCCCACCGGGCGCCGGCCCGCGTGGGGCGGCCCCCGAAGATGACGATGATGACGACGGCGATGGATCTTGGAAGGAGTTCGTGTCTCATGCAGGTGCACGCTACACGAAGCGGCCTAGCGGTCGAGCCTACAAAAGGCATGGCATGCGGACAGGAGCACGTCGAGTCAGAAAGTTCGGGCGTTCGGGCAGAAGTTTGGAATCGCGCTCAGTCATCCACATGGCAGGAGCAAGCCAAGGCGACACCACCACCGCTAGCGCGAAGAGCTTCCCAAAGGATTGAAAACGTCAAATTCGGAGGTCGGAATCCATTTGTTGATGAAACGGGTCCCCAAGATGGACGAACAAACATAATCACACCATGGAGGTCGGACCTCTATTCTGACGGTTCTGGATCCTCTGGGTGGGGAGTGTCCTTCTGGTGGTGTGGTCCCCCATTTCTGGCAGCGCCCCGCCGGGTGGCAGCTCCCATCGCTCTGGCCCGGGGAAGCACCGCGGATCCCTCCTCGCCGGGGGTGGCCCGCGTCAGATGGCGGCGGCGCCTCTTCTTCCTCCGAGGAGAACGGCTCCACTGAGACGCCCCGTCTGGCGTGGCGATTCGAATTCATGTATGAGAAATGGCCGGGCGGGTCGCAGAAGCGCGTCAGCATGTCCGAGCGGCCGCTGGGGCGTCAGAGCGTCGGACATACGCGTGCGCGCGAGTCACGGATTGGCGACTCCTCTCCTCGTGAGAGTTTGGGGTGAGGGTGCGAGTGGCATGTTGGAAGCGGGTCCTGAGAGAGAGGGGTCCGACGTGAGAGAGGGAGGGGGAGGAGGAGGAGGAGGAGGAGGAGGAGGAGGAGGAGGAGGAGGAGGAGGAGGAGGAGGAGAAGGATGAGGAGGATGATGAGATGAGATGATGATGATGATGATGTGATGATGATGATGATGAATGATGATGTTGATGATGATGATGATGATGATGATGATGAGGAGGAGGAGGAGGAGGAGGAGGAGGAGGAGGAGGAGGAGGAAAAGGAGGAGGAGGAGGAGGGGGAGGAGAATGCGGAGGGTCCTGGAGGCTCTTCGCCGTGGCGGGGGCCCCAGGGGCCCTCCGCGGGCCCCCCGGCCACAGGCAGGAGGGCGCGGGATGAGCCACAGGCCCTGGGGAAACTCACGCGAGGTGCCAGGGCCCGCTCCCCGCGGTACCCGTGCTTTACCCCCCCCCCCCCCCCCCCCCGGCCACAGACAGGAGGGCGCGGGATGAGCCACAGGCCCCCCGTGCTTCACCCCCCCCTCCCCGCAGTACCCGTGCTTCACCCCTCCGCGGGCCCCCCCGGCCACAGACAGGAGGGCGCGGGATGAGCCAGAGGCCCTGGGGAAATCACGCGAGGTGCTCGGGCCCGCTCCCCGCAGTACCCGTGCTTTCCCCCCCCCCCCCAGGGTGTCAAATCGGCGGTGGACAAGCCTCCCTTTAGTCAACCTGCCCTTGGTGAAAACGGCCTGGGACCGAAACCGACGGGCTTGGACCTGCAAAAACGACGGCCGCGACGCCCTCTCGCGGACCGAGGAGGTCAGGGTAGGAGGTCTGTCCACCCCCGATCAAAGATGGTTACGTTTCGGAGCTTGGCGGCGAAAGGCTGGCGTTTCCCTCGGGAGAGGAGTGGCGGTGCATCAGTCGGGGATTGAGCCGTTTTGGGGGACGTGTCGGTGGGTACGTCCTGTAAGCACAAGCTCGATGCCTCGCAGGTCCTGTTGCCTTCATGGCGGAGGTAGTCCTGCTGGATCTGTCAAGCCACTTCTGGGCTCTTCCAAGCAGCGAGCTCCTCCAAACAGCGACCCTTTCCTTCCAGAGGCGGCGCAGGGCGCGAGCTCTTCCAGACAACCCCCTTCTTCCCCCACGGGCAGGGGCTGGCCCCTGCCGCACAGCAAACGTCGCAACGCTCCCCAGCTGGCCTACCCACGCTTAGGTCGGGCATGTCCTCCTACAGGCTGATTTTGGGCGAAAGAGATGAAATCCGCCGACCCTGTCGGCGTGTGGAAGAGGCTTCTCCGTCTGTTCCCTCTTCGTCGTCGTCGTCGTCGTTCCTTCCCCTTTCCCCACAGCGTCGTTGCTTCTACCCCTCTCCCAGGGCCTCCTCCTGAAGCGTGTCAGTCCAAAGCGAAATTGAGCAACGTCGTAATTGAGTCGAAGGGAAGCCCCTTCCCTTTGATCCCTTCCCCGCCCGGGGGGGGGGGGGGTCCTGGGGTGGGTCCCGGGGGGGTCCCGGGTTTTTACGCCGCCCCCCCGGGGAACCCGGAGCCCAAAAAAGCCCCAAGACGGGCCAAGAGTGCCCCAAGAGGCCCCCAAGACGATCTAAGAGGACCTCGAATCGCCGAATGATCTGTCCAAGACGCCTTGACGGCCTCCAGACGGCCCAAGAGGCCTGCGAGACGCCCCAAGAGGCCTCCAGGACCCCAAGAGGCAAAAATCATAGATTTCCCATACGTTTCTCAAGAATTTTGGCGTTCTCGCCTCTTCCGCTTCCCCACGCGCCAAGACGGCCCCGAGAGGCCCCCAAGGTCGCCCCGAGACGGCCCAAGAGGCCTCCAAGAGAGTCCCCAAACGGCCCAAGAGTGCCCCAAGACGGCCCAAGACGCCTCCAAGACGGCACAAGAGGCCCCCAAGACAGTTCCAAGAGAGTGCCCAGACGGGGGACCCGAACGGACATTTCGAGCCCTCAGCCCCGAGAAGCCCCCAAGAGGCCCCCAGGAAGCCCGAAGAGGCCCCAAGAGGCTCCCAAGAGGCCCCCAAACATCCCCCCAGAAGCCCCTGAGAGCGCTCGGAAGAAACCCCAAGAAGCACGTTTGAGGACTCAACCCACGTCAGCATCGTCGTCGTCGCTACCGCCGCCGCCGCCGCCGTCGTCGTTCCCCTTCAGGGTCGACGGCACTGGCCGTAAGGCCTTCGCAATAGTCTTAACGTACCCAACAATAATCGAACAATCAGGATCAATAATCCCCAAAGTATGTTTAAACTGTGTTTGAATACTCCTCCTGTACAGGGACGTGCCCGACGCACGCCCACGCGAAGAGGGTATTTGGATACCTCTGGGGCGGAACTGTCGTATTGAAGGCGCTTGTGGCTGATGGGCCCATCTGTGGCCACCTTGAGGCGCCCTGTGGGCCTCTCGGCACCTCCTGCGGGGGCCTCTGGGGAGCTCTTGGTGCCATCAGGGTGCCTATACCGCGGCCGCCTCTGGGGCTCCTCGGGCCCCGTTCCCGCAGTCTTGGGACCCTCCAGAGGAGGAGGAGGAGGAGGAGGAGGAGGAGGAGGAGGAGGAGGAGGAGGAGGAGGAGGAGGAGCAGGAGGAGCAGGATGAGGAGGCGGAGGCGGAGGAGGAGGAGGACAGGAGGAGGGAGAGAAGCCAGATTGCCAATGATACGAATTCGCCTTGCAGCGTGGGCCCTCGTGAGCCCTCATGGAGCCGCAGCAGGCAAACATCCGACACGAGACGGCAAACACACAAAAAGTACGATTTTGACACGGGTTCTTGGTGCCCTGGGGGGGGTCCTGGTTTGGGCCGCCTTGGGCCGTCTTGGGTCCTCTGGGGCTGTATCGGGGCTATCTTGGGCCAATCTGGAAGGCAATCCCGGACCTCCGGAGCCGTTCTGAAAGCCATCTTGGCTGTGTAGGAGGATATCTAGAATCATCTGCGCATTTCTGGCATACCTCTTGGACCACCCGTGGGACCTACCCATGCAAGGCGGGGCCCTTCCCACGCCCGTCTCGTGGCACGGGTCGACTGTGGAGGGACTGGCCTGGTCTGGAGAAGGGAGTTCCTCTCCAGGGGTCTAGACAGGGGTGTCGCGACCGGTTAGACCATCCAACATGGCCCTATACATACATGTAGACGGCTCCACAATGGCCCTCCAAGACAGGGAAATATGGTCCAGGCTGGTTCAAGGTGGACTCCAGTATGGCGTGATCGAGGCCGAGCTTCTGTGGACCCCGCCCCCAAGATGGCCAAGAGGGGCCCTGGAGGCGCCCAAAAGGACGGCCCAAGAGAGTCGCAGAAACGGCTCCCAAAAAGAGCCACAAGTGAACCCAGGGAGGACCCCAAAGGCCCCAGACCGCCCCAGGAGGGTCCCAGGATAGTGTCCAGGAGGCGGGCTGCGGAGCGTCCCCAACATCGGGTGAGGATAAATCGAGAATCTCTGAGATCCGGCGGCTCTGGAGGATGTCTCAGGCATCGCGCTCTGAGAGCGTTCTGGAACGCTCTGGAACGGATTGATCCTCGTTCTAGCCCCGTCCGACTGCCCATGCTCCACCCGTCCGCAAGCAGTGACATAGCGCATCCACCCGTCCGCAACCACCCGGGACAGACTTTCGACATTAGAGCAAGCAGTGACAGCTTGCAACCTGGTGTCATGGTAGCTACCGCGTGCAGGATCAGTCAGCATCGAATCGGGAAATTGGATCGTATCTGGACGTGCGTCGAATCGGGCTGCGTCGGCACAGGAATAGGATCGGCAGCGCCGAGGTGCACAACAGCGCCATGCAAACATTGGGCCGCATCGCATCGTCGTTACATCGGAACTCAGATCGAGCCGACCAGAACCGATATCGAACCAGAACCCGCGGATCGAACTGGATCATGGAGGGTGGGAGAGGTTGGCGGCT
>CAUYUJ010014394.1:142500-185000 GCA_963575745.1 Prorocentrum cordatum | reverse complement strand
TCCCGCACTTCCCTGATCACCCCAACTCGCTGGGACATCGTTGTTGGATGGGTTAGTGGGGTTACTTTTTTGTTCGCGAGCGCGCAGGGATGCCAGGCGCCGTCAAGAAACGCGGCTAACGAGCAGCGGACTGAATGCTGGTGGGGATACTTTGTTGCTCGCGAGCGACGCAGGCGGCTGCGCACCGTCAACCTGTTGGTGGGGCTACTTTTTTGGTCGCAGCCGCAGGCGAGAACGCCAGCGGCGAGTCAGGTCCGAGCGGGCCGCGCAAGAGCCGAATTACCTAACGCCGATGGGCCGGCGACCTCAGGCAGCGCCTCGGCGGGCGAGCCGGCGCGAGGGGGGTGCAGGCTGCAGCTGCCAGGGAACTGGTACAGGTGAGCGCACATGCGAATTAGCCAACCAAAGTTGGGGCGCAGCCAAGCTGGTGGGGATACGCGAAGCGTCTAGAATTTAAGACTGCTTGCTCTTATCTGCTCGCGTGCAATTCAACGCGTGTATCCCAAACCCTTGATACCCGCCCTCTTCGCCTTCGATCGTATCCCTTTGGGGAATATCTTTCTTACCTGCATCGTGTAGTTCACGCAGCCGCTACGGCAGGGGAGGAGAGAGCGGATGGAAGGAAGGGACAAGGGGGAGGGAGAAGGATGGAGAACGGGATTAGTAGGAGGGGGGCTAGGAACAGGAAACACGTGGCAGAACCAGACGGGCGGGTGGACCCTAACGGGCGGGTCGGGAAGGCGGGCCCAAGCGGCAAGGTCGAGCAGGCGGCTTATAAGCGTGACAACTGCATGGGTCGTGAGGAAGTCTCGAGAGATAGCGCGATTCCCCAATACATCGTCTGGAAATCCACTGCGAGAGCGTGATTCCTCAGTGTCAAGGGCGCGGCGTTTCAATGAATTCTGAGGACGTCCCACGCGAGAGCGCGATTCCTGTATACATTGTGAGAACGTCCCGCGCGAAAACGCGATTCGGGAATACAGTGTGAGGAAAGATGAGAGCCATTGTTTTCAACTAAGGACTATGGGCACAGTTTGGTGACCTCCCCCATGCTCCCTTGTCCAAAAAACAGGGTGCGAGCCTCAGGGGAAGCACTTGAATCGAAACGTCGAATGGTCACACTGGGCAGAGGGAATCAGCAAGAAGTGTCCTTGGAATTCAAAAGTCAACATCAACAACAACAATAACAACACCAAGGAACAACAACTACAACAATACCAACACTAACAGCAACAACAACAGTCACTACAACAACAACAACAACAACAACAACAACAACAACAAACATCAATTTAAGACTGTCCGCTCTTACCTGCTCGCGTGCTATTCAACACGTGTGTCCCAGACCCTCGATACCCGCCCTCTTCGTCTTCGATCGTGCCCCCTTGGGGGTATATCTTTCATACCTGCACAAAGTATTTCGTGCAGCCCCTAAGGAAGGGGAAAAGAGGACGGATGGAAGGAAGTGACAAAAGGGCAGGCGGGTTGCTGAAGCGTGCGTCCTGCGTGAATCGCGACGAGGTCTCCAGAGATAGCACAATTCCAAATAAATCGACAGGAAATCCACCGCGAGAGCGTGATCCCTCAGTGTCGAGGGCGCGGCATTCTAATACATTGCGGGAAAGTCCCACGCGAGAGCGCGGTTCCTGCATACATTGTGAGACAATCACGCAGGAATGCATGGTGAGGAAGTATCTGGCGGGAGCCGTTGTTGTTGTAACTCGGGGGCCAGGGGCATAGTTTGGTGACCCCCCCATTCTCCCTTGTAAGAAAACAAGGTGCGAGCCCCTGGAGAAGCACTTTCATTGATAGAATACCATGTGCCCCGAGGGGGGGGATCAACAATATTCAGAATCCAACAATAACGACAACACCACCAACAATAACAACAACAATCAGTTTCAGACTGTTCGCTCTTATCTGCGCGCGTGCCATTCAACACTCGTATCCCAAACACTCGATATCCGCCCTCTTCGTCTTCGATCGTATCCCCTTTGGGGAATATCTTTCATACCTGCACAATGTATTTCGTGCAGCTCCTAAGGGACACACACAAACGGGTTGCTGAAGCGTGATACCTGCATGAATCGCGACGAGGTCTCGAACGATAGCGCGATTCCCAAATCAATCGTCAGGAAATCCACCGCGAGAGCGTGATTCCTCAGTGTCGAGGGCGCGGCATTCTAATACATTGCTAGGAATACCCACGCGAGAGCGCTATTCCTGCATACATTGTGAGACAATCACGTGCGAGAGCGCGATTTGGGAATGCATGGTGAGGAAGTATTTGGCGGGAGTCTAGGGTAATATCGGAAGCCAAGGATCCAGTTAGATGACGCCTCACCCTCCCTTCTATAAACAGGATGCGAGTCCCGGGAGAAACGCTGTAACTAACGCGCGCAATGCTTACAGGGCAGGGGGTATCAACAATACTTATACTCTTGAGACATGGAGATTCGTTATCAACAGTAACATAAAGGGGACCGTTGTTGTTGTAGTAGTCCAGGGGCCAAGGACGCAATTTGAGGAGGAATACTTCACCTGATAATAAGAAAACGGGTGCGAGCCCAAGGAAAGGCACTTCAATTGGAAAACTGCATTTGTTACCGGAGGGGGGCCAGCACTAATTCTTCAGCAATGCGAGCTCAACAGCAACAACAACAACAGCAACAGCAGCAGCAAGCACAACACGAAGGGCAGAACCCGCCGGACGGAACGCCACTTCTGCCACGCACCCACAAACCATGAATGACCGCTCGGCCCCCTCGCTCTGGTGAACACGCCTCCCGGCCCACGGGAGGAGGACAGTGCCGCCGCGCGTGCGTCGCAAGCCTCCTGCGGCTAACGGAACAGACAGCGACGCTCGGCGCCGCGACTCAGTCCCACGTCGCCTCGCCGAGCAGCCACGACTGGCGGAGCTGTACCTTCCTCGCCCGCCCCAGGGGGAGCCCACCGCGTCGACCTCGCGGAGAGGCGCGTCGGATGCAGGGCCGATGTTCCACCACAACTACCATAGGTAGGACGAGGGAGGAGGGGGAGGAGGAGGAGGAGGAGGAGGAGGAGGAGGAGGAGGGGGAGGAAGAGGAGGAGGAGGACCTCCCCAGCCTCCCTTCCCCCCTGTCGTACCTATTACCTATGGTAGCGGTGGTGGACAATTGGCCCATCCTCGGAGCCGACGGGAGGTCCCACAAGGGGGGGGGGGACAAGGACGACAGCCCGGCCCAGTCGTGGCTGCTCTGCCTCGGCGAGCCTCCCCGTCTGGAGCTCCACGACGACGCCCTCCGTGCCCCTGCCGCCGGCGAGGCTCTGGACGTACTCCCCCTGGCGGGAGAGAGCGGGGGAACAGGGGCACGGACTGGGACCTTCGGCGGCCCGCGCGGGCCTCTCTGGTCTTGAAGGGGCCCCGGGACACACAGATGAGGAGTAGACACACGTCCCAGGAGTCCTCGGGTTTTCCCATGCTTCCCGGGTGTTCGTCTTCCCCCCCCCCCTTCCCATCGTTTCCCCATTTTCCCGGGGATCGACGATTGATTCTGTCTGTGGGTTTCTTCCCCTCCTGAGATTTGTGGAGGCCACGAATGACGAACGAGCAACACACACCCATACCCATAGGGGGGTCGTTGAGAGGAGGACTGGCTATGGGTATGGGTGCGGGTTGTCGGACCCTGGGGAACGCTCCCGTCCGAGCGGGGACCCCCATCCGACAACACGCACCCATAGCCCTCTCCGACCCCCCTATGGGTGTGGGTGTGTGTTGTTGGTTCGTCGACGAACACCCGCCCCCGCCCTCACTGAAGGTCGCCCCAGCGGGGGGCCCCTCCCACGCGCAGCCCAGAAGAGAGCGGTGCTTCGCAACCGCGAAGGGGGGCACGGGTCCTGAGGGGCACGGTGCTACGGACCCCGGGGCGCCTCCCCGGGGCCAGCCCTTCCTCCTGCACCGCCCTCGACGGGCGCCAGGGCCCGAGGAGGGCCTGCAGGAGCCCGCAAAACTGCCGAGCAGAAACCCATACACGGTAGCCCCCTCCCGCAGATCCCCGGCCCTCCGTGGCGTGCTCGCCGGAGGAGGGCCGGCCGAAGCCACGGCGGACTCTCCAGCCAGGCCCCACTCCACTCAACAGATCGGTCCCCCGGGAACCCTCCCAGGGTCCACCCTGAACTGATGCTGGGGAAAGCAAGAAATACAGCTTTTGCTGCACCCCAGATCTCTCGCGGGGCGCGTTCTGACCAGGATTTCGGGGCGAATCCAGCGGTGGCAGCGAGGGCCGCCCAGGAGGCTCAAAAAAGGGAAAACGGGCGCAGGGTCGCGGTATGGGTGCCTTTTCCTCCTCTGAGAACCGATCCCGCCGAGGCGGCGAACAAAAACCTCCGGACGAAGAACGCCAGGGATGCCCACCGCTGCCTCGCCTGGCCCTCCCCACTCCGGTTTTGACGTCCCTTGGGGTCTCAGTGTCCTCGTCCTCCTCGAAGCGCGCGGGCGGCTCCTGACGGGAACGAAAGGGCGGGACTGGCCCACGGGGCGGGAGCATTGGCTTGGAATCGGCAGCGCCTCGCCGATATACAGTTCGGCCATCGGCCCCCGAGAAGCGCACGTTGTGGGCTAGCAGGCCCCTACCGGCGATGAATGGGCGATGGGTGGCCGATGCAGTCCCCCCTGAGCCCATACCCCCCAAACGTACGACGATGTGTTTTTGAGTCCGCGGCCCCAGGAACAATTTTTCCAAGCTCCCGGCCCCTTCCCCAGGGTATCTGTATCGCCCTGGAAATCGGAAACCACGTCGTCCAAGATTCAGCCCCCCCCTGTCGATGCCCCCTGAGATCCGACGTCTCCAAACATGGAAGCCTTGTGAAAACCCACGTCCCGAGCCCTAGACCCCATCTTTCTGCGCCAGTGCTCAAGGCGGATCGATCTGGTGAGGCCCTGGGCTCCGCAACCGAGCGAACATGCTCGGCTCGACAGGAACATAACCGCCAGGATCTCGGGGCCCCCCTGCCGCCGTCCCCATGCAGGAGGAAGACACACCTGCGTAAACATACACGTTCGACGGTCCGCTGGACTTCCTGGACCTGCGCTGGACCCCCCCCACCCTGGCGCGCGGATCGAACGCCAGGGGGGGGGCGCCGGAGGCGCCGCCAGGGGAGGCCCAGCGCCCCCTTTTAAGAGACGCGCGCGGAGCTCCGAAAGCGTCTTCGCGGCTTTGGAGAACCACAGTGTGCGAGCTCCGGGCCTCCCTGTCGCCGCCCCTTGACTGCCCCTCCCTGGGGCACACGCCCATTGCCTCCCTGGATTGTCCTGAAGGTCGACACCCGAAGGTCTCGACCCTTTCCCAGGGACCCGCTTTTCATCCTGAGTCGTTTTCTGAGGGCCCCGAGGCCTGGTAAAAGCCCCCCAAACTAGCGAAACGCCACCTTGCGTCGTGATTTTGGTGGTGACCCAAGGGGGTCTGGGTTCTGGGCCGCCCCGTC
Source organism: Prorocentrum cordatum (assembly GCA_963575745.1). NCBI lineage: Eukaryota > Dinophyceae > Prorocentrales > Prorocentraceae > Prorocentrum > Prorocentrum cordatum. Next base: position 179,537 of record CAUYUJ010014394.1, on the reverse strand, counting down.
GTTGACGCACATCGCCTCTCTGCGGGTGGTGATCAGCTGCGCGGTCGGCGATGCATCGGCGACGCCGCCGCGGAGACAATCGGGCTCCACATCGAGCCGGATCGGCGATGCATCGACGATGCGGCGCGATCCCCCGACCCTATTTGGGAGCAAGAGTTCTGGGCCACCTTGTCGTTGCCCATGGGCTCCTCCCCGAGGGACACCATACCATCTTGCTTGGCTCTTGCGAATCGACGCTGATCGACGCTCATAGAAGCGCTAAAACGAATCCAATCGACGCTGATCGACGCCATCTCATCTACTGCCAGACGCTAGCCGACGCTAACGCACTCTGAAAACGGAACTGCGAGGGCGCGCAAAGCTCCCATGTCTTGCTTCCGAGCGCCACGTGTCTCTGCCTGCTTGGACCCCATCTGGGAGGCCTATAGAGCCCACATGCTGGAATCACAAAAACTGCTGGATCGAAAAACCCGATCGTCCGAGTTTCGTCCACGCGCACGACTTGAATTACCCCAGAACATCTTTGTCTGTTTCACCTTGCAGTGGCGTGTTGCTTGCACGCGCTGTGGGCGCAGCAGCAGCACTCTCACCTACACGGGAGGGAGAGGGAGAGGAGAAGAACCACTTCGTCCGAGTTCTTGGGCCCCTCGCCCCGCACCTGCCCTTCTTGGGGAAATCAATAAAAACCGATACCGCTACTCCCCGGACCTTGCCCCGGGCGCGTTCTGACCAGGATCTCGAGGCGAATCCAGCGGTGGTGACGAAGGCCTCCCAGGAGGCCGGAAAGGGGGAACACGAGCGAAGGGCAGCGGTATGGGTACCTCTCGGTGGCAACTCATGGGAGCCTCCCGCACCATCTTGTCGGCTCTTGTGAATCGAGGCTAGTCGACGCTACATCGACGCTAATCGATGCTAAATCGACGCCAATCGACGCTAATCGACGCTAAATCAGGCTTTCCCATCGCCTCCCAGACGCTAATCGACGCCAGCCGACGCCGAAGACAGAAGTAAGAGGGTTTACGCGGCTCCCCTGATTTGCGACCGAGTGGGTACCGTTGCCTCCTCTGCCTCGTGGGGCCTGGTGAAGGCCCCCAGAGGCCAACACCAGCGAAACACCACCCTGCGTCGTGATTGTGGTCGTGACCCGAGGGGGTCTGGGTTCTGGGTAGGGGCACCTCTTTCTTCCTCCTCTGCCTCGTGGGGCTCCTCCCCAGGACACACGCACATCGCCTCCCTGCCGTTGCTGACGAGCTGGGCGGTCGCGTCGCCGTCGCCCGCGGCCCCCCCGGGGGCGAACGCCTCGCTGCGCCGCGCCTTCCCGGGGGCGTGGAGGAGGGTCGAGGATCGGGATCGAGGATGTCGAGGACCGAGGAGGTCGAGGGATCGAGTATCGAGAAGGTCGAGGGGTCGAGGACCGAGGAGGCCGAAGGGTCGAGGACCGAGGAGGCCGAAGGGACGAGGATCGAGGAGGCCGAAGGATCGAGGATCGAGGAGGCCGAGGATCGAGGAGGTCGAAGAATCGAGGATCGAAGAGGCGGAGGGAGGGAGTGAGGCGATGCGCCAAGGCGCTCCCAGGAGCCGAGGCGTTCTAAGGATGCGCCGAGGCGCTCCAGAATGTGCCGAGACGCTCCAAGGAAGTCCTCGTACCAAGGGGAACGTCCGTTACCTAGATCATTCGGTCGCGATGAAGAACAGGCGATCGGCGCTCGGAATCGGTCGCGACCGGTTTTGAAACAAATCGGTAGCGATCGATACCGGAATTTGAAACAAACTCGGTAGCGACCGATCTCGTCGTTCGGCGAGGGGGGGCGAAGGGGAACGTCCGCTAGGGGGGGGGCTGACTCTCACATGGTGCTGCAGACGCTTGGGGCTGTTTCAGCTTTCAAGAACTACGTTTTGTTGCCCGTTCGGGGTCAATTTGTTTGTTCTTCCGTTCTCGGGGGTGGGGCGGGGTGAGGAGGGGCGAGGGGAAGGTCCGCGGGGAGGGGGGGGCGGGGGCGAGCGAGCGAGTGAGCGCTGGATCCGCGCGCGCAGCGCGTGGGCGCCCGCGCGCGTCCTGTAAGGCGCGGCGGTGGAGGCCGTAGCCGCGATACCGGAAAAAACAGCTCGGTGTCGTGAAACGTAGGCGGCTTCATGCTTTTTTTACCGTTCAGTGTGTGCTGCTACCCAGATCCATCGCAGATCCTTGGTGTTGGTGTTGCTGTAGATTCGAGAGCCGAGATTTGATGTATTCGTACGTCTTCGTTTCTTCTTGGCGGCACTCCAGCCGCAGGATGCCTTCCAACGGCTGCGCCGCCTCGCCGAGAGCGTTCCGGGGTGCCAGGATCGCCCCGAACGGCCGCCACAAGCCAGAGCTAGGACTCGACAACCACCAGGGGGCCGGCTCCTCGAGGCCTCCAGCACGAGGTGGCCACGGAGCCAAGCGAGGATGCTCCGTAGCGGCAAAGACCTCACAGGAGCACTGTCTGCTGTCCGGTCGTGCCTTTCGCTGCCAGTTAGCTCCTGAGGCCTCCAGGATGGCCCGAAGATTGCCCAAGGGGGCCCTCGGATGGGCCCACACCCCGAGGAGCGCCCCACGGGAGTAGTCCCACGAACGGGTCCCAAGAGGGCCGCAAGTGGGAGGACCCCAAAGGCGCCCCAAAACCGCCCCAAGAGAACCCCAAGATGGCTCCCAGAGGCCTCCGAGAGGCTCCTGGGGGTCCCCGAGTTGGCCTGTGTAGGGCGCCCCTCGAGCTCACCGCACTTGACGACGACATGTGAACAACTCGTGGCAGCGTGCAATCTGGTGTCGCGATAACCACCACGCCAACACGTGCAGGATCAATAAGCATCGGATCAAGAAGTCGGATCGGATCAGAACGTGAGCCAAATCGGGCCGCAGCGACACGGGGCCGAAATCGAATCGGACCAGCTGCGCCGAGATGCACAAGAGCGCCACGCAAACAATGGGCCATCGTATCGTCATCAAATCGGAATCGACTCAGATCGAGCCGGACAGCATCAACATCGAACCTAATCCATCGGATAGAAACGGACCCTGCGGGGGGGGGGGCACGGGGTCACGAGACACGACACTATCTAGGAGCAAGGGAACACTTAGTTGATCAATCGACAACCCCACACGCACCAACATCCACACCAAACATGAGTAACTGAGGTTCGCCAGGCAGACAATGGAGCCAGAAGCGAGACCAGGAGGAGGGAGCCAGTAGAGCGGACAAGACGCTGCGCAGACACCCTCATCGGCCAAATCTTCCAACATCGGAGGGAAACACAATCAGGGCGGCAGCACGGAGGGAGAGAGAGAGAGAGAGAGAGAGAGAAAGACATATATATATATATATATATATATATAGAGAGAGAGAGAGAGAGAAACAAAAAAAGAAGCAGAAAATGCAGCAAACACAAAAATTCGAGAGGGAGACAGCGATGAACAAGAAAGACAGCTACAGTAGATCTTTCTCGTGGCTTCCGGCGTCGGGGGTGGGTGTGGGGGGGGGGCGCCTTTTCCCGGGCGCCTGGGCCCTCGAAGCTCGACCTGGGGTGACGCAGCAGCCCGGAGGCACACCCCGGGGGGGGGGGGCTGGGCACACGACTCGTGTACGCATCGCCCCCGCAAGCTGTCTGGTCTGGCACTGGACCGTGGAAGGGGGGCTTGCGCACGAAACCTCTGCATATCTCCTGGGGGCACGACTTTTGCACACCACACCACCCCGACGACAGAAAGCTGATCCGGCACGGGGCACGCGCGCGGGGCGGGGGCGGCGGCCATACTCGGCGCCCCTTCAACGGGGACTCCACTGACGGGCACGTTGGCCAGGGACCCGGCGAACCCAACCCTCCCCGCTGTGGGCAACGCTGCAGTGCCAGAAAGAGGCCCCTAAAGCGGCAATCGGCAACTCTCGGCATATTTCCAAGAAGTACCCGTTAGTGAGTGCCCGTTGCACGTCGGTCGGAAGAAGTAGGCAAAAGCATGAAGTAGGAAGGCGGACACAGCGGATTGGGTCCAGGCCCTTCAACGGAGAATAACAACACACAGCAAAAGCATGCCGATCCTTGAAGTAGGAAGGAGCTTGACGTAAATTGGGATCTGGGAGTCCAGCAATACCTACTTTCGTTGTGGATGCCGTGACCATGGACACCCTAACATTCCTATCATTGAGTTAAGAATGTGTTGAATATGTCTGGAACTGTTCGAATAGCGTTTAGAGTATGCTGTTTTACACGTTTAAAGCATGTTTGAATCATCCTTTAGACATCTGGAGATGATTTGGCAACACGCTTCCCCTCCAGTGATCGTCCTCCGCAATGCTCTCGACGACCGGCGCGCACGGCGCCGCCGACAGCCATCGCCCCTCGAGGGGGGCCGAGGCGAGCGGGATCCCCCCGCAGACGCGCGGCCCGCACCGCGGGGCGAGGCGCCCCCACGGGGTGCGCGGAGCGCCCGCCCTGCGGGGGTGCGCGGAGCGCGGAGGGGTGCCCCCCCGGCGCAGGGCCGCCCTGCAGCCGCGGGAGGGGGGGCGCGGCCGAGGGGGTCCCCACCGCGCGGCCGTGGACGAGTTCCAGGGGGCCCAGGGCCACACGGACAAACAAATAGGCACAACTCCCAGGATCCCCGAAATTTGCCCAGATTTTCGGGGCTCTCGTCCTCCAACCCATGTCCCACAATTTCCCCATACCTTCCTGGGAGTCCACGATTGATTGTGTCCGTGTGTTCTTTCCCTCCCGAATGCTGACGGCGCGCACCAGGGGGTAGGGAGAGGGGAGAAGACTACTCGGAAGGAGGCTGCTTCTCAGAAGGCGCTGGCCCTACATCTACAGATAATGCCCGCGCCCTCGAAGAAGCAGGGGTGCTTCTGAGAAGCCTTCGCCCTCCCCCATACCCCCCCTGCGCGTGGCTGAGCATGGATAGTACACATGGATATGGTAGGTTCGTGCGGCGTCGGCGCGCGCAAGGGACTTTGACACCGCGTCGACCGTTCAACCTTAAGCTGATCGCGGTCCCGATCGTGCAATCTGTAAATTCCGTCGGGTCCTGTTGCGTTATACGGTGCCCCTCAATGCTTCCACGTCGTTCGATCATGCGGAGTCCGTTGGGCGTCGCGTGATGGGGGGGCGATCAAAGGGGGGGGGCAGCGAGGGCTGCAGAAAAGGGGCCCTCTATGGCCCCTGCAGGGGCCCTTTAGGGCCCACAGTGGATCCTCCAGGGCCCGAGAAGTGCACCTCTCTCTCTCTCTCTCTCTCTCTCTCTCTCCTCCCTCCATCTATCGCCCCCCATTCAGCGACGCCCGAGTTCAACCTTGAGCGCCTTCGCCAGCGGCCCCGGCGCGCCATCGCCGCATGAACCTGCCGTACCGCTGGCTCGTGCCGTGCCGACCCGAGCGCTGCCGTGCCCGACGCCACGCGCATCGCCCAGCCCCGGACGACCGCGGCGGCCTCTCGGCGGCGCGGAGGGGCCACCGCCACGCCGGCGCGGCACGCGCCTGCCCCGTGTGTGTGTGTGTGTGTGTGTGTGTGTGTGTGTGTGTGTGTGTCCGGGGCAACGCAGGGGCGGCAGGCTGGAGGCTGGAGACTGCGCCCGTGTCGTCCCTCAGGGTCGGGAGTTGCCAAAGGCTGAGAGGTGCCTCTGGCCCAAGGTTCCCCCCAGGAGTTCCAAGGGGGCCCTCGCGGCCTCGAGAGCACCCCTCACGAAGCCCAGAGGGCCCCGGGGGCTCCAGAGTGGAGCGCCGGGGTGCCCCCCAGCTTGCCGCTCAACTCTGGAGCCCCCGGGGCCCTCTGGGCTCCGTGAGGGGTGCTCTCGAGGCCGCGAGGGCCTCCCTGGAACTCCTGGGGGGAACCTCGGGCCAGGGGCACTTCGAGCAACACCCGGCATGGGGACTGCCCCCCCCGCGGGGCTAGGCAAGGGCGCCAGGGCACCGGCATCACTCGAGCGTCACGTATCGTACTCTGGCCAATGCAGTCAATACCCTGTGGTTGCGTCGCTGTTGGCCATCATGTGTGGGCCACGAAGGGTGGGGGGGCTCGAATATACACCGCGTCGTCCAGACGGCGAGGATGCTCGGTGCATAGACGCCCCAGCTTGCCCAGCCGTGGGACGCTGGAGCGCCCATACGCCCAACTCCTTCGCCGGACCCCTTGGCCCCGCGTACTATATTCATGTGCAGTGCTGGCTTGTCTGGCTGGCAGATGGACTGCTCGCCCGTGCCCTGCACAGGGCCGAGCAGTCCACGGGCATGCTCGAGCAGCGCTCCTCCTCCTCGGCCGACGCAGCGACGCGGTGTATCCCTCGAGCCCCTCCGAGAGGGGCGCGAGGGGTCGAGGGCAGGAGGTCCTCCCCACTTCTCCAGGGCCTCCCTGGAGGGCCCCTCTTCTGCAGCCCTCGCCGCCCCCCCGACTCATCGCCCCGCCATCGCGCGGCGCCCAACGCACCCCGCACGATCGAACGGCGTGGAAGCAGTGGGGGCCACGGTGCAACGCCACAGGGCCCGACGGAACTCGAGATTGCGGGATCGGGGCCCCATGTAGGGCACCTTTTTGTGGCAGCCCTCGCTGCCCCCCCCCAGCTGTCGCCCCCCCCACTCTGGCGACGCCTCAGCCCCCCCCCCCCCCCCCCCCCCCCCCCAGGCTCCGGCGGAGGAGCCTTCCCGAGAGGCCCGCGGGCCCTCCCGAGAGCGGAGGCCGCCCCCCCCGGGCTCGCGCCGCCACACGGCTATTGCGCGCCACGGGGGGGGGGGGGGCTGGCGAGCCCGCTGCCGCGTCTCCCGCATTGCCCCCCCCCCTTGCTGTCTCCCGTGGGGTGTCCCCTGTGGTCTCACAGGGAGTCTCCTCTCGTATGGCCCCTTGTCTGCATGTGCAACACAGGATGCTGCGGCGTTCATTGGCGGCTAGCGCGGGGGGGAAGTGAGAGGAGGCGGGCCTCCTCAGAAGGCTCAGAAGCCTCCTGGCCTTCTGAGAACATTTCCCAGCCTTCCCCTAAGACACCGACAACTGGTCTGCAGGCGCAAGGGCTTCTGATCAGTCCCGCCACCTTCTAGGAAGGCCTTCTGCTTTTCATGCCCCCCCCCCTCGCTCGCCGCCCAACATGGCCTCCTCCCGGACGGCCTCCTGTATCCACGTACAAGAATAGGATACTGCTGCTGCTGTTACTGGATATCGCATGTACAGGGCAATGTTTACTACATCGGATTTTAACATTATGGGATTAAAATACATGTTTCAGTTATGCTTAAATGTATGCATGAACTCATCGTTGCTCTTAATGATAAACCCCTGCATTTTAATACATGATCCGCAGGCGGAGCATGTACTAAAAACGGCACTGTATGCACAAAACAGGATGCTGTAGTGCATTCTGCTGAGCAGGGCCTTCTGCCGCCAAGATGCCCTCTGGCGGCCCCAGGGCCCCGGTGGAGGGGCGGCGGGCCCTCGGGAGGCCGAGGCTGGGCAGCGCCCATCCGCCTCCTCCGCCTCCTCCGCCTCCTCCTCCTCCTCCTCCTCCTCCTCCTCCTCCTCCTCCTCCTCCTCCCTCCTCCTCCTCCCCCTCCCCTCCTCCTCCCCCTCCTCATTCTCCTCCTCCTCCTCCTCCTCCTCCTCCTCTCCTCCTCTCCTCCTCCTCCTCCTCCTCTCCTCCTCCTCCTCCTCCTCCTCCTCCTCCTCCTCCTCCTCCTCCTCCTCCTCCTCCTCCTCCTCCCCCCCCTCCTCGCCCTCCTCCTCCTCCTCCCCCTCCTCCTCCTCCTCCTCCTCCTCCCCCTCCTCCTCCCCCTCCTTCCTCCTCCTCCTGCTTGGGCTTCGTCCGCCCCGGGCCTTGATCTTCTCCCAGCGGGCCTTCCAGCCCCGCTGCGAGCGGGGGCCCCTCGGCACGAGGCCCGAGCGCAGGGGCGGCACTCGGGGCCAGAGCGGCTGCCGGTGCGCGGCCTCCAGGGGCCGCTAGGGGAACGGCCGGGGGGGGGGACGCCGGGCCCAGGCGCACAGGCTTCGGTCGGGCATGTCCTCCTGCAGGCAGATTTGGCTGGAAAAACAAAGATAGCCAAAACAACTTCAAAAATATCAAAACTAGTTCAAACACAGTCCCCGAACTATTTTGGAACTCTTGTGGACTCTTCCCCCTGTAGAGGGACGTGCCCGACTGAAGCACCGGCCTGCGCGCGGAGGGGGGAAGGGGTCACAGGCCCCCGTGCGCCGGCGGCCACTCCGACGGCAGAGGGCCGCTCCTCCACGCCCGGGCCGGCCTCGCGGAGTCCAGCCCGTCCCGGTGGCGCTGGCACTCGGGCGTGACGTCCTCCAGGGACTCCGGGTGCGGGTCGAAGCCGAGCAGGCCGCCGACGTCCTCGCGGGGCAGCGTGTTTTTTTTTTTGGCTGTGCCTGGGGAGGGGGGGGGCCCTCCGCCGCTCTCCCCATCGAGCCGAGGACGGCTAACTCCACCGCGAGGCCCTCGGTGCGGGGCAGCGCACGGCGCGGCCGTCGAGGCGCTGGGCCCCCCGCGGGCCCGTGCCCGTGGCGAGCCACCCGCCGAAGAAGTCCCCCCGACCAGCCCTCGGGCGAACCCCGGCCTCCCCTGGGAGGGGCTCGATGCATACCCCGTCGGTCGGAAGAGGTAGGTAAAAGCACGCAGCAGGAAGGCGCATCAAGCAGGTTGGGTCCAGGCCCTCCCAGGGAGGAAAAAAACACATCAAGACCATGCCGATTAGGAAGGCGCTAGAGATTGGGATGTGGGAGTCCAAGGATATCTACTTTCAACGACCAGCGTGTACACCAAGCCGTCCAGCCGGCGAAGAAGCTCGGGGTATAGACGCCCCAGCTTGCCAAGCTGTGGGATGCTGGAGCGCCTATATACCCAATCCCTTCGCCGAAATCTTTGGCTCCTTGGCCGGCCAAGCGGCGTGGTGTGTACGTCGAGCTACCCCCCCTATACGGGCGGCTTCTGCGCCGCTTCGGCCTCTAGGGGCCCTCCCGGGGCCCAGGACCGCGAAGAGAACGGCTTGGGATGAAGAGCCAGCCCTGGGCATGAACGGTCCAGACCTCCAGGGATCCACGCTGCCAGAAGACAGCATCGAGTCGGAGGTCTGGCCCCAGCCCTTCCTGCAAAGCCAGCCCCCCCTGGCCCACCAACCTGGCCGAGCCTCCACCCAGGGCGACTGCGGCAGGCTCACGCCGCGATGACGCCACCGCTGGCTTCCGACACCGCGTGGATCGTTCACCGGTCCACGCGCGCGGCTCTCCGACAACGCAGCTCGTTCGATGCCCGTCGGCTCCTGGCCTTTGGCGCCGCTCAACCCTGAGGGCCCCAGCTGGGGCAGCCACCGCGTAAACGCAACGCGAACTTACCGTACTTCCACTGCAGTGGGAGCATGAAATCTTGCGATAAGAAATTTTGTGGGCACGTTCGTCGTTGAGCTCCCTGTGGTGCCCCTGGGCCTCTGGGATCGGCAACTCCTGTGGGGCACCTGACGACAGGCTGGTTTTTTGACGTTGCAATGTGAACGTTTCCTTATTCGGCGTTTCGACATGGGCCGGAGGGGGGTTTGGAGGGGGGGTCTGGCTCCGGACCTCTGCTTAGTACGACTGTTTGCAACAGGGCATCCGTTATGGGGGACACCGCACCTGCTCGAAACAGGCGCCGAAAACAGCCAAGCTCCACTCCATGGGAGGGGGGGGGAGAGGGGGTGCGAGGGGGCCTGCGCCGATCGGCAAAACAGTGAATAAGAAAACGATCACAATCAAAACGCCCCGACGCCAAGATTGTTCCACGACCTGGGACCCCAGAGATCTCGGCCCACTGGGGCTTGCCTCTCATCCTGAGGCCTTGTGACGACGGTCCCGGGGCTCCGCGAGGGCCCCCCAAAGGCCCCGACAGCAGCAGAAGCACACATCCTGGTGCGATGTGTTCATGGCGCGTGAGGGTCTCGGCTCCATTACGGTGAGGAGTCTGGGTTAAAAGGGGGCCCTGGGACAAGGAAAGGAGCCCAAGGCCTAGAAGCTGGTGGAACACCAATTGAGGCGTGGCCATGTCTATCACCACCGACCTCATCAGGTACATAACCCTCGAGGGTCTGAAGCCTCATGGGCACACTCCTTGACGAACGCCCCCGTGCACCGTATACGTGCCTGGAGCGCCCCATCTTCGATAGCAGAGAGTGCAATGGAGGAGGCCAGAGGCCTGAACTGGATGGGCCAGACAACATCTGTCAAGAAGGGACATATCCGTTCAAAATCAACCCCAGACCCCTCCAAAACAAAGGTCCATCTGGAGCAACGGCTCACCCCAGATCCGTTGTTGACGGCCCCAGGGCACGAAAACGGCCCCCAAGGCTAGAAGGGCCAACACACCCTCTCGAACCCAGAACCTCGAACCTCGCCTCCACATCCTGCTCGTCGGAGCTAGTGCTGAGGCACCTCATCCCCCCAGCCGGCTCAGAGAGTGCATGTTTGACTACGGTCAAGAACTTTTGGATATCGCTGCAGCGGCTCCAGCGACACGCTCTGCCCTGAGAGCGGATATCGTGTCGCTCTGCTGCGAGGGGGGGGGGGCTCGGAAAGGCTCGAGACGTTGAAGCCTTGGAACTGGCTTGTGGCAGCATGTCGCGCCGCAGCGTCAAAAGCCAGAACCGGCGGAACGACGCGCTATTTAGAGGAAACCTCTGTGTTCTCCTCGACCACCAGACGCCAGCGCATGCTGACGCACTCGCCGCCACCGTGCACTCCACGGCACGTGGAGGCGCGGAGGAATGCATGAGCGCTGCCTGCCATGGCTTCTGCCGTCTCTGGAGGAGCCCGCCCAACCCTCTCATCGCACCCAGTTGCGTGTGCACCAGTCCTGCTCCCCGGGGGGCCCTGGGCGACCATGTGGCGCCTCCCTGGTGAGCATCGCTTAACCGATCCCCAGGCCCACCAGCGTGGGCTGGGCCCCACTGGCCGATTTACCCCCCTGGATGGGGATATAGGCTGCTCTCTTCGGGTTTCGAGGGGCGTATCCCCAACTGAGGTGGTGAGACGGTGGGGCTCGAGATGTGGATGGGGATGGAGATAGGGATCGGTTAAACGATACTGACCTGGGGCAATTGCCGCCTGGAGCGCTGCGCAGGAACGAACGGTGGCGGCACTGCCAGAGGCAGCTGGACAGTGACGGAATATCGGCGACATGCAGAGAGCTCCCGTGGTTTGCTGCCGAAGGCGCGTCTCTGACCCTCCCCCCCGGGCGGTAGCCTCGCGGCCGAGGGAGCTCAGGCGCCGCACGGCCACGTTCAGGTGCTCCTGCCTGGGCAGGTCCTGGCGTACCAGCACCCTCGCGGGCTCGAGCCCGAGGTCCTTGGGGTCCCCCAGCCGAATCTCGACCTGAGCATGGGGTGCACAAGGACACACCAGCAGCCGGAGCCCCCCCCCGACCGACCCGAGCAGGCGTAGTACGAGATCTTACAGCACATCGTTCCCCGAGCGGCATGGCCAGAGAGCGCCCGTCACAGAGCTCATACTAGAAGATGTCTGAGCATGCGCGTCGCCCCTGTGGCCAACGCACGCACACACATATACGTAACAATGAGTGGACACGTACATGTGTATATATATACACACAAACATGCACAAACCCTGAATACATACATACATACGTGCATACCTCCATACCTCCATGTCTGCATACAAACCTATCGACCTATCTACCTACCTACCTACCTACCTACCGACCTACCTACCGACCTACCTACCCCCACACACAAACACACATACACGCGCACATACATAAACACATACATACATCCACACATGCATACATACATACATACATACATGCATACATACATACATACATACAGACAGACAGACAGACATACACACATACATACATACATACATACGTACGTACATACATACATACATACAAACATACATACGTGCATACATGCATACATGCATACATGCATACATATACATATACATATACATATACATATACATATACATATACATATACATATACATACATACATGCATACATACATATACACATACATGCATACATACATGCATGCATGCATGCATGCATGCATACATACATACATACATACATACATACACGAACACATGCATGCATGTATACATACATACATACAGCCGTACATACATACATACATACATACATGCATGCATACACACCAACATGCATGTATACATACATACATACACACATACATACATGCATACATACATACATGCATACATACATATGCACATACGTATGTACAAACCACGCATGCATACAAACATGCATACATACAGACACACACACATATACATACACACATACATACATACATACATGCATACATTCATACATACACATGTACAAGCATACGTACAAACCACGCACACACATATACAAACAGACATGCCTACATGCACTTCTGCATGCATGCATACATATAGGTATATACATACATGCATACATACACATCAATCCATCCATCCATACATGCAGACGTACATGCATGTATGCATGTAAGCATACATACTTATAGGTAAACGTGTGTATGTAACATGTGTATGCGTATGCACCGATGTACACTCTGATTGATTTTCCTGGGTGTGGCCAGTGCCAGAAACCCAGACCCCTCGCGTCGTGTCAAAAACAACGGTCTCCGGGAGCTCTAACCGGGCCTCGGGGCCATCAAAAAAACGACTCAGGATGAAAAGCTTGTCCCATGGAAGGGGTCCAGACCTCTTGGTGTACACTCCATGAAAGAAGCATGCCGTCGAAGTCTGGAAACCCAGGCATTCGAGTATTTCGGCCTCGGGGGCCCGTCATTTGACACAGGGGCCATCAACAGTGGATCCAGGCTAATTAATCAAAAAACTTCCGAACTCTCCGCCGGCTCAGGGATAGCCCTGCACCAGTCCGCAAGACTCGCAGGACGATGGCGACGAGGACACGAGCACCAAAGGGGGAACGAACGACGCGGCGACAGGGGAGAAGACAGCTGGGGCCGCCAGGGTCTCAAGACGGACCAAGATCTCCGACGATGGCGTCTTTCCTCCTTTCGGCACGTGGGGCCCGTGATCGGGCCGGCCGTTGGACCCCTGGGGCCGAGCACTGAAAAAACAACATCGCTGTGTATAGGGCGGAGGACGGAACGCAAACGGAGCGCACGGGTGCGGCTCTGGAGTGGCACCGCCTCGGCCCCAGAGGGGTGATGGAGAAGTGCATCGTTGGACGCGGTCATCCGGCTGGACCTGCCCCGCCACGCTCGGCACCTTCTCCCCGGCGTCCTCTCGGAACGGAACACGTTATGAGTATACACGTATATGTATTTTGTTATATCTGTAGATCTGATCGAGGGTTTGCGCCCCCTCCCCCCCGCAATGCTAATGCCATCGCCCCTCCCCCCCCCGCGCGATGGGCCCCCCCCCCTGGGGGCGTGGGCGTGGCGTGGTGGCTCCCACCCCCCCCCTATGGATGTGGTGTGGGTGTGGTGTGTTGCTGTGGGTGTGTGCGGGGTGACGCCATGGTCCTCCTCCCCCCCTCCCTCCCCCCTGAGGGTGCGGTGTGGGTGCGGCGTGTGGCTGGGATTGGCGTCATGTTGACAGCTCCGGTGCTCGACGTCGTCGCCGCCGCCGCCGGTGGTGCCGTTGACGTCGTCGTCGTTGTCGTCGTCGTCGTCGTTGTCGTCGTCGTCGTTGTCGGTGTCGTCGTCGTCGTCGTCGTCGTCGTCGTCGTCGTCGTCGTCGTCGTCGTCGTCGTCGTCGTCGTCGTTGTCGTCGTCGTCGTCGTCGTCGTCATCGCCGTCTTCGTCGTCGTCGTCGTTGTCCTCCTCCTCCTCCTCCTCCTCCTCCTCCTCCTCCCCCTCCTCCTCCCCCCCATCCCATCTGGGGGCGGGGGGCCGAGGACCCTGGGACCCATCCCATCTGGGGGGGGGGGGGCGTGAGCCCGGAGCCCGCGATCATATATATATATATATACATATAGTTATGCATGTGTTGTTGGGACTGTTATTGTTATTATTGTTAGGAGTCTACTTATTACTATGAATATGTATGGCTTAAGTATAAGTATTGTTGTTGCTAGCAGAACTACTGTTCTTAGTGTGAATATGATTACTAGTAGTATGTGAAGTGTTATGAAACGAATAGCAATACACACATATATATATATATATGTACATGTGTATATAAATACTTATACATACATCGATATATATATATATATATATATGTATATATGTGTGTCAGCCTTGCTACAAGGGAGACATGGCCACAAGTGCGTGGGTCAACAGCACAAGCCCCTTCGCCGAAGGTCCAATACCTCATGGAGGCACAAACCAGCGAAGAGCAGGCCAGAGTGAAAGGCCCAGACATCGGAAACATAAGAGCGCCCTTCCACAGCTGGGGTCGCTCTTAACCCTCGTGCCACCTGTTTGAAAAGTCTGGGGGCGCATCTGTCGTCGATCTTACCTGCTCGGATTCTCTGGGGCCTCTGTGGGTCCCCAGGGCAATCGCGGCATAGGAAGTCTGAGGGGGCCCCAGACGACGGTCCCAACTCCTGATTTTGATACGCCTGCTGCACCGACACCGGCCCCCTCTCCTTGCACTCGACTCTGCGGGAATCCTGGGGGCCCTCGTCGCCACAGGCGGATTCGCCTCAGAGTTCTCGTCAGGCGGCCACCCAAGAAAAGTCCAGCAAGCAACGGTCCGGGAACCATTTTGTTCCCCCGTCCTTGTTGCTGTACCACTTCGCCGTTGACATAGTCACCCTGAAGTCGTTCTCGGTCTGAGGGTCCGCGACAAAGAAAGTGTTGTCGGTCTCCTGCGCGATGCTCTTCCACGGGGCCTCAGTGACCGCGCCTGGGGTTCGCTCTAGAACCCGGAGGCCCAAAAACTTGTCGGTCTCGTTCTCCACGTGCGACCTGAGGTAGGAGCGCACCTGCACGACCTTGCTCCCGAACAGACTGCCCGAGACCTCCACTTCCGTGATGTACGTGGTGCACGGCTTCCCGTGCTCCGGGCGGATGGATGCCTTGAGCTCCAGCATCGGGGGCTCGCTGGTGGCCTGGGGGATCCGCAGCAAAGTGAACTCCCCACCGTGGTTCACGTCGAAATGCTCCCCGTGCAGATTAACCAAGTGTGGATCGCCCCGGGCCGACACTGTCGGAGCCGGAGTCGGAAGGTTCCCCGAGGGTGTAAAGCAAATGCCTTGCCCCGCGTTGCCGTCGATGTCGCACACTTCACCATCGGCGCACTCCTCAATGCCACATCCACATGGGTAGGCAATGGAAGTGGCATGTCCGTCTTGTTCAGTACAATCGGTGGTTACTGGGTCGTACGGGTCGTACGGGTCGGTAACACAAGGTGAAAACTCGAAGCAAGTCAGGTTACCGACAGTGTTTACGCCCTCGATGGTCACTACCTGGTAATGGCCTGGATCAGGGTTGCGCGTGGATATGACGACTCTGTCGCCTCTCGTCCACGTTAGTCCGCTCTCGTCGGTTCCTGTGTTGAGGCAGGCCGAGCAATTCCCTGGGTACAGGGGCTCCTTCAGATACGCTCCTCCGATGCAAACGTCGAAATCTCCGAAGTCATCCTTCCCAGCAGGGCACTTGGTGCACGCCTCCGAACGACGACGCCTTGTTTCCCCATTTGTGCATGAGACGCAAGAGCTTGTGCCCGGTGTGAAGTAGGATCCAAAATCGCAGTGGTTCGGCCCTTGGATCGGGAACATCGGCAACCACTCCCCCAACGGAGATTCGATACACTCATCAATGGTCACGCAGCCATCCCCATCAAGGTCAAGTTCGTGAAACCTGTCCCTGAATGTTTCTATATATTCGCACTCTGGTGGACTAAGGCAACCATCGCCGTCGGTGTCAACATAAGGGAAACCAGCGCATTTTTGATTACAGGGGCACGGGACCCCGGGTGGCAACGTCGGGGCTGGGGTAGCCGTCACATTGGGCTCCTCGTGCAAGTACGTGATCTCTGCAGTGATAGTCGTCGTTTGGCCATGGCAGTACGTCACCCAGCTTGAGCTCCCCAAGGGAAGACCACTGTTGTCCAAGGAGTTGTAATGCCCAAAGTACGAACAAGTCTTGTCAGAGTCCAGGTCGCTGGTAGCTGATTCGCTGGGCACACTGTTATCAACAATCCATCTGGCTACTCCTTCACCCGCTTCACGCACTACGCCGTCACATGATACGTCATAGTAAATATAACTGCCGTGGAAATTGACATAGATGGGCGCTCCGTCTGCACTTGTTCCTGTCAGAATGAAGTTCGGGTCGCCGATCGATGGGTACGAGCATGGCCAATCGACGTGGAGATACGTTGGAGGTGAGCATGTCTCATTGGAGCAAATCTCACTGGTTCCACACACATCAAGCCCGCACGTACACGGATAAGAAGCACTCGGCCCAGTTCCGTTCGTGATTTCGCACGCATCTGGTGGAGGTGTTGGAGCAGGCGTGGGTGAAGCGGTCAGCTCCTTGTTGAAATTGAGGCTGATGGCTTGCTCATGGACGGGAGTGGCGCAAGTGGCGCTGTCATCGCAGGGCGCGTCGAAGAGATCGCAGTGGCCAGGCCAGATGGTATCTTCGTGAACGCCAATGGACATGCAGGCAGGGACCGCACTGCACGCGGCCGCGCATAGCAATGGAGTCTCGTAGCCTGTGGCGTACGCCTGAATGATGTTCCCGCACTCGCAGTTGCCTGCTGTCTGGTTGTATCCTTCCACGATCCACGTGCCACCCCCCGGAGTGCCACCATCCACCCGTGCCTGTGCCGGCAAAGGACTCTCCGCCGCCCGTGCCGCACACGGCTCGGGGCACGCGTCGGAGAACCTGGCGATGCCGTGCAGGTGCCGCTGGAAGTCCTCGAAGCTGGAGCTGCTGGTCAGGGGGGCAAACCAGCCCGGGTACTTCGCGAGGCCCGCCTCCATCGCCCACACCACCTTCCTGTAGCAGGCGTCGCCCTCCACGGCCGTGCGGCAGCCGTCCGGCAGCCGTGCCGGCACGCCGGCTCCCACGGCGGGCGGCGCACAGGGCTCGGGGCACACGTCGGAGAACCGGGGCATGCCGTGCAGGAGCCGCTGGAAGTCCTCGAAGCGGGAGCTGCTGGTCAGGGGGGCAAACCTGTCGGGGTACTTCACGACGCCCGACTCCATCGCCCACACTACTCTCCTGCCGGCGGCGCAAGAATGAGGAGAAGAAGGAGGAGGAGGAGGAGGAGGAGGAGGGGGAGGCGTGCCCATCGTTGTACGCGAAGCAACTGTAACGGCCTGCGTGCTCAGGTTGCCCCCCCCTCCTTCTCTTCCTCCTCCTCCTCCTCCTCCTCCTCCTCCTCCTCCTCCTCCTCCCCTTGGCGGCGCGCACAAATGGAGTGGAAGGCGAGGGGGAGGGCTTCTTAGAAAGAGGTTGCCTTTCAGAAGGCACCGACGGCCCTTCTAAGAAAGACAGGGGGGCGCGCCGCTTCTCGGAGGCACATTCCAAACTCTTCTTATAATTAAGCCGGGCCTGTCCCTCTGCAGAAGGAAGATTCAAAAATAGTCAAACCATAATCTGGGGACGATTTTTCTGTTACGGTGGACAGATTGTTTTAACATGTTCTGACTATTTTCGATTTTTCGCCCCAAATCCGTCTGTAGGGGGTCGTGCCCGACCTAATCTCCGAAACACGGAACGCATGTTTTCAGGAGCAAGCGCAGCTGCTCAGAAGCAAGCCGGCCGCCCGCTTCACAGGAGCACGCCAGGGAGGGCTTCCAAAAAGCAGCCGCCAACGAAGGGGCGAGGGGGGCCTCGACGTGGCCCTCGCCCCGCCCGCCGACCCCCCCTGCGCGCGGCTGACCCGCCCCCCCCCCCCCCCGCGCGGGTCCGCCCGCGGCGGGGCGCAGCTGCGGGGGCGCAGCACCCCGAGGCGAGCAAGCCGGCCGGAACCGACCAGCTAGAGCCGCTCCCCTCTCCCGGCGGGCCGCGCGGAGGAGACAGCTCTGGCAGGGGGTCCTCCTTAGCAGGGAGACCAACAGGTACTGACGCCCGACACCGCGACACCGCGACTCCGCGGCTCTCTCCTGGGCTGCGCCCTTTACGCATTTGAACACACACACATACACACCCTTTGCCATCCATATGCCTCGGGCCATCTTCGGCGGTCTTCCAGCGCGAATGCTGGACGGCTGCGGGTGCGAAGGGGTCCCTGGTCGAACGCCCAACTATTCCACGGCCCTCCCTGGAGCTGCCTTCTGACAGGAATGCCGGGGAGAATCCAGCCGTGGCGACAATGGTTTCCCAGGAGTCCCAAAACGGTGAGCACGAGGCAAGGGCAGCGGCATCCGTACTCTGGGTTTCATGGTAAGCGTCGGGGGGGCGTCATCACCGCCGACAGCCCTGCATCGACCCCCGTCGCGGGCAGCCACCGCGCGTCGAAGGCGCTCCGACCCCCATCGCGGCGCGACGACGAGGCGACGTTGACCCCCGTCGGGGGGGGTACCCCCCCACGCTTATCAAGAAGCCCAGACTACCCCTTCCCCCCCCGACTTGCGTGCAACCGCTCTCCTGTGGCACGCGTCGCCCTCGACGGGGGCGTGGCAACTGACCGACGGCGGCTGCCGTGCCCGCGCGGGCACCAGCGCGACGGCCTCGAGCGCTCTCTCCTCGCAGGGCTGCGGGCACACGCCGGAGAACCGGGGCAGGCCGTGCAGGTGGCGCTGGAAGGCCTCGAGGCTGGAGCTGTTGGTCAGGGGGGCGAACCAGTCCTGAGGAAATGCCTCCTCCTCCTCTTGCATTTCCTCCTCCTCCTCCTCCACCTCCTCCTCCTCCTCCTCCTTTTCCTCCTCCTCCTCCTCCTACATCTCTCCCCCCTCATCCTTCCCCTTCCTCATCCTCGCCCTTCTCCTCCCCCTCTCCGAACAGGGAGGGGGTGGGCGCCGGTTCCAGGGGGCAACGCTGGCTTCGAGTCGGCGAGGCGTCGTCAACCGACCGGCGACAGGCCCTCGATGGCGCATGCCCGGGCGGGGTGGGGCACGCGGGCCCGGCCTGGGGGAGGATGAAGGGGCGCAGGGACACACCCACACACACACACATAAATACACACCAATCCCAGGACTCATTATATTTTCTCATACTTTGAATGTGTTCGTCCTCCCCCCCACTTATTTTCCCACCATTTCCTGGGGATCGACGATTCGTTGTGTCGGTCTGCTTCGTCCCCACCTGAGGCGTGGGCGACGGTGGAAGGACACAATTCGTGGGCACTTCCCCGCTCCTCCCAAACTCAAAGTTGGCGCGCGCGGGTAAGACTGCGGTCGAAGTGCATTCAACCCACTGCCGACGTTGATCATTGGGGGGGGGCATTGACAGGTGAATGCGGCATGAGTGTTCGCCAGGTTCTTCCGAGGCCTGGATGGAAAGTCGATGTCCCTCCCCCCCCCACCCTGGGTCAACGCTCCCCCCCAGACGGCGCCCCAGAAGTCCGGGTACTTCAGGATGCCGGACTGCATTGCCCACAGCAGCTTGTCGTGGCACTCCTCGCCCGCCACGGCGGTGTGGCAGCCCGCGTGCGGCTGCACGGCGTGGTCGCGCGGCGACTTGTACGTAAGCTGCGAGTCGGCGCCCAGTGCAAAGATGTATGAAAGAGCCACCGCGAGCCGCAGTGGTCGGTGTGTTGTTGTGGCCAGCATCGTTGGCTCGATCGAGAGACAGTTTGTGGTTGGGATCGAGACGTTCAGACGTGTGTGGCCCTCCGGCCTTCGAGCCAACTCATCCCCAGACAGGATGGAAGAGAAGAGGCGAGGGCAGAACACGCAAGAGAGAGAGGTACAGTCTTCGGCCTGACCTGAGGAACGACACATCAGGAGCGAAGCCCCTTTTTTCCAAGTGGGAACCCATGAAGTCCGAAAACAGACACCAGAGGGGGCTCGCCGCCAAAACGGTAGCGAAACGCATGCAAACCAAATGAACGACCTCCTTATTCAAGCCAGATCCTGTATGTGCAAGGTCGGGCGAATGAGAGAAAGGTGCAGGGAGGACGGACACTGATGATGGTGATGACGATCCGTAGCTTTCGCCCCAAACAGCGCCTGCGCTTGGAGGTCCGCACTCGCTCTGCTACAAAGAATTGGGTGGGTGACCCGAGGATTTCCTTGGCGGCTGCCCCGTGGCCGCCCCAGAGCCAGCCGTGGCCGCCCCGTGGCCGCTGTCCCGTGGCCGCCCGCGGTCGCCCCCGTGGCCGCCCCGTGGCCGCCCCGTGGCCGCCCAACGTGGCCGCCCCACGTGGCTTGCGTCGCAAGCTTTGCACCTCTCGCGCCGCACAGCGTGCACACATGCAGACTGCTTCACGGGACCTGCACCGCACAGCTTGCGCTATGCAGCTTGCTCCGCCCAGCTTGCACGGCACCCCTTTCACCACGCAGCGGACAGTACGTAGACTACCCCACACAGTTTGCACCAGATAGCTTGCCACACAACGCCGACACACCCACAGCGCAACAATTTACGCCTTACTGAGGAATGTGCTGAATGGGCCTCGCAAGTTTCGAGATTTCGCCACGTTGACGTCCGTGGCCGCCTCGTGGCCGCTTCGTGCGCTGGGTGGGGCCGGCGAGGCTTCGCCGCGTTGCCACCCTTTTCGCCTCGTGGCCGCCTCGTGCGCGAGGTGCGTCGGGCGAGGTTTCGTCATGTCGCCGCCCGTGGCCGCCTCACGGCCGCCTTCTGTGCTGGGTGGGCCCTGCGAGGTTTCACCACACTGCCGCCCGTTGTCGCCGCGCGGCTTCCTCGTGCGTTGGGTCGTCCTGGCAAAATCTCGCCACGTTGCCGCCCGTGGCCGCCTCATTGCCGCTTGGGGGATCCGCCGAGGCTGCGCAACGTTGCCACACGTTGCCGCCCCTTGCCGCCTCGTTGCCACTTGCGGGTCTGCCAAGGAATCGCCGCATTGCCGCACGTTGCCACCTCGGTGCCGCGTCACCACATAGCTTATACAACGTGGCTTGCACCACGTAGCTTGCAGCACATAGGTCGCACCACATTGCTTGAACCACATCTATTGCACCGCCACGTGGCTTGCATCACACATCTTGCACATCCCCTGTGCAAACACTTCCTGTTTGGTGGCCACGCTGGCTGACATCAAATAGTCATGTCGAGGCCCTATGGATCGGGTTCCCAGGAGGCCTTCGGGGAAAATGGTTTTGGGGGGCGTCTTGGGGAGCATGTTGGGGCGTGCCGTCGTCGTCTTCGTTGTCGTAATGTCGTCGTCGCCTCTTGGGGCGCGCCATCGTCGTCGTCGTCGTCGTCGTCGTCGTCGTCGTCGTCGTCGCCGTCGTCGTCGTCCTCCTCGTCGTCGTCGTTTCGTCGTCTTCGTCGTCGGTCTTCGGACGGACCCCTCCCGGGATCCATCCGGCGCAGTTTCCACGCCAGATCGAGGCCCGACGAGCCCACGGCCCGAGAACGGCCCCCGCAGGCAGAAAACACCGAACAACCGTTTCGGACATCGGAGTTCGAAGTTCGTCGTCGTCCTCGTCGCCGCGCCGCCGTCGTCGTCGTCGTCGTCGTCGTAGGCGGCAGACGTCGGCAGAGAAGGCGATCGGTCATGTTCCCCAGTAAGCTTCCCAGACAACTCTCCGGTAGCATGATGGTACTTCGGAGCCTCCGGAGACTCTCGGGCCCATGATGAACCATATCCCCGGAAGGCTTTCTGGGGACATGATTTGTTGGGGTGTGCTGGGGGGCCTCTTGGGCGTTCCCTGGAAGCCCCTTGGGGGCCTCTTGGGGCTTCCTGGGGGCCTCTCGGGGGCCTCACGGGGCTTCCTGGCAGCCTCTTGGTGCCCTCCAGGGGCCTACTGGAGGCTCCTAGGGCCAAAGACCTCGAAATATCACTTCGTGGTCCCCCTCTGGGCCCCCTCTTGGGGCGCTCTTGGGGCACCCTTGGGTTGTCTTGGGGGCCTCCTGGTCCGTCTTTGGGCCCTCTTCGGGGCCTCGTGGGACGTCTTGGATCGATCTGAAGGGCCTCCAAGGCCGTGAGGGAGCGCTGGGAAGCGGGAAAAGCCAAAACATCAAAATCCTCCAAAAACCTTCAGATAATATATGAATTTTGCCTCCCGGTGCCCTCATGGGGAGCCTCTTGAGGCCGTCCTGGAGCGTGTCGGGGTCCTCGTCGGCCGTCTTGGGGGCATCTTAAGCGTCTTCGGGGCCTCTTGGGACCGTCTTGTTCCCTCTTGGGCCCTCTTGGTACCCCCTTAGCCTGTCGTGGCCCGTCTCGGAGCGCGGCCCGGCCGTCTCGAGAGCACTGGGCCCCCCAGAAACCCCCAGGGGGCGCCCATGGGGGGTACAGGCACCGGCCCGATCCCCCCCCGGCCTACTCCTATATATATATATATATATATATACATATATATATATACATATATATATATACATATATATATATACATATATATATATACACATAAATATACACACCTCAGAAGAACCCAATCCGAATCTTTTTAGGGCTACAGGGATATGGCGCTGTAGGACCATAGGGCTATAGGTCTATAGGGCTATAGGACTATAGGGCTATGGGCATATGGACCTATAGGGCTATAGGGCTATACGGCTGTAGGGCTCTAGGGCTATAGGGCTATAAGGCGATTTGGCTATAGGGCTATACGGCTATAAGGCCATGGGGCTATAGGGCTATAGGCAAAAGAGCTGTAGGGCTATAAGACTATAGGGCTTTGGGGCTATAGGGCACCCGGGCACACGGACGTGCCGCCGAAATAGGCGACGCAGCTAGTCGTACCATATGAATCCGCTAGGACCCCTGCAGAGGCAAGCTCTGCTTGGGGAAGTTATATATATATATATATACAGATTTAGATACATACATACATGTATACATATAGACGTATGTAAACATGTGAGTATGGGAGCGCCGACGCACCGAGCCCACGAGCCTGCCGGAGCTGGACCCGCCCAACCGCCTCCACCACCATCCAGCCCCGAATCTACCCGAGGGGGGGTTGGCACCTCGCACTCCCCTTCGAGACCTTCGGCAGCCAGGGCAGAGGCCCTGGGCGACGACAGAGCCTGCGACCATGTACTCGCCACGCGACGCCCGCGGGCGAGGATGGGATGCAGCAGGACATATGATTGGCACATGCCACAAGATGTCTTGCTGTAAGACATCTTGGGGCACCTGCCGCGTCGGCCTCGGAAGGTCACAGGCGCCCAGCGCTCCCGTGGGTCCCGGTGGGGGTCGGGGAAGACAGGACTTCCGTGGGCCACCTGCTCGCAGGCCGACTTCTGCTTAGGTGTGCCGGCTGGGCTCGTACGCTGTGCCTCCGCGGGGAGCGCACGCCCGATGCGACCGCCGCGCCCAACACAGCAGCACGGCCGCACCCCGAGCGGTACGGCCAGAAGGCGCCCGCCGAGGGGCCTGGTCATGCCGTGCAGCCTCTGAGCGTGCGCGCCGCCCCTGCGAGTCCGACGCACACTTACTGCGGGCATGCTGCTTGGGTGATGCCGAGGGGAGCAGGAGGAGGGGGAGGAGGAGGAGGAGGAGGAGGAGGAGGAGGAGGAGGAGGAGGACGACGAGGAGGACCAGGAGGACGACAGATGCAAACCCAAGACTCATCAACGATGTTGGACTACACCCTCCCTCCAAGCTACCCCTTCACAACCGCCTGCAATAATCCATATCCACTGAAGATAGCGCCCCATTAGGAGACAACCGTGTGAAAATCCTGGGGCGTGCCAACATACCATTCTCAGCACTTCAACGCTGTGAGTCAACCTGACTTTTGCGTCTTGACGATCCTGACACGTGCTCGACAACAAATCCTAGGACTCCAACACCGCGAACCAACGCAACTGTTGCGCACTGACAATATCCAATGTTTCGTTAACCCTGGCAATCCAAAATACATCGCCCCAAACAACATCTCTCATACGTTATCCATGAGAGACCGTGAAACCCTTGCAAATGTCTGAAATGGATGTGCGCGACGCTACGGCGAGAACCACATGTTGAACATGGAATGATGATCTTAATCCGTAAAACGCTTGCATGGTTCAGCGAATGTGCGCGGCGCTCAAGCGCGATCCACAATTTGAAAAGGAACGGCCCTCCACCTGTGAAACTGTCGCAGTGTGTTTAAGCGAGCGTGCGAGGCGCTAAGGCGAGAACCACACTTCGAGAAGGAACCGCCTTCAATCCTTGAAGCTCTTGCAACTCGGTAGAACGAATGTGCGCGGCGCTAAGGGAAGAAACTCTTGGACCTCGTTCTAAAAAGGCGCGCGGCGCTGAGGCGAGAACCACATGTTGAAACCGAGCCAGCATCCATCCGTGAAGCTCTTGCAATGGTTTAAGACGAATGCTCGCGGCGCTGAGGCGATAAGTACATGTTAAATACGATCTGCCCTACATCTGCAAAGCCGCTGCCGGCTTCTAGGCTTCAGGCCCATGAGTGGTAAAGAATTCTCAGGCGAAGCGTCCGGCCCGCCCTTCCGCCTGGCCTTGGGAGAGGCGACAGGGAGGAGCTACCCACGAGGAAAAGTGGAGGAGGAGGAGGAGGAGGAGGAGGAGGAGGAGGAGGAGGAGGGGGAGGAGGAGAAGGCGGTTGTTGCTCTTCGCGAGCGTAGGATGGACTGGTGGGCTGGTGGCTCCCTCCCCCCCCCCCGGCAGCGAGGACACGAGGCCCCCCCGCGGCCACCCGGGAGCCCCGGCGGGGCGAGCGGCGACCCCCGCCGCCGCGGGCGGAGCGGGGCGCCCGCGCGCGGGCGCGGAACGCCTTCGCACAGAGGAGGAAGAAGAAGAAGAATAAGAATAATAGTAATACTAATAAGAAGAATAAGAATAATAATAATAGTAATAGTAATAATAGTAAAAATAATAATAGTATTAATAATAATAGTAGTAATACTAATAATAATGCTAATAAAAATAAGAAGAAGAAAAGGAAAACAAAAAGACGAGGAAAAATAACTGTGCATGTTTGGGGGTGCCGACTCCGCCTTTCCCTCACCCTTCAAGCGCGGGCTTCGAACCTCTTCGGCCCTCGGGTAGCGAGCGAGCGAGCGAGGGGCAGGAGGCAAAGGCAAAGCTCAAATTCGCGCGGCCTGGCGCTTTCGCACAGCCGCCCTGGCAGCGGGGGGAGGGAGAGCGAAGGGGAGGGGGGGGGAAGGGAGAGGAAGCGAGGGTGCGGGGGCCCAGCCGCTGCGCTCAGCCTCCTCCTGCTTCCCAGGCCACCGTCGCCGCCATTGCTGGGATCGGGCTGGGAGATCCAAGGCGCGTTGAACTTGTTTTCCTTCTCGAGTTTCACTCGTCGCATGATCGTCCACAGCGGCATCGCCCCCCCATCGGCAGTGGGAGCAGAACGGGGAGGGGGAGAGGAGGAAAAGAGAGGGCGGAGCGCGCCATGGCGAAGCGTGCGCAGCTGCACAGACCAGGTGCAGCTGCGTGCCAAGACACACGCTTCTGCCTCCGCCGCCTTCGATCCGCCGACCTCCAGCCGGCGTCCGCAGCGGAGCTGGCCCGTCTGTCCGACTGCCTTCCGCCGGCCATCCGCCGGAAAGCGAGGCCGCGCGGAAGAGCGAGCGGCCCCTGTTGGAGCGCCCAGCACGGGCTGGCGCAGACCCGTTCTCCTGTCGAGACATTTATGTTTTGCGATCCGCCAGCAGCTTCGGCGACGCCCAACGCATGCGATTACTCACGGCAAGCACGCCAATCCTCGAGTCCCCGAACCCTCCTGTGTTGTCGGGTCCTTGCTCTCTCTCTCTCTCTCTCTATCTCTCTCTCTCTCTCCCTCCGCTGCCCAGCGGGTCTCCTCCGTTTCAGGTGCGGCGCCCGATTTGGGAAGTAGACGCGGTTCTGTTCCGAGCCCCATGCCCACCGCGATGCTGCAGGGAACTCTTGAACCTGAGCCACCCGAAGTGACCTCGACGAGGGGCGTTGCACAGGACCGTTCGCGCCCAGATTGGCACAACGTCTCGAACAGAACACCCGTTTTGACAAGTCGACGCGCTTCAGTTCTGAGCCCCGTGCCCACCGCGAGGAAGCAGTCATGGCAATTGACCACCCAAGAAGGTGTCGGCCAGGGGTGTGCGCACAGCACGACAGAGCTTCAATTAGTACGCATGCATTGCATTGTTTGGAGCTGCTGTGTTTGACCTACGGTTCATTGTTCCGAAGTTGGTTAGGTTGCTGAGGTCTGATTTGCACTGCTTGCGCTGCAGTTTTCTTCCCTGCGCAGACACAGCTCGATGAAGCAAGCCTGGATCCCCTGAGCTTGTCTCCTTCACCGCACAGCTCAGAGAGCGCGAAACCCAAGATGGAGGATGACCATAACGACGAGGGAGAGACGGAGCGAAGAAGCCATTGCGCAAGGGTCGTGCCAATCGTCCCTGTATCTTTCTGCATGTAAGTAACTGCGCTGTGTGCGCTCGACTGCTTTGCTTTGCAGTGCTTGGCAATTAGTTCTTTCTGATTGCTCTGTACGGCGCTGCTCTCCGTATTGAACTACCTGCTTCTGCACAGAACTGCATAGCCTTGCGCCGCATGCTCCGAGAAAGGCAGGGGGAAGATATCCACCACCACCACCACCAATCAGCCACGACGGGCCCTTCCCGAATAGAACAGAAAAGCACAACAACCACCGATGGCAACGAGAGGGCACGACACACGCAACAGCAAAACACATGCTGTGGCTGGAACCTTAAAAACTACCAAGAGCTGGGCGCAAACGAGACTGGTGGAGGCCTGGTACCTCTTTTGGACGCCCGAAATGGGTACCGAAAGAATGGGTACAATGCCCAACAACAAGTGTTGTCCCAAATCAACAGCGGCCGCTGTTGAGCAGGCGGCCTTCTGTCTCAAATGGACACAGGCCGCGGCGGCGCGGACAACGAATCCTGTTCGAAATGAACAGGAACTGCTGTTGGGCATTGTGCCCATTCTTTCCGTGCCCATTTCGGGCGTCCAGACCTCTGTCGTGGACACATTCCTTCCCTCCCCCGGAGAGAAAAAGCAGAAGAGCCATCCGTCCGGGCGAGCTTTTCAGGCAGGCGAGCCGCTCACTCGACGTCGTAACTCCTGCGCCCCACCTGGCGCCGCAGCGGGGCGGCAGGAGCCGGGGAACACGGAGAAGCAGACCAGACTGCCGCTCGGCTGCACAGAACTGACCTCGTGGCTGTCTGTGCGGAGTGCACATCGAGGACACACCCCGGGGGATGTATTGCGCATGTCAAGTTTCGTCAGAATGCCGAGATCAGCGAAGTGGCTAATATGGTCGATACATTTATATTTATATATACACACACACACCTGTGGCACGTGTGTGCCCAGGCTCAAACAAAAAACTGAAAGGGCGTTTGAAGCAAGAAGACACTATGACTGCAGGATCGGAGATAGAGAAGGGAAGCTGGGGCGGCGCCGCCAGGGCGTGCCTAAGAGAAGGGGAAGAGGCAGGAGGTGAACGCAGAAGAATCTAAGATCGAGGTCGCACTCGAGCGCAAATAGGGTTGCCACATCTTGCGATGTGTGTACCAGGGCCCCCCCAAGAAACCTCAGGAGGCCCGACTTGGATACCGGAAGAGGCTCCAGGAGGCCCTGGAATGGTGAGTGTTGTGTGTGATGTGTTCTCTGTTTTGTGCATGTTTTCTGTGCGTTGCAGATGTTGCGTGTGTTATGTTTGTCTAGCGTGTGATGTGTTGGGAATGATTTGTGTCTCTGTGTGCGCATGTAGTTCTGAAGCCCCAGGAGGCCCCAGGAGGCCCCAGGCGGCCTCAAGAAGCCCCAGGACACCCCAGGAGGCTCCAGGAGGCCCGAAGAGGCTCCAGGAGGCCGCAGGAGGCCCCAGGAGGTTCCAGGAGACCCCCAAGAGGCTCCGAGGCGGGGTCTAGGGTACCAGAAGGTACAGAAAGCCCCACAAGGCTCCAGGAGGTTCCAGGAGGCCCCCAGGAGGCTCCGAGGCGGGGTCTGGGGTACCAGAAGGTACGTCGGGGCTCGATTTTGGGAGGATGTCTCAGGCGAAACCGCCATTCTCTGAGAACTGGGGTCAAAATCATTGGAGTTAACATATGTTTTTGAAGGTTTTATGTTAGAAAGTTGAAATGCCAATGTGTTTTTGGACCCTGACGTCACGATCTGCGTGAGGGGTGCCACCGATTTTCAGAATTTCGAGGATGTCCCTAGCGAAACAGCCAGAAAAATTGCGAACGACGCGGCGCGTACGCATTAATCGCCTCTGAGCTTTACTCCCTCGGAGAGGTGCGTATGATTATTATTTTCATTATTATTATCATTATTACTATTATCATTATTATTACTATTATTATTCGTATTATTATTATTATTATTATTATTATTATTATTATTCGTATTCTTACTAGTGTTATCATCATTATTACATATATATATATATACACATGTGTATATATATATATATGTCCCAGGACGGTCATTACATATAGATGTGTGTGTGTGTGTCCCAGAACGGCCAAACCGAGCAACACCACTTCCAAAGTCTTCATGTCGAGGTCGACAGGTTCTCCCCCGAGGGGTCCTCAAGAAAATCCTTTTGTGGTTATTTCTTGCCTTGTTACCCCCGAGGTCCAGGATCTCCACCCTCGAACCTAGGTGCTCGACGGACCAGCGGACTCGGGGACTCTCCAGGAGGGCCCCCAGGGGGCCGGGCACGTGATTTTAAGAGAGGATCTGCCCGACTGACGCCTCGTGGCGTCTATCAATGTCCTTACTGGTGCCCACTGGCGCCTACAAGCGCGTATTAGCGCCCCCGCTCCCGCCCCAGACTTCCTCGCATGTTATTCAGGAATCGCGATCTCGCTTGGGACTTCCTTACAATTGATTCAGGAATCGCTCTCCCGGCGCTCTGGAGTCGCGCTCTCGCTGGAGACTTGCTTGCAACTTACTGAAGAATGGCCTTGCGTTGAAATTTCCTGCAATTTGCCCAAGCGCCGCGCTCCCGACACCCAGGCGCCCAGGAGTCGCGCCCGTTGTGGCCCCATGTGCATGCCCTTCGTGGCCCCGCTGTCGCCATTTGTGTCCCCCATCACTGTCCTACATGGCCCAGTTGCTACCCTCAGTGGCCCCATAGTTGCCTTCTGTGGCCCCACATTATCTGCATTTCGTGGCCCCCGCTCGTTCGCGCTCTTCGTGGCCCCATACGCATTCCCTTCGTGTCCCCGCTGTCGCCCTTCGTGGCATACTTCGTGCCCTTTGTGGCTCTGCTGTCGTTCTCTCTCGCTCTCGCTTTCGCTCGTCGTCGCCGTCGTCGTCGTTGTCGTCGCCGTCGTTTTCGACGTCGTCGTCGTCGTGGTCGGTCCCCTGTCCGTCCCTCTTGGGGTCGGGTCGACGGTCCGCGGCCGCCCCGCCGATCAGCGCTGCCGCTGGCCAGGCCGACGGTCCGCGGCCGCCTCGCCGCTTGCCGGGGCCCGGCCTTCAGGGAAGAAAGGTATACCCTCCAAAAAAGGGTTCGATCGAAGACGAAGAGGGCGGGTATCATCGAGGGTTTGGGAAATAAGCGTTATTGGACACTCGAGCACATAAGGGCGAACAGTCTTAAAATTATTGTTGCTGTTGTTGTTGCTGCTGTTGTTTGCTGTCGTCGTTCCCCCCGGCGACCCACCCGCGACCCACCCCGCGACCCACCCCGCGACCCACCCCGCGACCCACCCCGCGACCCACCCGCGACCGACCCCCCGACCCACCCGCGCCACCCGCGACCGACCCCCCGACCCACCCCGCGACCCACCCCGCGACCCACCCCGCGACCCACCCCGCGACCCACCCGCGACCCACCGCGCGACCCCCCACGTGCAGCCAGGAGCGGCGGCGGAGGCGCCGCCAGGGGGCATCGCTGACCCAAGAAATCCGCGCGGACCTCGAAACCTGCTGCTCATGGCACTGTCTCTTCCTGCTGGACTGGAATGCGACGACGATCACGGCGACGCCGGCGACGGCGACGAGCACTGCGACGATCACGACGACGGGCACGGCACCGACTGCGACGACTGCGACAATCACGACAACGACGACGACGACGATGGAGACGACGACGACGACGACGACGACGACGACGACGACGACGACGACGGAGACGACGACGGAGATGACGACGGAAACGACCACGACGAACGCCTGCGGCGAAGACGACCACGACGACGACGGAGACGACGACGGAGATGACGACGGAAACGACCACGACGAACGCCTGCGGCGAAGACGACCACGACGACGACCAGAGGCACCTGGCAGGGCAGCGCCGCGTCCTCCGGGGAGGCGCTGGCAGGGCAGCGCTCCGCCGGGGCGCTGGCGCGACGCCGCCCCGCGGGGGCGCGCAGGAGGCAGACCTCTTGGGGGCATCGGCGTGATCGAGGGTCAGTGGCGTCGTCGTCGTCGTCGTCATCGTCATCGTCGTCGTCGTCGTCGCTGCAATTGTCGTCGTCGTCGTTGCTGTCGTCAATCGTCGTCGAGGGTCAGCCGGCTGGCACGAAGGAGGCGGCGCTGCGGAGAAGCTGCGGTCCGGGGCTTCTGGTCAGCGCGTCGCGGCGGCGGCCCCAGCGACACGCTGGTCCCTGCGAGCTGGTGACGTGTCGCTCGGCCCCGCGGGGCGGGAGGCTCGGGAGAAGCTCGGGACGCTGACGCTTGGAAACGGGGACGTGGAAAGAGTGTCGCGCCGCCTCCTCCTCCTCCTCCTCCTCCTCCGCCTCCTCCTCCGCCTCCTCCGCCTCCTCCGCCTCCTCCGCCTCCTCCGCCTCCTCCGCCTCCTCCGCCTCCTCCGCCTCCTCCTCCTCCTCCTCCTCCTCTGCCTCCTCTGCCTCCTCTGCCTCCTCCGCCTCCTCCGCCTCCCTCCTCCTCCTCCTCCTCCTTCTCCTCCTCCTCCTTCTCCTCCTCCTCCTCCTCCTGCGGAGCGACACGCCAAGTCGAGGTCCCTGACTAGCTGAAGGCATATCAGAGTACAGTCGAAATGTGGCCGCAAGAGCTCGGGCCAAGAACGTGAGCCCCTTCTCAAATGGCCCAACGCCCCAGAGAGATACACAACACTTCGAGCACTCCACGGTGGAAAGCCAAACATGAACAGCATAGGGGCACCCTTCCAAATTCAGTGTTGCTCTTTACCTTCGTGCCAGCTGTGGCGTCCCTCTGGCCCCAACTGGTCCCGGAACCGCCCGAGAGCAGCCGAAGTCCGGCTCCACTTGGTCCAACGGAACTTGCCGCCGCCCGACCCCGAGACCCGACAGCGCGCACCACTCTGCAGCATCGCGATCCCAAACACGACCGGAGCGCGGCAGAGAGCCCGTGCTTCTGCGGCGTGCCTCGAGCCGGATCGTCCCGTGCGGGCCCCGGGGCACGGGAGAAGCGGGCGAGAGCACGTCCGGTGTGGGACAAGGGTTAAGTCGGGCCTGCCCCCCTACAGAGGGATTTTCGATGAAAAATATAAGATACCCCGGAAATAATTAAAAAATCCGCCGACCCTGTCGGCGTGTGCGAGGGGCTTGGCTGTTCGAGTCGTCGTCTCCGTCGGTCGTCGCCTCCGTCGTCCCCTTTCCCTGCAGCTTCCTTCTCAAGCTCGTGAGCGAGAGAAAAATCGAGCAGTGTCGTAATCGAGTCGAAGGGAAGCCCCTTCCCTTTGATCCCTTCCCCAGGGGGGGGGGGTCCCGGGGGGGGTCCCGGGGGGGGTCCCGGGGGGTCCCGGGGGGGTCCCGGGGGGGGTGGGGGGGCAGATTCGTTTTTCCTCGGGCGGCCTAGAAACCTCGAAAACACTCCAAATGAGGTCCGAATGCCCCAGATGGCCCCCGAGACGGCCCAAGAGGGCCCCGAGTCGCCCAAAGATCGGCCGAAAACGCCCAAGATAGCCCCAAGACCGTCCAAGAAGCCTCCAAGACGTCCCAGGCCCCCTCCAAGAGACCCCCAGGAAGCCCCAAGAGGCCCCCACGAGGCTTCCAAGCGGCCCCTAAGAGCTTCCCAAGAGGCCCACAAACTACCCCCAAGAGGCCCCCAAGAGCGCTCGTCGTCGTCGTCGTCGTCGTCGTCGTCGTCGTCGTCGTCGTCGTCGTCGTCGTCGTCGTCGTCGTCGTCGCCATTCAGGGTCGGCGGCACCGGCCGTAAGGCCTTCGCAATAGTCCTAAAATAGTCTGGGGACTGTCTTTTGAATATTTGTTATCTTTTGGGGGTATTTTTGGGATCTTTTTAATTTTTCGTCGAAAATCCCCTTGTTGGGGGACACGCCCGACAAAAGACAAGGGACTGCGACGCCCGGACCTCGGGGGACTCAGGGAACCGAAAGGTATACCGATGGCGCCACTCCCTGGACCTCTCCATGGAGGTGCGCTCTGGCCAGGCATGCCGGGGCAGAATCCAGCGGTGGCGACGAATGCCGCCCAGGAGGCCCAGTGAGGGCGATGACGAGGCAAGGGGAACCCCAGACATCCAGCGCTCCAATTTGCACCATGAGTGGGCCCCCAGAGGTCTGTTCCCAGCAGGACGCGCTTTTTGTCCAGACTACTTGTTTGACGGTCCCTGGGCCAAGTTAGTTTGGACGCCCGAACCGGGTACAAAGAAGATTGCGACGATGCCCATCAATGAATGTTGTCCAGAACCGACAGCCGCTGCTGTTTGGCAGGTGGCCTCCTGTCTCACAGGGACAACGGCCGCGGCGATGCCGACAACGGCCGCGGCGATGCCGACAACGAGCCGCTATTGGACGTCGTACCCCTTGTTTCAGGATCGGCGGTGGACAAACCTCCCTTTAGTAGACCTCCCCTTAGTGAAAACGACCTGGGACCGAAACCGACGGACCTGGACCCGCAAAAATGACGGCCGCCACGCCCTCTCGCGACCCGAAAACGGCCAATTCCTTCATCGACGCGTCGGGGTTGGAGGCCTGTCCATCCCCGACAGGACTGGGAGCCTCCAGAGGGCGAGACTCGCCCTCAGCCGGCGGGCCCAACGTTGTTCGGAGCGCGGCGCATCTCTGGGGCGGCAGCGGTGCGCCGCCCTCCGCCGAAGGGGCGGCCCCGCCCGCGCGCGGGCTCTGCCGGCCGGGGCCCCCAGGGGGCGGCGACCAGCCCCGACGCCACCGCGGCGCCCCCCGTCGCCTGGTGGGCGGGGCCGCCGCCGCAGCCGCGGCCGAGGCCCTCGGCCACCCTCGCCCTCACACACACAGACAAACACAGACACACAGACAGACACACAGACACACAGACACACACACACACACACACGCACACGCACACGCACACGCACACGCACACGCACACGCACACGCACACGCACCCTCGCCCTCACACTCACAGACACACGAGGCCGAGGCCCTCACAGACACAGACACAGGCACACACACACAGCCAGACACACTTTTTGCGTCGGCGGCTGTGCAGAGTGACTGCGCTGGCGAGGAAGCGTTAGGTGAGAATCGAACGCGAATTCGGCCACCATGCCGGCAGAGCAAGGAGGAGGCGCCCGGCGCCGGCGCGAGGGAGAGGGAGGCCGGGCCCGTGCAGAGCGAGGCCAGGCGGCGGCGGGGGCAAACCAGACGCACGCACGCACGCGTACTTCTGGCGATCGCGGCCCACGCGCGCAGCGACGAGGCGGAGAAAGTCGTGGAACGGGCGGACGCTCGCACACGCACACTCACTCACTCACACACGCACACACACTCACGCACACATTTGATGGCGTTGCTGCCACGCGCGCGGCGACGGGGCGTAGAATGTCGAGTGCAAGCGGGGTACCGCGCGCGTCTACGCCGGGCACACACGCACACGCACTCGCAGACGCACACACGCACTTTCTTTGCGTCGCGGCCACGCGCGCGGCGGCGAGGCGCAGGCAGTTGAGCGGGAGTGGTCGCGCGGCCGGGCCAGATCACGCGACGGGAGGACCAGGGATCCGCTCAGAGGTGATCAACCAAGTCGCTCACTGTGGGCCGCGAGAGGGGGGGGGAGGGGGAGAGTGGCAGCAAGTCGAGGTGTGCAGCACAAGAGGAAAGGCGCAGTGCGAGAGTGCAACGGCACTCTGAGAGAGGGGGGGAGCAGCAGGCAGACAGCCAGACCCAGGCAGACGGATGAGATGAAACGAGCGCCGAAGTCTCATGCGACTCCCCACCATCCTCGCCCCCTCATACCCAGGTCCACTCAGTCATCAGGCGGAGGAGGAGGAGGAAGAGGAGGAGAAGGAGGAGAAGGATGAGCAGCTCGGAGTCGGAGGAGAGGAGGAGAGAGGATTGAGGAAAGGATGAGGAAGTAGGGAAGAGGAGGGAAGGAGGAGGACGACCTCCGCATCTGTCTTACTATCTCTTCCCCATCCTCGTCCTCGCCATCCTCGTCCTCGTCCTCGTCCTCCTCCACCCCATTCCCCTCATCGATATCCTCCTCCTCCTCCACCTCCTCTTCCCCCTCCTCCTCCTCCTCCTCCTCCTCCTCCTCCTCGTCATGCTCCTCCTCCTCCTCGTCCTCCTTCTCCTCCTCCCCGTCTACCTCCTCCCCCTTCTCCCCTTCCTTCTCTTCCTCCTCCTGTTCCTTCTCCTCCTCCGCCTCCTCCTGCTGTTGCGTTAGACTAGCATTAGGTGTGATACCTGTTGCGTTCTTCCTCCACCTCCTCCTCCGCCTCCTCCTCCTCCTCCTGCTGCTCCTCCTCCTCCTTGTCCCCCTCCTCGCCCCCACCAGCCGGAGCCCACACCTCCGCCATCGAGGGTGCTCCCGAGGCCCCTGGCCGAGGCTCGAGCGAAGATTCGTGACAGGATCGAGCCACGCAGCAGCAGCAGCAGCAGCAGCAGCAGCAGCAGCAGCAGCATATCATCATCAGCATCATCAGCATCGCCATCATCAACATCATCATAAATGTCATCATCATCATCATCATCATCATCATCATCATCATCAGCATCATCATCATCATCATCATCATCATCATCATCATCATTATCAGCATCGTAATCATCATCGTCAGCATCATCAGCATCATCAACAGCAACAGCATCATCATCAGCATCATCAGCATCATCTTCATCATCATCAGCATCATCATCAGCAGCATCAACATCATCATGATCAGCATCGTCATCATCATCAGCAGCATCATCAGCATCATCATAATCAGCATCAGCATCAGCATCAGTATCATCATCATCCTCATCATCATCATCAGCATCAGCATCATCATCAGCAGCATCATCACCATCACCATCACCATCATCATCATCCCATCATGATCAGTCACATCAGCATCAGCATGATCATGATCATGATCATGACCATCATCATCACCATCATCATCATCATCATCAGCATCATCATCATCATCATCATCATCATCATCATCATCAGCGCCGAAGCGCGGTGGGCCAGAACCAGGCGCGCGGCACGCTGAGGCAAGGAGTTCCATAGCATGCCCAGAAGCCCAGCGCGGGGACGTGCCGTGGGAGGCTGCCAGGAGTTGCCAGAGGCTTCGCGCACCGCGCCCCTGCGGTGCGCGGCGCGAGGGGGCCGCCGCCATCGAGGATGGCACCCTGCTGCGGCCAGTGGCCGAGACGCGCGACGCGCGGCTGCCCTCGGGCCCCTGCGGGTAGGAACTGTGGCTCCAGGAAGGGCGGAGCGACGTCTTGGCTGTAGCGCCGCGGGACCCTGCCGTGGTCGGAGGCAGCCGAGGTACGTCATGGGGCTATGGCTCTGCGGTGCGCACACGGGGTAGGGGGAGGGGGAAGGCTTCTTAGAAGGAGGCTGCTTCTTAGAAAGCGCCAGCCTTACATCTGTAGAGAAGACCCGCGCCGTCTAAGAAGCAGCCTCCTTCTAAGGAGCCTCCCCCCCTCCCCCTAACCCCCTTCTGCGCATGCCCGAATGGCGGAGCGACACGCTGAGCCAAGATCCCCGACCGTCATTAGGTCTTCGGCTCCAGAGGGTGTGGTTTGCAAAAGGTGTGGTTTGCAACCGACAACCTGCGGGGCACCCCGGAAGGCGGGCGAGGACCTTGACAGAGCTCTCCACCGCGCGCCGAGGAGGTCCGACGAGGACAGTGTCGTGCTCCCCAGGCCACAGCGGTGCCGATCGCAAGCCACACAGAGGCGTACAGTCGACTCATATAGTGAGGATGCGCGGTAGAGATACGAGAGCCTTGGACGCCCATGCCGAGGCTCTTAGAGCGGGGCTGGCCATCGGAAGTGGTTGAGAGGATGGGCCGAAGATGACCGATGAGGCAAGGATGCAAGGGTACCCTTGGGATGTTGATCATGCTTACTATTCTGGTTGACAGTAAGAGCCCAAAGAGGCCGAACATGGCGAAGAACGTTCCCTCGTGATTTCTCCTACGCCTCGCATGGGCCAGCCGCCGCCGTGCCGCTGTGACGCGGTTCTCGGCTCCCCTCCACGGCGTCTCCTCCTCCCTCTCCTGCTCCTGCTCCTGCTCCTGCTCCTGCTCCTGCTCCTGCTCCTCCTCCTCCTCCTCCTCCTCCTCCTCCCACTCCTCCTCCTCCTCCTCCTCCTCCTCCTCCTTCTCCTCCTCCTCCTCCTCCTCCCTCCCCCCCCTCCTCCTCCACCTCCTTCTCCTCCTCCCTCCTCCTCCTCCTCCTCCTCCTCCCTCCTCCTCCTCCTCCTCCTCCCTCCTCCCTCCTCCTCCCCCTCCTGCTCCTCCTCCACCGCCTCCTCCTCCTCCTCCTCCTCCTCTTCCGCCTCATATCCTCTTCCTCCTCCTCCTCCTCGTCCTCCTCCTCCTCCTCCTCCTCCTCCTCCTCCTTCTCCTCCTCCTCCTCCTCCTCTTTCTCCTCCTTCTCCTCCTCGCACAGGGGTATCCATACTGGATCCTTACTATCGCAAGGGCAATCCCTTGGGAAGGCTATCGCCGTAGATTGAATACAACCGTACCCTGTGCACTCGCCGGTTCGGGCGGAGGCCCCGCGGGCCCGGGACCACTCGACCGAGAGGCAGCCGGAGGCCCCGCAGGCCCCGCGGGCACGGGCCCTCCGACGCCGCGGCTCCTCGGCGGCGCGGCTTTCCTTGCTCAATCTCGGCCGGCCGCCGTTTGGGGGGGGCGCCATCGGGGCCACGCACGGAAGGGGGGGGGCCTCCAACAGGGCG
>CAUYUJ010014394.1:77500-137500 GCA_963575745.1 Prorocentrum cordatum | reverse complement strand
GTTGGTGATGTACGTTTAGGACGTCATGGAATCAATGCTGCCAATTCTTGATGTACGCTCTTGGCATTTGCTCTATATGTATGTGGACGGCGTGACGTCGTGACGCCTGGACGGTCTGACACCGTGACACCTCCGTGCGTCACGTGCGCGTGTTATTCATCTGGGTCCTGTACATATGTTAAGCATGTCTGGTTCGTACATTTGGCTTGTATGTCTGTTACTTCTCTACGTTCTGTGTGTATGTTACATGAGCCTGCTGCGTATGTGTGTTATTGGTGCGTGTTGTCCCTGCCAGCTCATTCTGCATGGCATGCGTGTGTGATCTTACGTGTACTCGTTGTGTCGTCACTTGTCGAAGACACGAAGCGGGGGCCCCAAGGATCCCTGGGACACTTGAGGCGTGGCGGCCGCGGCATGCAATCGTCATTCGTCCGCGACGCGAGGCAGGATCCCAAGGGATCACCGGGACCCTTTGAGCGCGAAGCGGACCCTTGAAGCATGGCTGCCGCAGTATGCAATCTTCATTCGTCGGCGACGCGAGGTGGGATCCTCAGTGTACGCCGGGGCCCTTGGGACTTGGTGGCCGCGGTATGCACGGCACGCAGGCCCTGCGAAGTCAGGCTCAGCCTCCCCCTCTTTTCCCTCAGCTTGCCAGTGGGCACCTCTGCGCTGGTGAACATATACGAGGCGGGTCGGGCGCTGTTCTCATTGAGCCACAGGAGCCCGTCGTGTCGAGTAAAAAAAAGCATCATTCTGTCAAAGGGAATACATTCGGAGAGGACGGTGGGATCATCTAAACAGCGACGGCGCCCACGAGCAGTCCTGGAAACCCAGTAGAGCCATCATCGCCCCGGGCGCTGCTGCGGGACACACCCCCTCGAGTATTCCCTCACCGTCAGCCTAAATCGACATACAGTAGCCGAGGGGGGACAGCGAATCAACGACACATGCAGATGGGGGAAGAACCGCTCGCACAACGAACACGCCAGCAGCCGAGGCCCTTCAGTGCGAACACGACCAAAGGAGAAATCGAACGGGGCAAAACTGTCTGGTTTTGTAAGCGCGCAAGGCGTTTTGGCAAACGTCAGCGATGGGGGGGTCGGGTGGATATTCCTCCCTTGAACGTGGCTGGTTTCCCCAGCGCCTCCCACCGCCCAGAGCGACCATGTATCGGGGAAGGTGCCCAGTGGCGGGGCGTAAATCAACTGCAAGCAGTAGATTCCGTGCCGCATGACAAACTAATCGCAACCCACTGGTACCCACCAACCGAAACCGAGAGGGACACATCTCAACTGGCCGAAAAGTCGGCTAGTACCAATTACCACCCGCCATCTGCATCCTGTCAATCGAATTCTGAGTGTGGGGCGTTTGGAGAAGATCCATGAACCATATGAAAAAAACAAACTAACTGTCTGTATATTTGGGGACGCAGCGTAATCGCAAAAAGAGTAGGAATTGGTACACGTCTAATACGATCAATCTGCGACTTGGGTAGTCTTCAGAGACGCGAATAGTGTTGATACTGGAGATCGATGCCTATCGTGTGAGAGTTGTACAGGTGTCATATGGCAGCTGTTAGTGGGTTCGAAATATATGATACGCAATCGGAATATGTATAACTTTCAATTGGGAAGCGTGTAGGCTTCAACAGCGAACCGCCTCGTATGCATATGAACCGCGTGTATGGTCACCAATGCATTGAGCGTTTCAGTCTGCGACGCTGTGATACCAAATGAGAAGGCATTCTTACATACGACACCATAACTTCCATACTCCACGAGTGCAACTACCACATGGGAAGTTGTGGGCTGTCGTGTGACGGTTCGGGAAGCCTGGCGGGAGAACACGTGGTCTGCACGAGATGGCTGTAATAACTCTATCATACGACAGCTGTATCGCTTCCCACTGCACATTGAATGCCACTCATGTGGGAATTGACCGGAACTGTGTTCTTGAGAAATCCGTGTGGCCAGCATTCGGGAACTGGTAGGTTCCCGCTGCTTGCTGTATCCGCCACCGTGCCTTGTGCATGTCGAGGCGTGGAAGACCGCCCAGGACCGCCTGGTAGGGCTCAGTATTCTAGTACTGGACCCCCCCTCAGTCGCGTTCCCCGCGTGCATCGCCCCCCCCCCCCTCCCTCCCGAGGCCACGAT
The DNA here is from genome assembly GCA_963575745.1 of Prorocentrum cordatum. NCBI lineage: Eukaryota > Dinophyceae > Prorocentrales > Prorocentraceae > Prorocentrum > Prorocentrum cordatum. Next base: position 135,347 of record CAUYUJ010014394.1, on the reverse strand, counting down.
CCCTTGTTGTAGAAAAGAAGGATTGAACCATTCTCCCGGGGGGACAACCCTCGTAGGACGCAATGGATCTGCGCCCCGAGCTTCGGAGACGGACCATGCAGGCAACCGAGGACTCCAGGATGGCCCAAGATGCCTCGCAGGCCGCCCAAGATGGCCCCAAGGCGGTCCAATATGGCCTCAAGACGGCCAAGATGCCCCTGAGGGGGCCCAAAAAGGCCACACGAGGACCTCCAACAGTGGCCCCAAGAAGCCCAAGGGTTTTGAATGAGCTTCGAATTCTCACCTGTTCGGGCTTGGATCAGCTCAGGGCGGCCCAGGAAGCCTCCAAGATGGCCCCAAGACTGCCAACGAGGCTCTGAAGAGGGCCTCGAGATGGCCCAAAGGGTCCTACGATGGCCCAAGAGGCATCCAAGACGGCCCTAAGACGGCCTAAGAGGGCCTCCCGTGAAACCCAAAACTGCCTTCGAAGTTTCAACTGCCCAGGCGGGCCTCACGACGGCCCCCCAGACACCCACCATGTGGCCAACGTGCGAAAGAGCATGCTAGGAATTCTACATATAGCTCCTAGAGCACATTCCAGATTTATGCATGGTGGCTCTGCGCATACACAGACGGCTTGAAAGAGAAGGGGCCTCTAAAAGGAAAAAAGGACACCCAAAGTCAAGCCAAGTCCCTTCTCCTCGCGGCCCCGGCTTCCGCTGGTCCCTCCCCTGGCATTGGGCCTTGCCCCGTGGGGGGCGATGAACGCAGGGCAGAGAAGCGTGCACCTCTCGTGCCCAATTTTGGGCCAAAGGGGGCCCCTTTAGGGGCCCCAGGGTGCGCGAAAGGCATACCTCTCTCCACCCCCCATTCGATCGCCCCCCCTCCACGCAGTCCCTGGCCGGCTCCAACGCCCCCCCCCCCCAAACCCCAATGTAGTTGTAGGCGGTCGCGAGCAGCACCGAATACAGCGCGGCGGCGAGCGCGCCGGGGCTGCCCCCCAGCCGCCACACGTGGGGCTCGGCGCCGTGCACGCCGAGGGGGGGGAGGAGAGAGGATCCTCCTCCCTCTCCTCCTCGATCCTTCTCCTCGATCCCCCTCCTGAGTCCTAATCCTCGATTCTCCTCCTCGATCCTCGATCCCCAACCCCCGTGCATGATCCTCCCCGATCCTGGACCCTGCTGTCCGAGCCTCATCGGTCCTCGTCGTCCTCCTCCTCCTCCTCCATGATCCTCCTCGATCCTTCTCCTCCACCTCGATCCTCCTGCTCCTCATCCGCGATCATCCTCGATCCTCCGTAATACTCCTCGAGAATCGATCCCCCAGAGGAGGGATCGAGGATAGAGGCAGGGAGGGGTGCCGAGGGCCCCAGGGAGCACGATCGCGGCGGCCACGAGGAAGGCCGCGGACGCGCAGAGGGCCGGGGGGTAGGCGTGGACCACCTCCTTCCAAGAGTCGACCTACACAGTGTTTTCCGTTTTCGTGCTGTGTTCGTTTCCCCTCGCTCTCTCATCGCCCCACCTGTGCTGCAACACGCAAGCAAAAGGAAGATGGCCCACAAGATCGTAAAAAACACTGTTTAGCTCGAGCCCTGCTGCGCGAGGCGGGGATCATCCATAATGACCGCCTGTGGAATAGACGTGCTGGCACCCCAGCGGGCGGTGGATGTGGATACATGCACGTCGGCCCCAGGTGGCATGAACAGATCCATACCCGCCGCGCCACGAAGCTTCTGCTATAAGACGTCTCGGCGCGCGCGTCACCCCTGGAAAGGGCGACGTGCAGTAGCAGCATCTTAGGCTGACGCCGGTCGGATGCTTCCTTCTGCAGGACCGTGTAGAGGGCACCTCCGCAGACGTTCACGGCGAGGAAGAGCACGCCGCGCGCGGGCGCGCGGTCCTGCGGCTCTCCGGCGCCCTGCGGCTGCCCCGGCGGCGCGCCGCCGCTGCCACCTGCCCCGCGGAGAGGGAGCATGTACGGGCTCCTCCTCCTCCTCCTCCTCCTCCGCCTCCTCCTCCTCCTCCATTCCTTCTCCTTGTAAATAACTTCTCCCTGTCGCACCCCGAGGCTAGTTTTTAGGGCGGGCCGGGCGTTTCGCCTGAGACTTCCTCACCACTTATGACTCTGAAGCTTAAAAAATGGCGACAGCTTCACAGATGGAGGGCGAGTCGTTTTCAACATGTGGCTCTCGCCTTCGCGCCGCGTACATTCGTTTTAAAATTTGCAAGAGTTTCTCGGATTCAGGGCGGGTCGTTTTCAACATGTGGCTCTCGCCTCAGCGCCGCGCACATTCATTCGTTATAAAACATTGTGAGGTTTCCACGGGTTCAGGGCGGGTGGTTTTTTTAATGTGGCTCTCGCCTTAGCGCCGCGCACATTCATTCTAACAATTTTCAAGGGTTTCGCGGATTGAGGGCGGCTTCTTTTCAAAATGTGGCTCTCGCCTCAGCGCCGCGCACACTCGTTTTAAACAGTTGCAAGACTTTCACGGCTTGAAGGCGGTTCCTTTTCGAAATGTGGCTCTCGCCTTGGCGCCGCGCACATTCGTGTTAAAATTTGCAACAGCTTCACGGATTGAGGGCGGTTCCTTTTCAAAATGTGGCTCTCGCCTTAGCGCGGCGCACATTCGAACGTAACATTGCAATTGCTTCACGGATTGAGGGCGGGTGGTTTTCAAAATGTGGCTCTCGCATGAGCGTCGCGCACATTCGTTTTTTGTTCACGGGTCCCCATCATCAACCTACCAGAAATGGTGTTTTGGATGGGGTTCAGGATTTTGCGGGCGCAACAGTTACGTTGGTTTTCTGTGTTGAAGTCGTAGGAATGGCCGTCTGGCACGATTCAGGATCGTCCAGACGCAACAGTCAGGTTGATCCGTGGCGTTGGAATCCCGAAAACCATTTTTTCTGGCGTGCTTGGAGGTCTTTGAACGGGTGTCTTCCAACGAGGCAGTTCCCTGAATGGAAATGAACTGCCGTAGGGGGCTATGAAGAGGGAGCTTGGAGGGAGGGTTTACTCCAACATCGTTGATGGCTCTTGGGTTTACACTGGTCCTCCTCCTCCTCCGTCTCCTCCTCCTCCTCGTAGCGTGTCGCTCCGCCCCGCGGGGCGGGAGGCTCGGAAAGGCTGGCGGGACATTCCCAGACATTGCCGCGTCGTAAAAAAAATCAGGACGGGCGGCTTTTGTCCAATTCCGGGACCGTCAAAAAAACAACCCAGGACGAAAAACTGGTCCCGGTGAAAGGGTCGGGACTTCCTGGGAAACCGTACTGACAAAAATCAGGACGTCGCCTGTCTGGGTTGACGCTTGGGGACCCAGAAATAGATAGCACGTCGCTCCGACGAGGGTGGGCCAGAACCCAGCAGAGCGAGACGCTATCTATACAAAAGATTCCCGACCGCAGGGGGAGACCCGCTCTGGGAGAAAACACCGAGGTGGGATTGGAGAGACATCGCCGAGAAGTCGGCGATGTACGCCCCCGACAGCTCAGCCGCACGTTCCTGGGCGGGGCGCGCCATCGGGCCCCTGCCGGCGATCCATGGGCGATTGGTGGTCGATGCATACCTTATGTCGGGCCTGTCCCCCCACAGGGGGATGTTCGACGAAAAAAAATACCCCAAAAATAATCCAAAAATAATCCGGGGACCATTTTTTTGTACTCTTTTGACCTTTTGGGGGCATTTTTGGGATTTTTTTATTTTTCGTCGAAAATCCCCCTGTAGGGGGATAGGCCCGACTTAGTGCATACCCCCCGAGCCCGTCACCCCCGAACGTTGCCCACGACCTGCGCCCCGAGGCCCCATGGACACCACCACCACGGCGCCCACAGCGGCCAGCACGATGCCCGCCGCCCGGCGATTCGAGGGCGGGCGGCCAGAACCAGCCACAGCACGAATCTTCGTCGTGGGAGGCGGTGATCGGGACCGGGGCTATCAAACATCGGTCCTGGACGAAGCACTACACCCAGGGCAAGGGGTCGGGAGCTCAAAAGGCCGCGGGTTGAACCACACAACTCGGGAGACGTGTGGGCGAGTCCCTGGAATCTGGGCGCGGTCGGCTTATTTGCGCTTGGCGTATTCGCCCGGTGTCGGGCCCCACAGGACCCTCACGTGTCCGGCTCAAGAAGTGCCGCAGCAATAGGCACAAGGAAAAGCGACACCACCACCACCAGGGACCAGAAGCGGGAGAAGCCATTGGGAGGTCCCCCTGGTGGTGTGGTCCACCCCTCTCGCTCGAGATATCTCCTATCCCCACCCGGCTTCGTGGACCTCCTCGCGGCTGGAGGTGACCCTTCTTGTGGTGGTGGTGTCGCTTCCCCCTCCCCAGAAGAAGCATGGGATCTGGCTTGGAGGCGGCCAGGGGGTCTGAACTGAATGCGTCCCGAGAAAATCTGTCAAGAAGGGGGGATAAAGAGCAAATCCACCCCAAATCAGTCCCCATACACCTCCCAAGGTTCGTCTGGTGCAATGCTTCAGTCCGGATCCGTTCTCGAAGGCCCAGGGCCCGAAAACGGGCCCCATGGCATGGAGGCCGAATAGAGCAAAAAAACCTTCTCGAACCCAGACCCTCGAACCTTCCGCCCCCCTCTTCTTGCTGGCCTGGAGCAGTGCTGGGCCACCTCTGAACCCCCAGCCGGCTCCAAGGTCTGGAGCGTCGGTCGTGATTTCTCACAGTGCCGGTTTCGCGACGTGCAGGCTGGAGCTGTTCCCGGCCGCCCGGAGAGGCGCTCCACGCCGAGGAACACCGAGACGACGCTGGTGTTAGGTCGGGCATGTCCTCCTAGGGGGGGAACCTGGGCGAAAAATCAAAAATACTCGAATTAAAAAATGAATCCAGAGATGGTAGAAAAATAGTCCCCATACTAATTTTTATATTTTTGTATATTCCTCCTGTAGAGGGACATGCCCGACTTAACGCTGGTGACGACGGGCACCAGCGGCTGCAGCGCGGAGACAGTGAGTGCCGGCAGGCGCTGCAGCGCCAGGACGCCCGAGGAAGAAGACACGGCACGAACGCAGGCTTGCGGAGGCCCTCGCAGGCCTCTTGCTTCTCTCGGCGGTCGTCCAGCCTCGGGATGCGTTCCCAGCCATGATCGCGTCGTTGAAAAATCAGGACGGGTGATTTTTGGCCAATTTCGGCCTCGGGGGGGGCCCTCGCCGGGCCTCGGGACCGTCAAAAAACGACGCAGGATGAAAAACCAGTCCCGGGGAACGGGTCGGGACTTCCAGGGACCCCGTATACTGAAAAGTTCAGGACGCCGCATGTCTGGCATGCGTTCCAGCAGCTGCGCCTCGCCGAGAGGGTTCTGGGGGTGCCAAAATCGTCCCGAAGCGCCACCGGAGGCCCGAGGCATCGATCGAAAGCCACAGCCTCCTCGCTCGGCCGCGCGCCGATGGGGGACGCGAGAGGGGACAGGCCCTCTCGGGAGGCGGCGAGGGCTCCTCGCAGGAGGCCTTCTATATATCCTTCCGAAGAGGCTCGCCCGAATGCGCCTCCCCCCCCCTCGGCGAGCCGCCGCTTCAGAACTCTCGAACGCGGTCTGATGGCGCGCGGAGCTTCGTGCTCCTGGGTCGTGCGGGCGGGGCGCGGAACTAATCTGGCGGCTCTGCTGCGCGCGCGTCGCCGGCGATCTGCGACGGAGCTCCCTGGCGCTGCCCCTCTCCGGCGCCGCCCCTGGCTCGCGCTCCCCGCGCGCCAGGAGGAGGGCCGTGGCGCGCCTCCGATTTGGCCGCCCGAAATGGGTACGGAAAAAATGGGCACAATGCGCAACAGCAAATGCTGTCCCAAACCAGCAGCGGCCGCTGTTGGGCGGGCGGCCTTCTGGCTCGAATGTACACAGGCCGCGGCGATACCGACAGCGAGTCCTGCTCAAAATGAACAGGAACTGCGGTTGGGCATTGTGCCTATTCTTCCCGTACCCATTTCGTTCGTGCCGATCCGAGAGCTTCACGAGTGTGACGCCTTTTTTCTTCCTCGGGATGTTCCCGCCCACGTTGCACGCCATGAGCGCGCCCAGCAGTACCTGACGAGGGAAACGAGGGGGTGGAGGCTGCCCGTACCCATTTTGGCCCAGATCGGTTGCGCTCGCCTGTGCGGCTTCAGGCAGGCGCTGAAGGGCACTCCCGCACACTCCCGCACACTGCAGTGGGGTCGCGCAGGATGTGCAGCGATGCGGCTGGTCGTTGAGTCGCTGAAGAGTCTTCGACCACACATCATCTCGACATTGCTGGGATTTGATCTCGCCACTTCGTCAGGGGGGGAGTTCGAGCAAGTCGAGGCGGCCAGGTTTCGCCCATTGTCTTCGGTGTCGGGAGGCCGTTTGCGGGCCTCGGCGCCGTCGACACCCAAGAGGCCCCCGAGCGGCCTGAGAGAGCCCAAGATGAACTCCAAGATGGCTCAAGATAGCCCAAGCTGGCTCAAGATGGCTCCCAAGATGCTCCAAGAGGCCCCAAGACCGCGCCAAGACGGCCAGCATACTAGACAGACTTGTGAGGTACCAGACAAACAATGGAGGGCCACGGCCTTGGCTTGATCAACGCTGCGGTTCATCCCACGACGTCGGATGACTGGGAGCAAACCCAGACAATAGCCAACTCGGTCAAATCGATACAACCGTGTTTTTTTTTTTGTGTGTGTGCGTATGCGTGTGCGTGTGCGTGTGCGTGTGTGCTTGCGTGTGTGCGTGTGCTTGCATGTGCGTGTGCGGGGAGAAGTGTTTCGAGTCTTGGAGGCCAGCTCGGGCGCCAGGACCACCAACCAGCAGTCAAGCCGGCCCCCGGGGAAGGGGTCGAGGGCTCCGGGGGCCCACGCCTGCCTCGCAGGGGGCTAAACATATGTGGAGTGCAGGCCGCCTGCTGCTGCGGCCGACGTCTGGGCGCGAAGCGCGGGCGCCGTCGGGAGGGCCAAGCAGGACCTGGACCCCAGGGCTCACACCTCGCACATCTGGCTCCGAAGGAAGTCCCGTGGCAGGGGCTGCGCATCCACGTCTTGCATCTGCTGCACGAGCCGCGCCCTGGCAGCCCTGGCAAACCCCGGGACCCCCGCTTCGTCCTGCGCCGCTTCCCGACTCGCCCCCCGGGGCCCGGCGGAGGGCCCCGGCGGAGGGCCCAGGGCGGAGAGCCCGGGCGCCTCCGTGAGGCGGCGAAAGAAGGACTCTCCGCGGGCCGTGCCGCTCGGCAGACTGCCCTGCCCCCCCGTGGCCCACCGCCCGTGGACAGGGGCGCGAGGTGCGCGGTGGAGGTGTGGCCACAGCCACCGCCGTGGGGGGGAGCGAGCCTCGGGGGCCTCGGCGGGCGGCGGAGGGGGGGTCTAAGCTCATGTTGCTCCCCTCGTACTTCAGGACCACTCGGGAGCGGCCAAGAGGGGGGTGTCCAAGAGGGGGGGGTGCAAATCATGACCGGCGGCATGTGCGCGGCCCAGAGGTGAGGCCAGGGGCGTAATGAAATAAGAAGAGGCGCCATGAGATCTGGGAAAATATCATGGCCACCGCCATGATATCCCCCCCCCCCTAGTCATCACCCCCCTCTTTTCCGCCCCCGAACCACATCCCAGAAACAATTGCGAGCACCCGGAAAAGTGTCGAAAGAGTGTCGAAAGCGTGTCTCCCAGGGCCCGACGCGTGCAAACCCTTGAGTTTGGGGGTAGTTTTATGGCGCTCGAAATTTTTTCTCCTGGTGATCAAGGCTCCAGTAGGTAGGAACATCATAAATCTAAGCTAGCCCCCCCCCCCAGGGCCCGCACGTAGCTTTGGCCACAGGCTGCTGACGTCCCCGGAGGTCGATCCCCCCGGCGGTGGTCGTGGACAAACCTCCCCGCCTCGGACTCCGGGGCCCGTTCCGCTCGGGACCCCCTCGCCCATGAGATCCGACGCCGCAGTGGCCACAGTGCGAAAGAGCAGGCTGGAGCCCTGGACCCTGGGCTGGACTCGACACCTCATGTCTGTGCTGCATTCTTCGAGCGAGATCGATCCGTGATAGCCTCAGAGCCCGAAGTCATCTGACGAAAACGCCCGCTACGAGGAGATGCTGCAACATCCGGACCTGAGGCTCCTTCGTGGCGATGGTTGCATGGAGAAGGGTCCTTCGTGGCGGACCAGAGGGTCCTTCGTAGCGGATCCGAGGGCCATTCTGCGGCAACTCATGAGAGCACCCCCATACCATCTTGGTGGCTCTTGCGAATTGACGCTTGTTCCACGCTGATGGACGCGAATCGTCCTTCATCGACGCGAATCGTCCTTCATCGACGCGAATCGTCCTTCATCGACGCTCATTCGGCGCTGTCCCATTGCTTATGCCAGACGCTCGTCGACGTCGATGCACCCCAAAAACAGAACCTTACGAGGGAACACAAAGGACCCCCTGAGGATGTGATGCAGCGGAGGCCAGTCCACGAGAAACCCAGCCCTGAGACCCCAGGACGCCTACCGATTTTTGGTGTGGGAACGACGTCACGCTGCCCATAGCAGAGCCATAGGAGCCCCAAGACACTCGGGGCACCCTGGAGGCAGGCAGGGGATGCTTCTTGGCATGGGCCTCCACCGCACCGGACACACACAAAAAAAAAACGGAGGCACGAAGCGCGGGCGGTCGGCCGCCGCGATCTCGGCCAGGCCGCGCGAGGGCGCGGGCGCAGCGCCGCCTGGAGCGCCGGCGCCGCAGAGGCGGTGCACGAGCAGCATCGCCAGGGAGCCCCCGCAGCAGCGGTAGGCCGCGAGGACGAGGGGGGAGGCGCCCGCGCCCTCGATGGCCGCCTCTCGCCGTCGTCGCCGTCGTCGTCGCCGTCGCCGTCGTCGCCGTCGCCATCGCCGCCGTCGCCATCGCCGCCGTCGTCGTCGTCGCCGTCGTCGTCGCCGTCGTCGTCTCCGTCGTCGTCGTCGTCGTCGTCGTCGTCGTCGTCGTCGTCGTGTTTGGGCTGGCGCCCCCGTGAATTGGAAGGATGTGGTGCCCCAGTCCAAGCGTGCCCGCGTGCTGCGGCAACGCACGGGAGCCTCCCATGCCGTCTTCGTGACGCTTGCGGGTCGAGGCTGGTCGACGCCAGTCGACGCTGAATCGACGCTGGTCCCACCAGCCCTTTAGGGCTTTAGTGATTTAGAGCGCTGCCTCCTCCAACCCCTTTTTGTTTCCCCTCGGGGAAGGGTTTGCCTCTCCCATCCCCCCCTCCCCCTGGGTCTGGAGGGGAGGGGCCGCGGGTAGTTAAAGCGTCCAAGATGGCCTCGGCGAGAAAGCCCAAATCATTGATTTGACGACAGTCTTGCCAACGTTTTGGCCTCCTTGGGGGGGCAAATTGGAACCTCCCCCTCCTTTGATGGGTCTCTTCGAAGATGGCTTCAAGATGGCTCCTGTGGCTCAAAAGGGTGCCCCAAGACGGCCCCAAGAGGCACCCAAGAGGCCCCGAGAGGCCCCCAAGAGGCTCCCAAGATGCCCCCAAGAGGCCCCCCCGAGGCACACAACACGCCCCAAGACGCCTCGGCGGCGCGAAAGCCCAAATCATGAATTTGATTATGGTTTGGCACGCATGTTTTCCTCCAGAGGGGGGGCCTAATGAAGGAGCCCCCCTCCTTTGATGGATCTTCGCCAAGATAGCCCAAAGATTTCCCCCGAGGACCCAAGGGTGCCACAAGACTGCCTCAAGAGGCGCCCAAGACTCTCCGAGAGGTTCCTAAGAGGCCAAGAGGCCCCCCAGAGGCACCCAAGATGTCAGACATCCGAAGAGACTACGAGGGGCATCCAGGAGGCCTCTGGTCTTTCTACTCGCCCTCCTCTTCCTCTTCCTCCTCCTCCTCCTCCTCCTCCTGCGAATTCCTCCTCCTTCCTCCCCTCGTGGGGTACAACGTCTTACACAGGCCTCCATTCCACTGCATGCTCCTCCCTGATGTGGGAAACTCGTCTGGGTATCGTTTCTAGATGAGCAGGCAGGGTTGCGCGCAGCGTCTAGAATCGACGCTCATCGACGCTAGTCGACGCTAAACTGGCGCTATCTCGTCAGTCACCAGACGCTAATTGCGGCGAGTGCAATCTAAAGACGTAATTGCGTTGGTACACGAGGCTCCCACGATTTACTACTGAACCCGCGCCACGAGAACATTACGGCATACTATTGTTGGCCGTGTTCGGCCTCTGGGGCTCTCGCCGGGCCTCGGGGCCGTCAACAAAACGACTCATGATGAAAAACCGGCCCTGCCCTGATCATTGCATGCTGGAATTTTACAGCCGCGTTCTGCGAGGTCAGTCGCTACCGAGTTTGCTTCCAATTCTGGGATCGTTCGCGACCGATTTGCTTCAAAATCGATCGCGACCGATCGGTCGCGACCGATCAAGACCGAACATAGATGGCATCCAAGGATCCAGGTGGGGCCAGGCACTTCCGCGGGCCGCCCACGACCTCGATGGCCGCCTCTGGAAGGAGCTCGACGTATCCACCACGTCGCTTGGTCGGCCACGAGCCGATGGGTACAGACGCCCCTTGCTGCCCAGCCTGTGGAACGCTGATCGGCGGCACGCCCAGGGAGGCAGTGAGGCGTAGTATGGGCTCTGCGGTGAGCAGCATGTGGTGAGCAGCACGTGGTGCGAACGGTACAGGCTGCGTGATCTAACATTTGTGTAGGTGACCACTCGGGGATGGACAGACCTCCCCTTTAGTAAAACGTGGTTTAGTGGAAACGACCTGAGGCCCAAACCTGGCGGGCGCAAGCCTGGAAAATAACGGCCACGGCGCCATCTCGAGAACCGAAAACGGACAATTCACTAATCGACGTGTCACTGTTGGGGGTTCTGTCCACCCCCGATAACATGTAGGTAGGTGACCTGTATGGTGCAGGCTGCGTGGCGCAAGCCGTGTGGCGTAAGCCCAGCGCGCGAGGCGCCCGCGAGCGCCCACGGGGCGGCAGGGGCGGCAGCGTGGCGCAGCCTCGGCGGACCTAAACCAGCGCACGGGGCGCCGTCGAGCGCCCACGAGGCACGGGCGGCAGCGCGGCGCAGCCTCGGCGGACCCGCCTAGCGCACAGGGCGCCCACGAGCGCCCACGAGGCGGCACGGGCGGCGACGTGGGAAATCCTGGCAGGCCCGTCCAATCACGTGAGCAGCCGAAAGAAGAACCCCTGGGTGCAAGGACTGCTCTGGGAATGAGCATTTGGGCCGAAAAAGCCGCGTGCGGGCAACGGGTCGTGACTTCCAGGGGGCCCCGTGCAGCAGTCATCGGGCTGCTCAGACAGGACTGAGCACACGGTGCGAATGGGCTTTCTGGACACGGCGAATCTGAACGAACAGCTTCACGACCCCACCCTACGGAGCGGCCCGTAAACAAGAACCCCTCCTGAGCCGCAATTCGTCCTTACCTCAGCGTCTTGGCTGCGCTCAACCAAATCAACCAACGGGCCGGGATGGCCGCCTTGGCGATCAGCGCCCAGCTGCCGTACACGAGCGCCACCGAGGTCACCGCCGCTGGCACTGCCCATGGCCGCGCGGCCGCCTCGTGCCGCTCTTTGGCGCTCTCGCCGCTCGTGGGCTCCTCCTCTGAGAAGTGGGAGCACAACCGCCAGACTGCTCGCCACATTTCGCAGCCCCTCCTCCTCCTCCCCCTCCTCCTCCGCCTCCGCCTCCGCCTCGCTCCTCCTCCTCCTCCTCCTCCTCTTCCTCCTCCGTGCCGGATGCAGGATCGATCGGCGTCGAACTGGGAAATCGCACCGGATCGGAGCGTACATCGAAGGAGGCCGCACCGGCACGGAGCCGCAGCCGAACCTGACGGGCCGCGCCGGGAAGCACAACGACGCCGTGCGAGCAGCGGGCCGTTCCGGATCGGGTCGAGCCAGGCGGTTGCAATCAATCTAAACCATGGACAATCACCATCATCTTCATCATCATCTTCTCCCACCCCCTTCGCCTCCCTCTCCTCCTCCTCCTCCTCCTCCTCCTCCTCCTCCTCCTCCTCCTCCTCCGCGTCCCCCCGCGACCCCCCCTCTCCCCGGCGGAAGTATCGAAACGGATCGATCAGATCAGTCTAAATCATGGACCATGGGATGTGCGGTTCGGCCACGTACGCGAGATCAGTTCGGTCCGGCCTGCGTGTCAGCTCCTGCGGAGCTGCCCCCGGGAGGGGCAGGCGGGACATAGGTATGCAGCACGCGTGGAGACCGACGCGCACGGCCAGCAGGCAAAGTGGCAACCGGTCGGCGAAGGTGACGAGGAGGGGGAGGAAGAGGAGAGGAGGGGCCACCTGTGCGAGGATCCCAAAATGTACAAGCTTGCGGCGTCTGGACTTCTGCACACGCACGTCAGAGGGCCGATCCCTCAGGACTCCCAGCGCACGCGGCCGGTGACCATGGCCCCACTCCGTCTGGACACCCACGACAGCTTGAGGCGGCACGGGGCCGAGAGCTCCGCGCCGGCAAGCGTGCTCTCCAGGATAAGCGGGGGGGGCCCAAACAATCGCCAACCTCCAAATCGAATAAGCTCTTTTTGCCAAGCCTTCTCTCGCGGCTGGGCTCCCCAGCTGCATCTCGGTAGCGCGCAGATGGGTCTTCACACCGGAACCGTTCCACAGTGAAAATCCATCTGGGACCCCCCACTGCAAACAAAAACGCACTCGGGGATGAGATGCAACGAGCCCAATGAAGCCTTCTGCAAGCAGCCCAACAAGGCCTGCTGTAAGGAGCCAAATGAGGTTTTCTGCAAGGAGCCCAATAAGGCAAAGAGACGAATAAAAACTTCTGCAAGGAGCCCAATACGGCCTCCCGCAAGGATCCCAATAAATCCTTCTGTAAGGAGCCCAATCAAGCCTTCTCTGAGGGAGCCCGAGAAAGCGTCCCAGAAGGAGCCCAATAAAGCGTTCTGCAAGGAACCCAATAAGGCTTTCTGTGAGGAGCCCCAGGAGGGGAGCTGACACTGCCAGCAACTGGCCTAGCTCCTGCAACTGCCAGCGCAATTTACTCCCACCTCCCGTTGGCGTAGTTCCCCACCCTTCCCCAACCTCTGGCCAGCGCCAGCAATATATATATATATATATATATATATATATATCCACACACCTTGGCAACCACTCGGTAGCAACACCTGTTGCCGCGCCAGCTGTCCTGAACGCGCCCTAGCCGACGAAGCCGACACCACGGCAAGCCCACGGCAGAGCCACGGCAAGCCCTGCGCCCGAGGCGGCGTCTGCCCTGGTGGCCGAGAGGCCCTCCACTCGAGGGGGAGGAGGAGGAGGAAGAGGAGGAGGAGGAGGAGGAGGAAGAGGAGGAGGAGGCGGATCAGGAGTACCGGAGTGGCGCCACATACTCCTCCCCCATGCCTTCAACTGCCAGCACGACATCCTCACCCCGTGGAGTAAGACCGCCAGCGACTGATCCAGCTTCCCAGGCCTAGTACTGCCAGCAACACATCCTCATACCCGCGCGCTCACATGGAAGTGCAACCGAAATATCCTCATCCTCCGCGGCATACAACTGAACTGCAAATTACAGATCCTCAGACTCGGCAGCCCGCATGAAATTGCAATCCGAATGTCCTCACACACCCGCCTAAAACTACAACCCAAAGATCCTCACACCCACCTATCTTCATCAGCCAGCCCCACAATTGAACCAAACACAAGATCACCCTCTCTCCAAAACCTGAAGCCCATATCTCCCCTTTCCACCTGCCTTGATAAAACTACGACACCAAATATCCGAACACACTCGTGTAAAACTGCGCCCCACACCCAGACTGTCCTCACCCAACCGCCAAGCACCGCAAAATAAATGTCTTCATCCTCTCTCCCAAAATTGCAACCGGCATGTCCTCCCACCCGGGTGCAATGAACATCTGACGGGCCTGGCAATCCAGCGCAGTGAAATTCAGCCTATTTCGCGCATATCAGATTCGTGGCTGCGCCCGTCAACTGTTCAGAGGTCTGCGCGGGCTCCTGGGGTCGATTGGATCCCCCTCCCTAGCACGCGAGGCGCGCCGGGGGCGGCACCAAGGCGGGGTCCAGCGCCGACCAACAAAAATCCGCGTGGACCTTCGAACGTGTACGGTCGGGGACTCTTGCTCAGCGTCTCGCGGCAGCGGCCCCGGCGACACGCTGTGCACTGCGAGTGGATAGCGTGCCGCTCCGCTCCGCCGAGCGAGAGGTTTGGAAATGCTCGGGACATTGGCGCCGGGGGACCGGACGTCGACAGCGTGTCGCTCCGAAGCGTGGTGGGCCAAATCTGGCGGCGCGGCACGCTCAGCCGAAGTTCTGGAGCGTAGGTTTGGAAACTTTTGGAGCAATCTGGTCCTCGTAGGTGCCACTCGCAGGCTGGGGGCCCCAGCGAGCAGGCGAGTGGGCCTCGATGGTGTTGTGTGCCGCTGCGTGGCACGCGGCCATGGCGGCGTGCTGCCGTGGGCCTGGCACGATCGGCACGCCATGCTAGTGCAGCTGGGGAGGTGGCTTGGGCCAACATTGACTTGCATCAGCATGCCTGGGGGGCTCCCATACGGTGAGAGCATGGGATGAGGACCCATTGGAGAAGGAATCCAGGGTCTGGAGTCAGTGGTACTCCAATCGTGGATTGGCCATGGATACCACCGATAACATCGTCAGATAAGGAATCCTCCAGGGTCGCAAGCCTTCTGGGCACATTCGTCAACCAACGCCCCCACCGTACTCATATAAGCGCGTGTACTTACAACTCCTACTACTTTTCTCCATGGGGCGCTTCCCACTAACACTGGCACCACTGTAACTATCACGACCACCACCGCTCACTGCTTCTCACACCAGCCCAAGTTGGCATCCTGGCAGTGCTAGTCCCCAGCGGATAACCCAGCGCAGCTTACATAGCACATCAGAAAATACCATACAGACAAACAGAAAGACAAGAGCCGCTCCAAGACGGCGCATTGACAAGAAAACTGTGGCAAGCGGCGGCGTAGCTAGGCACATGCAACATAACTGAAATAATGGATTGCGCTGCAGGCGGCTCGGTTGCAGACCATTTACGGACTTTGTACCGAATGGGAGGCGATGCGAGGAAGGAGAGGAGGAAGTAACCAAACCACTTCTGCTTGAACCATATTGTGACGGTGGCATGCCATCAAACTTCGTTCCCTAGGAGCCTCTGGAGAATGCCATAACACCTATCATGATTCGAGGCAACATGGCATAGCAGAGTGGCCGAACCCTGGCCCCCAAACAAGCGACGACTCAGTTCTTCCGCTGTCTAACTACAGCCGACCTTCCCCCACTTTCCGCTGGCTTCCGCCGAGGGCGAGGCTGCGCCGAAGGCGTGGACCTTTCTGGAACGACCCAGCGTGGTATGCCACAGAGCACTGCATACCGTATCGTAGTTCAGCAGGGCATCTGCGCGATGCGCCGGAGCCCGAAGGCCAATCATAAGGCCGCCAGAGTCCCAGCGCCAAGGAGCCAGCGGCGCAATCGAGCCCGCGAGCATTGGCCATGTGGACAGTAAAACAAGCAGGGGGACTCTCAGCCAGGCATTGCCTGACTTGGGCTTAGATGATGGTTAAAAGGCTGGGGGCGTCTCTTCCCCGTTTTCAAAATCGATGTCATTCTGCCCATCTTGGCGTCGGTTATTTATTTATGTTGTGAGATTCTCGTTGGCGCCGTTTTCGGTTCGGTTCCGTTTTGTAACGCTGTTTGATTCTCTTGTGGGCTGCCGCTTTGTCCACGTCTTGGTTAGCCAATAACAGACAAGCTGACAACTAAAGCAACATGCCCCCCGCGTTTTCATAATCAGAACAGGACTTGGGACCAGGACCATCTACGGTCGGGAACTTCTGCTTGGCGTGTCGCGGCGGCGGCCCCAGCGACACGCTGTGCCTGGCGAGCGGGCAGCGTGCCGCTCCGCTGCGCGGGGCGCGAGGCTTCGACATGCGCGAGACATGGACGCTCGTGGGAGGGGGGAGGTGGATAGCGTGTCGCGCCGCAGCGTGGTGGACCGGAACCGGCGGAGCGACACGCCATCCGAACGTTCTCGACCGCAGATGAGCACCCTGCTCCCTGACGGCGACGCTGCCGGCTCCAGCCGTGAGCAGACCCACCCATGGCCTGGGGCCTCGGCCGGGCTGCGCTGGCGCTTGGGCCTCGGGGACTGCCCACGGCTGCACGTGCTGGCCATGCTCCCGCCGGCCGCAGATGAGCGGCGGCACGCGGCGGAGGGCGAGGAGGGGAGGGGAGGGGGAGGAGGGGAGGGCGGAGGAGGGAGGACGAGGAGGGGAGGGGAGGGCGAGGAGGGGAGGAGGGGAGGGGAGGGAGGGAGGGAGGGAGGAGGGGAGGGAGGACGAGGAGGAGGAGGAGGAGTGGCTCCTCGACGCCCCCCGCGCGCGGCCCCCCCGCGCAGCGCCCCCCCCCCCCCCCGCGCAGCGCGCCGCCGGGCCCCCCCCGCGTCGGGCGCGGGGCGGCCGCCGCCGCGCTCTCCACCCTCCGCATCATCTTGCGCTGCTTCTCCTGCGCCTGCGCGCGCGGCGGCGGCTTCTTCGGAGGCGTCTCGGCACGCAGAAGACGGAGCCAGGACGAGGAGAACATCGGGCGAGGAGAAATCGAGAATCTCTGAGATCGGGCGGCTCTGGAGGACGTCTCGCGCGCCGCGGCTCTGGAGGACGTCTCGCGCGCCGGGGGAAAGCAAACCTACCTCGCTGTTGACCACCCTCGCTTCCAAGAGATACCAAGCGATGCCAAACTGCGGCCTGTACTGGTCAGGCTGCTTGACGAGGAGGCGCGTGGTTTAACTTGGTTTTTCCTGGAAGCGAAAGCGGGGTAGGTAATTCACGCTCTGAGTCTCGGCACGCAGAAGACGGAGCCAGGACGAGGAGAACATCGGGCGAGGAGAAATCGAGAATCTCTGAGATCGGGCGGCTCTGGAGGACGTCTCGCGCGCCGCGGCTCTGGAGGACGTCTCGCGCGCCGGGGGAAAGCAAACCTACCTCGCTGTTGACCACCCTCGCTTCCAAGAGATACCAAGCGATGCCAAACTGCGGCCTGTACTGGTCAGGCTGCTTGACGAGGAGGCGCGTGGTTTGACTTGGTTTTTCCTGGAGGCGAAAGCGGGGTAGGTAATTCACGCTCTGAGTCTCGGCACGCAGAAGACGGAGCCAGGACGAGGAGAACATCGGGCGAGGAGAAGTCGAGAATCTCTGAGATCGGGCGGCTCTGGAGGACGTCTCGGGCGCCGCGGCCTCCTCGGAGCGTTCCGGAAGGCTCTGGGCGGCCCTGAACGGATCTATCCTCGTCCTAGCTCCTTCGACACATCACCTCGAGTCATGAAACACAAAACAGGACGGGCGGTTTTCGTTATTTTCAGACTCCGAGGGGCCCTTGCCGGGCCTCGGGGCCGTCAAACAACGGCTCGGGGTGAAAAACAGGACCCAGTGAATGCGTCGAGAACTCTTCGGGCCACGGTATGAAAACAACATGACGGCAGGGGTCTGGGTCTTGTGAGGTCTTCGTCCGAACGAGTAAGGCCTGTCAAGCCTCATTTAAGGGGACACCGAGCCAGATTTGTTTCTTCCCCCGCCCCGACTCGTCCCTCGACCTTCGCGCGACGTCCCGCC
This sequence comes from Prorocentrum cordatum, assembly GCA_963575745.1. Classification (NCBI taxonomy): domain Eukaryota; class Dinophyceae; order Prorocentrales; family Prorocentraceae; genus Prorocentrum; species Prorocentrum cordatum. The sequence goes on along the minus strand of CAUYUJ010014394.1, from coordinate 117,842 downwards.
CGCCTCGCGCGGGCTCGGGTCGCCCCGCCCACACCCGCGAGGCGGTCATAACCGGTCACACCGTCGCCGCGCTGAGCAGGTTGCCGAGCTCCCCGCCGGCGGCCAGGACGTCCTTAAAAAAGCTGAGCTTCGCGATCGACGGATCGGAGAACACGCCCAGGATGTCCAGCGGGTTCCCCGACAGGCCTGCCGCCACGAAGGTGTCAATGAGGGCCTTGAGCTTCGCCTTCTCCGTGCTCTGCAGGGCGTCGGCCACTGCCCTGGACACCTCCTTGACCTCTTCCAGCGGCGGCAGGAGGCCGCCATCCTTCAGCGCGGCCTGGAGGGCCACGTCCACGGACTTCAGGACCGCGACCACCTTGGGCGGGTCGCAGGCCATCAGAACCTGCACCACGGCATCCGCTGCCTTGCCGACCTTGGTCAGGTCGCCCGTGAATGCAGCCGACACGGCCTTGCCTGCCACTGGAGCGAGGTCCTTCGCGCTCAGAGACTGCACGATGGGATAACTGACCTCGGCAAACCTCACGGCGGCGTCCTCGATCTTCGTGGAGGCCGCCTGCGCTGCCGGCGCCCAGGCGGCCGCCACTGCAGCCGCGCCCGCGCAGGCCTCCGTGCAAGCCCGCGGGCCCAGGGCGCGCGGCGCGGCCGCGGGCGGGGGCAGGAAGGCCCGCCCGGCGCGCCGCTGCGCGCTCAAAGCCGCGACGGCACCCGTCAGGCACAGCAGCAGCCGCCCGGCCAGCGCTGCGCGGCACGCGCACCGGGCCTCCCGCCGAGCCCGCGCGTCGCGCTGGCCCCCGCGCGGCGGCCGCCCTCGCAGCGCCATTCGCCCTCGGGGCCCTCGGGCCTCCCCGCGCCTTGGGCCGCCCTGGAATGGCCCTTTTGAGCTAAAACGGCTACGGAAGACACCGAGCCGGATCAGGCCAGTTTCAGTACGGGATTCAGTCAGATCGAGCGGGATGGAGCCCGAGTGAACGGGAGGTTGCTTGCAGAGGACATGCAAGAGGACACAAGACCCTTCCGAGGGCCACATTGCCACAGGAAGTGTAGAAGGCATCGGTCGCGAACCACAGGACACAAGGGCACCCTTGATCAGGCAGGGTCGACCACCCAATCAGCCTCGACTGTACACCAGCGCCGATTCAGAACTTTCCCTCCCAGGAAGTGCATCCTCGGGCTTCCGCGGGCTCGAGCGCCGCGGAAGAGGCGCGGGCGGAGGTGCGCCGCCCAAGAGGCCGTGGGTTCTGTTCAGGTGTTGCCAGAGTTGTTCCTGGTTCATGGCGTCCACTAGGGGGCCACTTGCGAACCCTACCCCTACCCCCCACGATTTCTGAGGGGGAGGGTGGGGTTCACCTCGCTGGGGAGCTCTCGAACGAAGTGAACCCCACCCTCCCCCTCAGAACTCGTGGGAGGTAGGGGTAGGGTTCGCATGTGGCCCCCTATCCGCAGGACTTCTGGGGAGGCCCCGGTGGCCTCCAGACCACCCCTCGCGAGGCCCAGAGGACCCCATGGGGCTCCAAAGTGGGGCGAAGAGCTGGGGGCACCAGGACCTTGGGCCAGGGACTCCTTTGACAACCGCGACCTGTGTCGTCGGCGCTGCCCTCCTCGTCCTCCTCGTCCTCCTCCTCGTCCTCCTCCGCCTCCTCCTCCTCCTCCTCCTCCTCCTGCTGGTCCTCAGAATGCTCCTTCTTTCTCACTCCTCTAATTCCTCCTGCACTGCCTCCTCCTCTTCTTCTTCCTCCTCCTCCTCCTCCTGCTTCCCCTCCTCCGCCTCCTGCTCCTCTTCCTCCTCCTCCTCCTCCTCCTCCTCCTCCTCCTCCTCCTCCTCCTCCTCTGTTGGCACCGATGATAAAGTGGACTGCGATTCTAAAATGGGGGGGGGGGCGCGCATGCATCCGCGCCCTCGACAGCACTAAACGTGTGCGCGAGACTCGCGCGGCAGCCGTCCAACCGATCTTTTGAGACGTGTGCTCCGCACCCTGTGGCTGTGCTCGAAGAGGAAACTGGACTGAGGTTGAGAAGGTTGAGCCACCAGGGCGGCACCCGAAATTCGAGCTCTGAGTGAGGATGACGGCCACACTAGCCGTAAGTTCATGCAAGGATGAGTTCGTGCGAAGCATGGAAATGACCGAACTAGACTTTGGGGCCCGATCCGTCTTCCGTGCCAAGAGCCTCCCAAGGCGTGAGGGCCGCCTATTATTCCCATCGGCTCTGGAAGACTGGTCCAATGGCTTGGTGCTTTAAATATGAAGGTCGTGACGTTTCTACAACGTTCTTTGTAGCCCCGAGCCTTGCGTAGCAAGGCCCCCTTCTGGGATCCTCCAAGCGCGTCAAACAAAAGTCCTTGCTCCTGGGAAGGGCCCGTCTGGCGAAAGATCAAGCCACGGCGTCCCAATCCCATCCGCTATCACAGCTCACCTGTAGCTAGCGTTCTTGTTGGGTGTATATTTGCGGTGACTTGGTACCTCGTTCTCGGAGCCTCTCGTCGTTCTACGCAGCCTCTGGAGCCTCCTGCTCCTCCTCCTCCTCCTCCTCAGCCTACTCCTCTTCGTCTTCCTCCTGGTCGTCGTCGTCCTCCTCTTCCTCCTCTTACTCCGCATCTACATGATCCTCCTCTTCCTCCTCCTCCTCCTCCTCCTCCTCCTCCTCCTCCTCCTCCTCCTCATTACCCTCCTCCTCCTCATTACCCTCCTCCTCCTCATTACCCTCCTCCTCCTCATCCTCCTCCTCCTCCTCCTCCTCCTCCTCCTCCTCCTCCCTCTCCGGTGCTGCTGCCTGCCGCGCTGCGCTCCGAGGCGCCCCCCCCCGCAGCCGCAGCGCAGCCCGCCCACGCGCTCAGCCCGCGCAGAGCGGCAGCCGACGGGTGCCCCCCGCCCGCCCGCCCCCCAGCCGAGTGGCCTGTGAGCCTGCCCCAGCTGCTCCAGCCCTGTGAGTGCAGGAGGGGCCCGACCACAAGAAACCTCCCACAAGAGACCCAACCCTGGAATCCCGGGACGTCCCTTGCTTTTTGGCATGGGAGCGCCACGCTTCCCCTGACAAAACCGTCGGCGCCCAAGAAACCCGGGGCACCCTGGAGGCAAGCAGGGTGTTTCTTGGCTTTGGCACCCACTGCAACTCCTCCCTGTCGCACCCTGGGGCCAGTCGAAAGGACGGGCCGGGCGCTTCACTGGAGACCTCCTCACAAGTCGTGACGCTGAGGCTTCAAAACTTCAAACATTTTCACGGATGGAGGATGGGTCGCTTTCAAAATGTGGCCTTCGCCGCGCGGGTCGCTTTCAAAATGTGGCTCCCACCTCAGCACCTCGCGCATTCGCCTCCAGCGTTTGCAAGAGTTTCACGGACGAAGGGCGGGCCGGTTTCAGAATGTGGCTCTCACCGGAACGCCGCGCACATTCCTCTTGAAAGCTTACAGCTTGCTCGGCTGGAGTCTGGCCCGTTTTCAAAACGTGGCTCTCGCTTCAACGCTACAGTTGTTGTAAACAGTTTGCATGGTACTCGCGGATGAAGGGCGGCTCCTTGTTTAGATGTGGCTCTCGCCTTGGTGCCGCTCATCTTCGTCTTGAAAGTGTACAGCAGCTTCATGTCAGAGAAACAAAAGTTTGGCACTTTGTCGGAACGTCAGGGCGCAACAGTCACATTGATTCGCGGTGTTGCAGTCCCACGAATGATTTCCTGGCGCGATTCAGGATTATCCAGACGCAACATTAGCTGTGATTCTCGGCGCTAACGTCCCAAGAACGGTGTTCTAGCATTTAGGATTTTCAAACGGATGGATACCTTCGAGCGGGGCACTTGCCCCAGTGAACATGAACCCTTGTCTGGGGCCAATGGAGAGGGAACTTTGAGGGAATGGTTATTGCAATATAGTTGATGGGTCTTGGGTTTGCACGGGTCGTCCTCCTCCTCATCCTCCTTATCCGCCTCATCCTCTTACTCCTGGTCGTCCTCCTCCGTTTATTTTCTTTCCGTCTCCTCCGCCCACTCCCCTTCCCTCCCCTGCACCCTCCTCGCAAGCTGCGAAGCGTCCATCAAAACTGCGGTCAGATGCAATAGCCAGGTCTGCCACAGATTCGACATCGTGTTCTCCAGCTGCCGTCATCAGAACCTAACCGCACAGAGGAGCCCGGCCGATCCTCGCCATCCCTCCCCATCCACCTCTGGCGCCACTAATGGGCCCGCTGTATGTGGCCCCGTCCTCCACACTGCCGGCCCTCCAGACCGCTCCCGGGGCGCGCTCCGACCAGAGCAGCCACAAGGGGAACCTGTCCGTGGCGGCGAGAAGCCTTCTGGAAGCCGAGCGGCAACTGGCTGGGTCGGCGGCGGGCGAAACGCTATACTGCGGTGGCATAACGTCGAAGAGGAAGCCGAATGTAACACAACGATCTCGGTCCCGCAAGCCCGAGGAGAAGAGGAGCAACTTTCTACGAGTTGCGATCACGGCCGTGGGATGCTCCCTCCCCTCTCCCCCCCACTCGGTCACATCACGGTCCGCGCCGGCGACGTTTGGAATTGCTAGCTGCCGCCAGTTCCCAGACGGCGCCAGAGCGAATGGTGACGTTACGGGCACCCATCGGTTCCCCCTCACCCCCCCCCCCGTACAGTCATCGGCCTGACCTAAGGAACGATAAATAAGGAACGAAGCCCCTTTTTTATCCCAAGAAATAACGCATAAGGAACGATAAATAATAGATAACGCGTACGGAACTGCCAATAACGCATGTGAGCCTCAGGAACGACCGAGCCCCTTTTGAAAAGTAAGTGTTCCTTATTCGAGCCGCTCACTGTAAGGGTCGTGATCTCCAGGGGATGAAGATCTGGACCCGAGCAGGAGCACTGGCGGGCCTCCGGCCAGAGGGGGCGCCGGGGGCGGCAGTTCATGGAGAGATCACACGGGCCGTGGGCGCTGGCCGCGGTCCGCGAACCTCGAGGGCCCCGAAGACCTCGAGAGCCTCGAGAACCTTGGGAGTCTCGAGAACACTGAGAGCCTCAATCCTGGACATCCGACGCCTTGAGAAGGTCAAGACCGACATTCTTCAAAGTGCTCGGCCGAAGTGGGGCTGTGTCCGGGCTCCTGGCCTATGGGAGACCACTCAGAATGAACATCTGGCGCTGGGGAAAGGGTCGGGACGTCAAGGGATCCTTTTTTATGCTGTCTAAATCAGGACACCGGAGCTCTGGCGGCAAACCCTCGCCAGAAGGCCAGCATGTCCAACTCCAGAAGCCCTCACACCAAAATGTCGATGCCTCATTTTTACGCCACGTCTCATGTTTACGTCCGCCGCACTCCGCCGACCTTGAGGAGGAACGTTTGGGGGGGACCGACTCCAGGGGGACACGTTGACTTTGAACCGGCGATACATCTCCGACAGATCGGCGATAGCAAATCCGCAAGTTGCTGGGCCGGGTGGGCTATCTGGCCCCTGTGGGCTCCCCCTCCTCCTCCTCCTCCTCCTCCTCCTCCTCCTCCTCCTCCGCCTCCTCCTCGTCCTCCTCCTCCTCCTCCTCCTCCTCCTCCTCCTCCTCCTCCCCCTCCTCCTCCCCTCCTCCTCCTCCTCCTCCTCCTCCTCCTCCCTCCTCCTCCTCCTCCTCCTCCTCCTCCTCCTCCTCCTCCTCCTCCTCCTCCTCCTCCTCCTCCTCCTCCTCCTCCTCCCCCTCCCCCTGCTCCTCCTCCTCGCGGCGAGGCGAGGCTGCTGGAGCGCATCCCGAGGCAGGAGGGCCTCACGGAACCGACGACACCGACCGACACCCAACAAAAACCTGCACACCCTCCCGGGTCGACCCTGAGAGCACCTGCCAGGACGAGAACGGTGCCAGGTGGCTTGCTCTGTATGTGCGCCCAGGCGTTCTGAGAAGAGCATCGGGCGGCCCACGCTGCTGGTGGGCGGGAGGAGAAGCAGGAGAGCATGGGGAGACATTGCAGCGCACGGTCTTCATGACTTCCTGCCCCACTGGAGGCCCACGGGGAAGCAAAAATAGTAACGACGACACGCCGTCGTGGGAACCCGTCAGCGTGCCACTGCCGAAGAAGCACCAGGCTTTCAAACAAAAGCGAAGGAGCATCACCTCGAAGCTGCGGCGTGCCATTGACGATATATATTTCCTGGAAGTATGAAAAAAAGGTGACCATGACAAAGATTGAAAGCGGAAACGCCGGTGTCGATCGTGGTCACCGTCCATCTTGGTCATCGTCAATCCGTGGATCATCCTCGCGAATCGGCGACGGCTGGCATGGACCCTGACCAGGACCGGTGTCGACAAAATCCCGCGACGTCTTGGTCATGGTCATCGTGCTTCTTCCCTCGACCGTGTCCCTCCAGAGTCCCGCGCCGCCAGCCTGGGAAGCGCAGGGGACCCAAACCCCGACCATTAGATACCAGATGTTTTCGGTCGCGATCGGTAGCAACCGATCGGCACTCCAACTCGATCGCGACCGATCGCGACCCCTTCCAACATCGGCCCCGACCGGTCGCGACTGATCTCGAAGCAAACAGGCCGCGAACGATGCCGGAACTTGAAGCAAAATGGGCAGCGACCGACTTCGACGGGCGCGACTGGGAACTTCCAGTGCCCAACGACCACGGAATTGAGCAGGGACCGACCGTCCCGGCATGAACAAAAACAATGTTCTTAGAACATAAACACCATGTGTTAAAACAAGACAATCTTCGCCAGAAATGTTCTAAGAACATTTCGCGGAAACCACAAGAGGTTCTTAGAGCATTGCTTGGTAGGGCAATAGGCGAGCCAGGACGCTTCGCCACTGCTCGAGGGAAGCGGGGAAAGCGAGCGCCGGCGGAGGGGGGCCGCCGTCGCGCCTCCGCCGCCGCGTCCCGCCGCACGCGCGCCACGGCGGCCTCTGGGCGCCCCGGCGGGCGCACGGCAGCACGGGGGCCCGCGTGGCCTTGTTCTCGAGCCCGTGCTTTTAGGAGCCGTGGCCACCTCCCCTGCCTCCCCCCTCTGGTCACGCTGCGATGCGCGCTGGCACCGTGTGGGAACTAGCCATTCCCAATGAAGCGTTTGGTGCCGGCGGCGGCGCGATTCGTCACGTGACCGGCCCATCCCCCCACGCCCTCCCCCACGCTCCCGGTCCTGTTATCGCTAGGCATCGACGACAGCCCAGAAACGCAGCCCAGTGAGACACGTGCCCCGCCAGACGGAGAGCACCTAGATCGCAGTGCGATGGGAAGAGCTGAGAGGCAATGTAAGCGGTCGCAGCGTGGACCAGGCAGTGCGACCAGCAAACTGACCCTATAATTCCGACGGTGGTGCACTTCTCTGGAGACCTCCCAAATAAGCGCTCACAAGAAGCGGGTCGTGCGCGAGAGAAGACATCGAGACCTTACGCCAATGCTTCCGCGGGCCGGCAGTGGCACACCGCGGGGAGACAACCACGACGAAATGACAAGAACTAAAACTGACAACCACGACGAAATGACAAAAACTGACAACCATGACGTGCACGGGATCCGCCACAAACGATGTTGCGACCGTGTTGCTACTCTGGCTCATCCTTCCATGAAGTCCATCTCCCTTTCTGGCGTCGTCTCTTCCCATTCTCACAGCGCTCGCTCGCCACTGCCAAAAACCAACATCATGAGAATCCTTGATGGGCGCTATCAGCTCCACCATGACCTGGCCGTGCATCGGACAGAGAAGGAGCACCAGCAAGCTGGGAAGACACACAGCTGGGCTCACGTGCGGAGCTTCCAGAGGCCACTTGCTGGGTACACAGTTGGAGGGCCAGCGCACCCGGTCACAAGAGGGCCAATCAAAACAAGAGCTGGAAGTGCATGCGACAACAAGTCCTTCCAGCTGTCGCCCCGGCTGGCCACCTCACTGGAGACCGGTGGGTGTGACCAACCGGGAACCCGGTTGAATTTCGGCTCGGTTCGAGTCAAGCCATCCGTGCGCGCGAAGCGACGCCGCGCGAGAGGACGAGAGGCGACAGCGAAAAGTCGCAGGGGTGGCGCTTCGCAAGCTTTTGCTTCCCGCTCTGGTGGCCAGCACTACCTCAAGGGAGTTCTCCTGTGCCGTGGCTGCTCGGTGGTCAGCTCGTGATATGCTTCCGAAAGATCGAATTAGGTCGGGCGTGTCCCTCTACAGGCGAATGTTGGACGAAAAATACAAACTAGTCCAACAATGCGCAAACAAATCCAAAAATGGTTGAAAAATCGTCTCATTCGTTTGCAACTTTTGAAAATCCCTCCCGTAGAGGGACGCGCCCGCCTTAACGATAAAACAAGTTCAAATATGGCTGGGAAGGTTCATCCATAATTCTACTATGTGCTGCGTCATGCCTGCCGCCCGCCTTTGGGCCTAGGGTTTGATGCTGTTTCTGGTCGTCTTTCGTGTGGTCGCCTTGTCTATCGGTTTCTGATTCTGTCTGTCTGCAGTGTTGCCTCATTTGAGCTGTCGGCTGAGGCCTCCCCCACAGCGTAAGACAAAACACCGAGGGGTCGTGTCCCTCATTCCCTCATTTCCCTGTCTGCCGGAGGTTGCCCCAAGAGTCCTGTATACATACCGCCAGATAACCGAGAGTGTCCCAACGCGGCCCACCAAAAACGCCCAAGACGGCTCCAAGGTCCCCAATTTGCCACAGAGGGTTTCAAAGCGACCCAAAATCTGTCCGAGAAGGCCCAAAAATTCCTCCTCAAAGGCTTCAAGGCGCTCCGGAAAAAAGCGATCAATTTAGGCAGAACTGCGGCATCAATTTTTGGTGTGCGTGTGCGCGGCCAGTCTGTCCCTCAATATGTCTCAGTATGGTCAAATACGGCCCCCGCAGGCCTCAGCATAGCACCAATGTCGCTCAAAAACCATGGCCCAAAGAGAGCCTCCAGAGGCCCCAAGGTGCCACGATCATCACCAAAGATGACCCAGCAAGGCTCAAGAATCCCCATGTGGCGCCCGCCGGTATGCAGATTACCTCAACCGGTCCTATGAGCCCCACACGTCGCCCCCAAAGTACCAAAGATTATGCCCGATGCTCCGAGGTGGCCCTGCACAGCCTCAGGTTCCAGGATATTCTCAAGCTGGCTTCGTCTGGATGGCCCGCGGCAAAGGTCGCAACCATCAATGAACAACTTACATGTGCACGGTAACACATAGTTACGTGTGAAGCATGCAATGTGAGCAGCTAGTGTGATGAGGTAGCTCATCCGAATAAACGTCACATCACCATTTACTTGGCATGCGAACGCTGAAATCGATGCATGCACATAACTGGTGGTGCATATGGTGATGGTTGTCTAATGGCATAATTCGATCGGCAAAACGTTGGATACACGTGTCGCTGATTAGTGGACCGTTCAGCGTAACGTATACACAGAAGACAATGGCATACACACATATATGTGTATATATTTGTACATATATGCATAGAGACAGACAGACAGACAGACAGACAGACAGACAGACAGACAGACAGACAGACAGACAAAGATGCGTGTATACACATACCTTTGGAGGGATATGGAGAAAGAGAGAGAGGGATAGAGAGAGAGAGGGAGAGAGAGAGAGAGAGAAGAGAGAGATCCGCCACTGTGCCTTTGGCGCGAACTTGAGTGCCCCGAGCCTCATGCAGTTCTGACGGGTGGATGGACGGATTGTCCAATTCTTGAGAGCCTGATGGAGGAGGAGGGGGAGGAGGGGGAGGAGGGGGAGGAGGAGGAGGAGGAGGAGGAAGAGGAGGAGGAGGAAGCGAAGCCCGGCGAAAACGCCCTGCGTGACAAAAACGGCACCGCCCGGATCTGAGGGCCTCCCCCTCCGCCGGTGGCCCTGCCAAGCCCAGCACGGCGGGCAGCGGGGGGGGCGCCCGCCTCCGGCGCCACCTGGGCGGCGCGAGGGGCGCCGCCGGGGCCGCCGGGGACGCCCGGCGCACCAAGCAGGTCGAGACGCAGGACGAAAGCACGGCGAGGGCGGCCTCTCTCTCGCTTTCTGCCTGGTCTTCAGCTGCTCCTCGCTCGTACCCTCCTCTTGGTCCTTCCTTGCCTCGTGGTCCATAGCCCCTTTGACGTTCAGGGGAGCGCCGCCTCACCCCCAGGCGGCGCTGAGAAGGTGAGACTGAGGCTGACGTGCTTCTCCAGAGGGGCACGCCGCCGCATCGGGTTTGAAGAGCAGGACTCAACAACAAAACTCTCTCTCGCGGAACGGCCCACCCACTGCGGCAGGCTGAGCCGGGCTTGAGCGAACCCGCCCCGAGAGGCAGGCCAGCCTGGGCTGGGTCGAATCGCGAGGTCGAGCCGGATCGGAAACGACTCGGATCGCCAACAAATCGTCCCGAATCGAATCGAAATCGGATCGCCGCGAAGGCGCCTAAAAGCCGCCGGCCCTTCGGCGTGGGGAAGACGCAATCGTCGGCGCCGTCGTCGTTGTTGTTGTCGCAGCCAATCTCAACGACATTGCAGAACGTACCCTGGAACATGCGATTTTGATGTGCATTGGCAGCAACCGTGCAAGTTCACCCAGCAACTTCATGTTTCAGGATTTCGAAAAGGGCTGCCTCACAGTGGCGGCTATACAAGAGTAGATCTGTTACGAAAGCCTTACAAAAAGATTTCTTGTGCAACGACCTTACCAGTGCATGTCCGTTTTTTTTTGCGGTCTTGCAGAAGGATTCTGGGTGTTTCAAGGGAAACCAGGGAAAGAACACACAATGCACATAAAGAAATGAGAATGGGGAGTTCTTCTGTTTCTATTGCTTTGGGTGCCGGAGGCTGCAGAAATATAGAACCGCCATTGAGATCCGAACCGCTGCAAAGCTCACCGTTTTCAGCCATCGGAGATGCCAAACGCTGCAAACACATGTTTTTCAATCATCGCAGCTCTGGAATGTTGTAAACAAACTGATTCGGAGCTCCGACGGCTGCAAACGGTGTGCGTTACAGCGTTTCGGAGCTCCGATGGCTGAACACATTGTTTTTGCTGTATATACGTTTCGGAGTTCCGATGGGTGGAAGCGCTGTGTTTTGCAGCGTCTCGGGGCTCCGATGGCTGCACACGCTGAAAAAATGCAGCCTCCAGAACCAAAACCGTTGAAAACAAGACGTGTTTCCTAATTTGACTGAGCTGTACATGTTGTTTAGATTCCTTTCCTTGGCTTCCTCCTGAAACTCCCAGAAAAGAAAATCATGTTGTGAGTCGACCACACGAGAAAACCTGTTCGCAAGGCCGCTACAATCAATAATCCCTTTTTTAAAGACCGCTACAACATGAAATCCTCTTGCAAGGCAGGCGCAAAAGGACATATTTGTTTTGCAAGGCCGTTACAACAGGAATCCTTGTGTAAGGCCATCTCGATGTAAATTATGTGTAAGGCCGCTCCAACAAGGAAATCCTTCTGCAATGACGTTGCAATGGGTATTCTCCTTTTGTCACTGGGCATTTTTTGTAAAGGCTGCCACCGACGAAATCATGTAGCAAGGCTGCACCACATAACATGCTTGTGTGAAGCATCCTAAATAGTACATTATGTGTTTGGAAAGCCGCTACACCAGGAACTCATGTCGTAAGGCCACCACGAAACATCCTGTTTGAAAGTATGCTCAAGCAAGTAAGTCTGGGCGTGCGTTACGAAGACGATGCCTTTGTAAGGCCGCCTCGAATCACACATGTTGGTAAAGCCCCCAATGCAAGGAGCATTCTGGTATAAGGCCGCCAAACCAGCGAATTCGTCGGAGCTTGGCCATAACAGAAATATATGTAAGTCCGTCACGCAAAGAATTCTGTTCTAACGCAGCCTGGGCAAGACATCGCTACGCGCGGCCACCAGCAACGGAATATGTTGCAAGGCCGCCACACCAAGATGTTTTTTGCAAGGCCGCCACCATTGCTTCTACAAGCCCGCCACACGAGGAAGCATGTTGCGAGGCCGCCACAAGCAGATGTCTGCTGTAAGGCCGCTTCACAAAAGCAGCAGGTTGTAGTATTTCCCCACGCCGACTCTGATTTGTCGGTGTTCCTCTTGGTCGTGCTCTGGTGCGCACCAGGTGCGTTCTTTGTTATATCATTCCTTTCCCTCGCTACCCTCGCCCTCATATTCCTCATCCCCCTCTTCCTTCCCCCCATGCCCTCCGTGATCACCTGCCACCCCATTTCCTCTTTCCTATGCATTCTTAGGTCGTCATCCGTCCCCCATCTTATACATATCCTGGTCCCTCGTGTTCCTCCTTCGCATTGCCATCATCGTCCTCCTCGTCCCGTTTCATTATCAACATTGGGTTCGCTCCCCTCCCCAGGAGAACAGGAATGTGCGTGGTGGCTCTGCTGGCGAGCGATGAGAATAATGAAGACGACGGTGACAATGCAAGAGTACATGAAGGGTACTCATCACCGCCAGTCCCCTCGTTCTCATCTTATTCGTCGTCGTTGGGGCCTCCTCCTCCTCCTCAGCGTTCTCGGTTTGAGAGGGGAGGCGAGTAGCCACTGAACGAATATGCCTGCTCCTCGTCAACATCCTTCCTCATCCATCCCTGCCCCATGCGCCTCCCCGTTCCCCCCAACGAAAAAGATGCGCGATGGGGAGCAGAAGCGATGGACGCGGGGGTGGGCCGAGGATGGCGATAGGGAGGACAAGATAGATGCGGAGTCGTCTCCACCTCGCCCTCCATCCCATTCCCCGTCTCGACCCTCTCCCATTCATCCTCCGTCCAGGTGAATGTGCGAGGACCCCGTGCTTCCCATTGCGCACGGGGTCGAAGGGCACCGGCCGTGAGATCCTCGCAACAGAGCATGGGCCGTCGGAGGTCGCGCGGATTTTTCTTGGAGGCAGGCGACCCCACAGCTGGCCGCGGTCACGCGGGTGGCCGCTGGCCTGACCCCTAGAGCTCGGAGACGCCGGCCGAGGAGGCGAGGCTGCTGTACCTCTCGGCGTAGCTCGTCCTCCCCTTCTGGTGGGCAGCCACACGTATGGGCCGTCGTCGTCGTCGTCGTCGTCGTGGTCGTCGTCGTCGTGGTCGTCGTCGTCGTCGTCATGCTAATTGTCCTCCTCCTCCTCCTCGTCCTCCTCGAGCGAGTGCCAGGGAGCCTCGACCATGCAAGGGGCTTGGAGGGTGAGGAGACGACGGTAGGCATCAACAGGTGAACCCTACACCTGCAGGCCAGATTTCTGAATCACCGGGGGGTGTCAAACGAACATGAAGGACTTTCACGGCCGAGAGAATCCAAACGGGGTTGTCCGATACCCCAGCGCCGATTGGACAAGCAGGAGTAGGGAGGGGCAGAAGGTTAGGAGGCAAGTTCATGGAAGTCTTCATTATGTTGAACGCAGAATGCAGCAGGACTAAGGGGGTAAAGCCAATCCAATGGACATTGAACGGGATCGGGCTGGAACAAGGCAGTTTTGGACCGCGGATACACCTGCGTACCAACGCTGCGTGTTACCTCCCACGAAGTGCAATCGAAAGGATAATGAAACAATCAGACGACGTCAGCATGAAGAAACGAGTCCTGGAGAAAACTGGCCGACTCTAGTCCGTCGAGAAATCGGCGGACCAAGGTCCTCCACGGGCCCTGGGACCGTCAAAAACCGAACCAGGATGATGAATCTGTCGTGAGGAGAGCCTCGGACCGGTTTCAGGACCCGTTTCCTTTAGAACCCCAGGTCCCTAATAGCGGACGGCGACGAACGCGCAGGCTGGAAAGCAAGGGGCCAGCGGAAACGAAGCTGGAGGGCGTTCAGGCGGGAAGGGGCAAGGGGAGGACGGAAGGCAGGGATCCCAGGGAAGGACGAGGGCGAAGGAGGAGATGGCGGAGCAGGAGGAGGAAGAGGAGGAGGAGGAGGAGGGGAAGCAAGCGCAAGGCTTTCCGTTTCGCTCTGCGCCCCCCCTTAGAGGCACAAACACGATCAGAAACATAAATAACTCATCCATCCTCGCTCGCTCGCTCGTCCGCGCGCCGCAACGGAGGTATCCGTCTCTGGAGACCCAAACAGGACCAGAAAGGCGTAGAAAGGTACATTCTCGTCGTCAGGATGCGTTTCATCCGTCGGCTCCAGCCCGACCCTAGGAGCAAGTAGCTCCAGCATTGCAAAGAGGAAGGACGCTTCTCAAAGGCTTCTCAGAGGCCTCGCAAAGGCTTGCCAATAGCTTCTCAGAGGCTTGCCAGAGTCTTTTCAAAGTCTTTGCAGAGGCTTGCCAATGGCTTCTGAGTGGCTTTTCGAAGTCTTCCCAGAGGCTTCTCAGTGGAATGCCAAAATCAGCTCAGAAGCTTCTGAGAAGCTGCTTCAAATCATACCAGAAGCTCTCAGGAGCCTTTCCAGAGGCTCTTCAAAGCGTTGAATCACATCTCCACGGTCTCGTAACGAAGAGGTAAAACCCTCGAGCGAGATCTCCAGCTCTCTTTAATACAATGGAATGTAATCATACGTTGATGCATCATGTCGGTCACGACTGGCACCGACGTCGCCAGGGATGGGTGCTATTCGCCGCGAGCTTCGCTCAGCGTGCCGTGGAGGCGGCCCGGGCGACACGCTACGCCCTGCGAGCGGGCGATCAGCGTGTCGCTCCGCTCCGCGGGGCGAAAGGCTCGGAAAGGATCGGGACATTGCCGCGAGGAGGAGGAGGAGGAGGAGGAGGAGGAGGAGGAGGAGGAGGAGAAGGGGGAGGAGGAGGAGGAGGAGGAGGAAGAGGAGGAGGAGGAGGAGGAGGAGGAGGAGCAAGAGGAGGAGGAGGAAGGGGAGGAGGAGGAGGGGGAGGAGGAGGAGGTGTCCCCCGCAGTCCCGACCCAGTCCCCAGTGCTGGTCTTCCGTCCCGAGTCGTTTTTGTGACGGCCCCGAGGCCTGGCGAGGGCTCTCTCCCCGGGCCAGACACCTCGCGACCTGATTTTTGTTCCCCGACGCGAACATGTCTGGGGACACCGCCCCCGATTCCAGACGCGCCAGCTCTTCGAGCTGCGTCCGGCCGCGGCGGCGACGACGGCGACGACGATGACGACCCCGCTTGGCCGCTGCGCCGGCGCGGCTGCGCGGAGCGGCTGCTCCCCCCCCCCCCCTCGGGGAGCCCCTCCCGCAGCGCGCCAGCCGCCGCAGCTTGCCGCACGCGTGCCGCGCCCGCAGCTGCAGCGCCAGGTAGAGGCCGGGGTCGAACCTCGAGGCGCAGCTGCCCCCCTACCGAGTCACGAAAGGATCCCCTCTGGGGGGTCCTCATCGGACCTCGGGACCGCCCCAAAGACGACTCGGGATGAAAAAGACTGGTCCCGGGGAATGGGTCTAAGCCTCTAGGGGCGAGTCGACGTGATGAAAGGAAAGACGCCGGGGGCATGGGGGGGGGCACTCATCCCAGAGATCCTGGAGTCTCAAGTTTTTCGATCAGGGCGTTTGCGCCCGGTTTCGGGCCCGGGGACAGATCGACCCGGCTCGCAAACAGCAGCATCAAGATGGTGTCTAGAGCTCTGGTCGTGATTTATCGCGATGCTGCATTTTTGTCGCGAGGTCGGATCTCAAGGTGGAGGGGGAAGGGTTGCTCCTCGTCCTGCCTCGCTGTCTCCTGCGACCAACCCCCCTCCATGATCCTCCACCTCCTCCACCTCCTCCTCCACCTCCTCCTCCTCCCTTCTCCCGCCTCCTGCTCCTCCTCTTCTTCTCCCCCCCTCCTCTCCCTCTTTCCCTCCTTCTCCCTCCCCCGTCGTCGTCGTCGCCGTCGCCGTCGCCGTCGTCGTCGTCGTCGTCGTCGTCGTCGTCGTCGTCGTGTTCGTCGTGGTCGACGTCGTCCTCCCCCTCCATCGTCAATGAGCACTGGGAAGCCTTGGCCATGTAAGGAGCTCGGAGGATGAGGAGACGAAGGGGTAGACAACAACATGTGAACCCTACACCTGCAGGCCAAACGTCTCGAGCGTCGGCTGGGGCTCAGCATTCGAAGGAAGACCGCAGCCAAGTGAACCCCAGCGATGGGGCAGACCGGCCACACGTAAGAGCGACACTTTGACAGAGTGCCATCTGGTGCGGGCCCACGGGGGACCCCCGTTCTCGCTCTCGCTGGATGCGATGCGATGGCAGCGGCTTGCGTGCTTGGGCTCGCGCATCCCACCCCTCACGGCCCTGGAGGCCGCGCACCGAACGCCGCCCTTGACCGGAGCCACTCGTGGCGTGTAGCGTGTAGCGGAACAGAGGTGCGAAGGGAGACGGGGGGTGTCCGATATCCCAGCGTCGATCGGACCCGCGAGGGTGGGGCTCGCACGTGGACGCCGAAAGGGAGGACAAGGGGCTGCGGTCGGGGACTTTTGCTCGACGTGCCGCGGCGGCGGCCCCGGCGACACTGACTGCGCCTTGCCAGCGGACGGCGTGCCGCTCCGCTCCGCGGGACGAGGGTGCGAAAAACTAGGATGCTGACGTTCGGGGAGGAGGAGGAGGAGGAGGAGGAGGAGGAGGAGGAGGAGGAGGAGGGAGGGAGGGAGGGAGGGAGGGAGGGAGGGAGGGGTCTGGGACGTGGATGGCATGTCGCGCCGAAGCGTGGCGGGCCAGATCCCGCGGAGCGACACGCCAATTGAGCCAAAGTTCCAGGCCGCAGGGTTCGCACTTGGTCGCCGAAAGTAGGGAGCCCACAAAGGACGTACGCGCCCAGCTATGTACATGAACACGGCCCCTCGATTCGCGAGACCGGCCGCGTTATACGAACATTTGTGCAATGCGTGCTCTCGAAACCAGCGTGGATTCATGTACATGTACGTCCTTCTTTCGCTCCTGAGAAAGGAAGAACCATGGGCGAGTAAGCTAAGGAGTAGCGCGTGGGAGAGCGCGTATCCCTACCGCCTCAACCCCAGCCACACTCATGGCCCTCTCCCTGCCCTCCGGCGACGCTCTGAAGGGGCTCCTGGGGCCGCGAGATGGCCACACGATGGCCTCAAAGGCGCCCCCTGCTGGACTCAAAGACGATCCCAGATGGCCTCAAGATGGCCAAAGCAAGCCATAACAAAGGGGGAGGGGGGGCGTATCCCTATCACCTCAGATATGACCCTTGTCCCAGCTCCCGGCCGACCAGCGACCCTCCTTCAGGGGCTCATGGTGCCTCGAGATGGCCCCAAGATGGCATCAAAGACAGCCCCAGATGGCCACGAAGACGGCCCAGTACAGTGATGGGCAGATTTCCTACAACCACCACAACTATCATGGCAGGACGGAGAAGAAGGGAGGAAGGGGAGGTCCTCCCCCCCCTCCTCCTCCTTCTCCTCCTCCCTCCTCCTCCTCCTCCTCCTCCTCCTCCTCCTCCTCCTCCTCCTCGTTCCCCTCCTCCCTCTCCTACACATGGTGGTTGTGGTGGAAAATCGAAAATCGTCCCATCGTAGAGCCCAAGATGCGGGCCGCAGCAGGCTGCCGATGTCTCTCGGGGTCCCTCCGTAGCCCCGTGGAGAGTCCATCGGGGACCCCCCGAGGCCTGGAGCCGGCACCCTGGCCTCTGCCAGCGAGAAGAGAGCGGGGGCCGCTTACACAGGAGGGACTGGCCCGCTCCCCGCGAAGAGGGCCAGTCAGGCCATCTCCTCCTCGTCCTCGCTCCTCGCTCCTCGCTCCTCCTCGCTCCTCCTCGCTACGCTCCTGCGCCCCCCCCCCGCTTATGTTTCCCTCCATCCTCTTCCGCCTCCTCCTAAACCTCTTGTCCCGCCCACTGCTTCTTCTTCTTCTTCCTCCTCCTCCTCCTCCTCCTCCTCCTCCTCCTCTTCCTCCTTGTTTGAGCCCACCTGATCATTATCCTCGTCCTCCTCCTCTCCCTCCTCCTGGGACCCGTTCTCCCGACTCTTCCTCATCCTCCCCCTCGTCGTCATCCTTGCTCCTCTTCCCCCTCTGCTTGCGAGGGGATGCCACCTTCCAGAGCCTCCAGACCATTCGCCACTTTTGCAATCGAGTTGGAATTGCATGACACCTGCAGTCGCATATTGGAGGGAAGAGGGAGATACCAGTTCCAGAGCCTCCTTGCCAGTGGGTAGGCAACGATAGAGGGCGGTAGCACCCGCACGTTGCAGTCACCATGTTCTGAGGTGCAGCGCATCGGAGACGTCCGATGGGATGAGTGCTGTGTTTGTGGGGCGAGCACGGCAAAGGCTCGGCACATGTCACCCTAATGTCAATCATTCCTCGCCGTCCCCCCGCCCCCCGTCCTCCCTCAGAGCTCTTGCGCGGGCGGCCAAGAACGCCCGCTCTGGCGCTCAGAGGTCGACTGGAGTTGGCACTTGGGTGGGATATGGAACAGGCGGGTGGGGGTTTGGAGGGGAGCTCACAAGGGGGTCCAGCCGAAGAAGTGGTACGACGTCCGAGGCCCTTAGAGCCAGTAGCGCGTCCTTTATCTTCCTTCCTCCTCCTCCTCCTCCTCCTCCAAGTCATGCTCGCGTCAGATTTCCTCCAAAGGGGAGGACAACTTGCGCAAGCTCCGCCGAGGCCTCCTCCCAGGTGCCTCCGCTCGCGCCAAGGCCTTCAACAGGAGGGCGCGCGAGGGGCATGGAGGGGTAGCTCACCTTCCTCCTCCTCGGCCTCCCCCCCTCTCTGAGCTCATTGGAGCGCTCGGTGCAAAATTCCAGCATCCAAGCTATAAAGTGGCGAGCACACGTACGAGACGGCGAGCAGCGGGTGGGGAGTGAACACATCAACGCTCTCAGGTGCCCAGGCAAAGCCCTGGTTTAAACAAAACCCTTGACCCGCAGAGTGCGGATAGCGACCTTTTGAGCTCAGACAGGAGGCTAGCAGGGGCAGCGTGCGGCTGAGCCGCGCCGGCATCGGCGACGCCCCTGGCGGAGGCAGGGGGTCAGCTGCTGGCCGGTACAGCGCCCGCGGCTTAGAATGTTCTGCGTCGCTGTCGCGTGGCGCCCCGCTCCTGCTTCACAGCAGAGTCTCTGTGGGCACGCCTTCGCTCTGCAACCTTCTCCTTCTTGCTCCCGCAGAGCTGCCAACCGCGCACTCTTCTGCCCATGCGTCCCTCCGGACGCTCGGCTCCGTGGTGGTGGTGGCTTCGATTGTTCCCCGAAACGGAACAGACAGGTTCCCCTCCTCTTCGTTCCTCCTCCTCGCTCCTTCCCCGTGGTCCTCTGCTGCTCCCCCTCCTCGCTCCTCCGCGTGGTCCTCCTATTCCTGCTGTTCCCCTCCCGCAGCGTGGCACTTCTTCAGCGACCGCAGCTCGGCATAGCTGACCGGCAGCGACGTCAGCCTGGGATCGGAACACTTGGGCGGCCCGTGGACTGCATTGCAACGTAGGAGGAAGAGGAGGGAGAGGCGGAGGAGGAGGAGGAGGAGGAGGAGGAGGAGGAGGAGGAGGAGGGGGAGGAGGAGGAGGAGGAGGAGGAGGAGGAGGAGGAGGAGGAGGAGGAGGAGGTCCGTAGCCATTTTGGCTCAAGCCCCACGTCCCTCCTCGGGGATCTCGTGGGGTTTGGGCATCCGTACTCATTTGACTCGAGGTGCTTGCGCGGGGCTCGGCCGCGCGCGTCTCGGTCGTGGGATGGGGCTGCTGTCTGGCTCCGACGCTGCCTTGCTGGTGGGCGCCGCCGTGCGGGCGGCCGTCGAGGCCAAGGCGTCGCACCGTTCGCTGGCCACCGTCGTGCGCGCCGCGGTCGCGGCGGCAGCTTCCGCTGCTGCTGCGCCGCCTGCCGCGCGTGGCGCTGGGCCTGGCGCACCTGGAGACGCCACGGAGCCTGGTGCTCCGACCGCTGCCGCCGCCGCCAAGGCGGATCGGCGGCGACGCCGCCGCCGCCGCCTCGCGGCGCGGCGAGCCGCAGACGCGCCCCCCGCCGCTGGTGCTGCGGGCGCGGGCGCCGGTGCGGCCCTTGACGACGACGATGGCATGGTGGACGACTCGTGGGCCGATGGTGGGCGCTCCGCCGCCCCCTCGGCCGCGCTCGCCCTTCCTCATCGTGCGGATGGAGGTGGGGCTTCAGCGGAGCCCGCGGCGGCTGCTGGTGCAGCGGCTGCGGCTGGCGGAGCCGAGGCCGTGACCCCGTCCGAGGCGTCGATCGCGGAGCTGCAGGCCCGCGCCGCTGCCCTCTTCGCGCGCATGGGCTGTGACGGGGGGACCGTGCCGTCCGACCGTGGCAAGCTGATCGCGCAGATCGCCGCCCTCGAGCGCTCGACGGCGACGCTGGGCTGCGGCGCTGGTGCTGGGCGCGGCTCCGGCGCAGGGAGGGGTTTGCGTGGGAAACGGTGAGGGTCCAGCCGCTTCGCGCGCTGGCCCGCCGTTGCCCCCCCCTTCCTGCACATCGCGGAGCACGTCGGCGTGTTGGCCGTCGTGCTTGCGTGAGGTCGACTGCTTCGACTTCACGGTCGGGGGGTCCTGGTCTCCTCAGGTGGAGGCCAGGCCCCCCGCGGGCTGGTGGCTAGGATTGAACCTGGCCGCAAGGTTGAGTCTAGGAGAGGGAGGAGAAGGAGGAAGACGAGGAGGAGGAGGAGGAGGAGGAGGAGAAGGAGGAGGAGGAGGAGGAGGAGGAGGGGGAGGAGGAGGAGGAGGAGTCGGGAGCAGTCTGCGCGGTGGGAGGTGACGTGTCCCCGCGCAGGGAAGCTTCATGATACGAAAACTGCATGATTACAAAAGAGTGATTGCAGGGTCGGAGTATTGTACGATGGGGTGGGCGGGCGGATTCGATACAGCACCTCGGCAGTAGCCGAACCCATCCGCAGGAAACTGGAACCACACATTTGGTTGAATTCACACGTGGTATATATATATATATATATATGTGTGTGTATATGGAAGACACGCGCTGGATACGCGGAAGCCCGGCACACCCAGCCGTAGAAGAACCGAGCGCGGGAGATATACAACCGGCTGCAAGTGTATCTGCAGCCCTCGCCCAGGACGGCCACGTCATGCGCATCCGCCTCCCTGGCATCCCCACCCCCAGTGGGCCAGGATTCCTCAGCGCCACCACCGAACCCCCTCGAGGTGGGCATCGACGCTGCGAGGCCCGACGGAATCGAACTGAGCGACGATCAAGCAACGGGTCTTGCGCGAGATGGCATAGCGACCTTGCGCGGTGGCTTGCGCGGGACGCCCGCGCGGCACGCTACCTTGGAGGCGAGGGCGCTCACGCGCGACCTTGCGCGGGCAGCTTATGTGCCAATGTCGGCGAGGACGAACCCGTTGTCTTGCGCCGCTCAAGCGGGCCATGAGGCGACCCCAGCAGCGGCGAAATCGGGTGATCCCCTCGGCGCCGGTTGCCGAACAGGCTGCACTCCCGCAGAGACGCCAGCTGGCCGAAGCTGTCCGGCAGGCTCTGCAGGCGGTTCTCCGCGAGGGTGAGCACCTCCGCGCCCGCCCGAGGCCCCTCGAAGGCTCTCGGTGGTTCTCGGGGGCATCGCTCCCCCGTCGCTCCTCCTCGCTGCTCGCTCCTCCTCTGCTCTCCTCCGCCTGGCCCTTTTGCCCCCCCCCCCCTCTGCCCTCCCTCTCCATCCTCCCCCCTCCTCTGCCCTCCCTCTCCCCCTCTGCGCAACCCTATCCTCCCCCCCCTTCTCCTCCCTCCGCCCGTTGTAATAAGATTCCGCATCCTTCCGTATCATTTTCCTTGCCCCTCCTCATCCTTTTCTCCCGTCTCTCTGCTCCATTTCGCTCCCCCATCATATCATTGATCCTCCTTGCACCTCATCCCTCCCGCCTTCCTCCTCATCCCTCCCCCTTCGTCCCACCCGTCAGGGGTACCTCAATTTCATTGCTCAGCATAAGTGGCCTAAAGTTCTAAGCACAGCGGCGAAGGCTAAGAGGGGAAGGGGGTAAGAGGTCGGTCGGTCTGGACGGAGCGTCGGCGCGCCCCCGCGCGCGCGCCCGTTCCACAAGTTCAAGGACCGCCGCCCGCCCGCTCCCGCCCTCCTCCTGCTGCTGCTGTAGCCGCCGCTGCCATCATCCTTCAACTCGCTTAGCGATTGCCTCATCTCATCTCCTCGTCCTCGAACCCCGGCCCCGAAGAGCGGGGACGACGACGACTGCGGCGGCGACGACGACCGAGGCGGCGACGTCGTCGGGGCGGCGACGACGACGGGCGGCGGCGACGGCGGGCGGTGACAAGGAGGCCTGCTGAGACTTGTGCTGGGGCGCACCCTGACCAGAATTCCAGAGCGGGTCCCCCCGTGGCCGCGAGGGCATCCCCACGACGTCCCCGCGCAGCAGAAGGCCAAAAGCAAACGTCCGCGGACCTCGACCCTCGAGCTTCGAAGCGACGGCGACGGCGTCGACGGCGACGGCGGCGGGCGGCGGCTGCGGCAGCTGCGGCGGCTGGAGGGGCTCCGTCGCCTGGTCGGCGTAGGAGCAGCTGCGCTCGGCGCGGGGATGCGACGCATGGGCGCTCCAGCATCCCGCGGCTCATAGACAGAGCTCCTTCGTCGCCGAGCGACGTGGTGCACACACGGCGGGCTCCAGGAAGCCCTTCACCAACAGTTGTCAGCCATCGGGTGCGCGCTTGTTACATCCGCTGGCCTCCGCCGGCGGAGGTTAGCCTCCTTCTGCCTCCGCCGCCTTCCGGCAGCCGTCCGCAGCCTTCCACCGAGGAAGAGATGCCAGCTCCCTTCGATCCTCGAAGTCCAGGGCCTTCCTGGGACCCGCCACAGGAGAGTATCGCGAAGCCGGGGCGTTTGTAAACCAAGCGTCATCGCGGCCGAGCGACGTGGTGCAGACATCGAGCTTGGAGGCGGCTGGGGGGGCGAGCGAGGCCAAATCCGGTCAAAATCGGTCTCCGGACCCCTCCACGGGTCCATCTGGTGCATTCTAGATGAGCTTTCGACGGTCCCCGGGCCCAAAGACGACCCCCCGGAGGCCGAAAAAGGCAAAAAGCTTTCTCGAACCCAGAGCCTCGAACCTCTTTTCCCTTTCCTGCTCGCCGCAGCCAGTGCTGGCCCCCCCAGCCCCCTAGCCGACTCCAATCCAGCATCGAACCCATCCTACCTGCCGCCGCCCGCCCGACGTCGCCGCCAACGCTCCTCGACCGGTGGCGGCAGCAGGTAGCGGCGGGCGGCGGGCGGCGGGCGGCGGCCGCAGAGGCGCCTGCAGGCGCGCCAGGCGCCCGAAGTCGGGCGGCAGCCGCTCCAGCAGGTTGCGGTCGAGCCTCGGCGGCGGGGAGAAGGCGGTCGCAAACGAAGAAACACATGAGGTCGGGAACTTTCGCTCAGCGTGTCGCCGCGGCGGCCCCACCGACACGCTGCCATTCGGAAAAGCTCCGAGTGTTGACGCTGGGGGTCCAGGAAGTGGATGGCGTGTCGCACCGAAGTGTGGTGGGCCAGAGCCGGCGGAGCGACGCGCGAAGCCAAAGTTCAACGAATCAACTTCTAGGAGGTCTTCGTTCTTCGCAAAACCCATTCGTGGCCATTGAGCCCGCGATTGCAGGGCCATGAAATGAAGCAAGATTGGGCTGGATTGAGCGGGGGGATCAAGCCAGATTCAAAGGGATTCGGCCAGATTGAGCGGGATTGTGCTGGATTTGGCCAGTTTTCGACCACGGATACACCGGCAACACTGCTGAATTTCATATCACAGAAATTGCATCCTAAAGGGCGGGGCTGGACGGGGGCGTGCTCTTGCGCGCGAAAGGTTCCCTTTTCTCTTTCGCAGCGAAACAACATCAAGACAGAAGGTTTTTGCTCATTGCTTCGGCCTCCGAAAACCCTCATCGGGACCGTGAGGCCATCAAGAGACTGTATGAGAACTGGTCCGGGGGCTGGGGAATAAGGTCCAAACCTCCGGAAGCCCCCGCTGTGAAAAACTCAACCTCGGAGGTACTGCTTCGTGTCATGCCGTCTTGTGCATGAGGTCCTGGCACCACGCGGATCAGTCCGGCTTGAACGCTCGCGGCTTTCCGACAGCGCCTGTCGTCCGATGTCGGCCGGTTCCAGGCCAACCGGCGGCGTTCAACCTTGAACGCCCGCGCCAGGCTCGCGGCCGCGTCGACGCGGTGCGAACCTGCCGCGCAGTAGCTCGTGAATAGGGTAGTATTCAGGGTGGTGGTGGTTGGCTGCTGCGGCTGGCTGCTGCTGCTGCTGATTTGCTTCTGGCTGCCAGGCGTTTCGTGGATGAAAGCCGAGGGCTGAGCCAGCTCCAGGGGTGGGTCCTGGCGTGCCACTGCAAGTGGAGGGCCTTCACTGGGCACGCGGCACGAGAGGCACAGCTTGGCCAGCACCTCGCCCCACAGCTCGTGGCCTCCCTGAGGATGCAGAGGGAGCTTCCTGGGAGGGCGCCCGCGGGGCCTCTGAGAAGGCTTCCGGGGAGGCGCCAGCTGGCTTCGGAGAAGCCCCCCCCCTCGCCTCCCGAGGCCTCCGTCCCCCCCCACGCTCCCAGGGGAGGGGGGGGGGGGGGGGGGCGAAAACGTGCCGATCTACCGCTCCTCGCTGGCCCTCTCCCAGGGCGCATTCTGACCAGCTCCTCGACCCAGAGTTTTGAGACCCCTCGCTGGCTTTTGCCCAGGGCGAGATCCGATGTCTTGAGTTTTGACATCCGGGGTCCCCGGAAGTCCCGCCCCGTGCTCCGTTTAGCCCGCTTCTTCATCGCGGGCCGTGTCCGGCCCTGGGGCCCAGCGAGCCCCCCAAGAGGCCGACAGCGTTAAAAACGATAACCTCCGTCTCGATGTTTCAATACAGTGAATGTCAAGTGATGGGCAACTTGTCCACCACCGCTGCCATGGGACGGGGGAGAAGGGGGGATGAGGAGGTCCTCCTCTTTCTCCTCCTCCTCCTCCTCCTCCTCCTCCTTCTCCTTCTTCTCCTCCTCCTCCTCCTCCTCCTTCTTCACCTTCTTCTTATCCTCCTCCTCCTCTTCCTCCTCCTCCTCCTCCTCTTCCTCCTCCTTCTCCTACTGATGGTAGTGGTGGTGGAACTGGGCCCATCGCCAGGGGAGGAAGAGTCCACCAGTGGCGAGATGGGCTCTCCAGGACGAGCGGCGGCCTGGGCGCACTGCTCTCCTCTGCAGCCCCCGCACACCGCCCCCCCGTTGCTGCACACGCCCGCGGGAGCCGCAAACGCTCCAGCGCGCCCAGCCGGCCGAAGCCGTCCGGGAGCACCTGCACCGCCGCCGCGCGGAGGGGCGCCGTCTTCGTTGCTGGGGGGGGCGGCGGCGCAGGGTCCGCGGCGCGACGACGATCGTCGTCGTCGTCGTCGTCGTCGTCGTCGTCGTCGTCGTCGTCGTCGGCGTCGCCGTTGCTGTCGCCGTCGTCGTCGTCGTCGTCGTCGGCGTCATCGTCGCCGCCGCCGGCGTTGTCTCCGTCCTCCGTCGCCGTCGTCGCCATCGTCCATCGCTTTGGAGGTTCTTGGGGCGTTTCTGCAGGCCTCCGCCACCAAGGTTGCAAGAGCCTCGGGAAACCGACCAGGAGCCTTGGGGAGGGGTCTGCTGACTGATTCTGGATGACTACGAGAGGATCGAAAATCAAGGACTGAACTTACGTTTTTGGGCGTTTCCTTGGGGGTTCCCAGGGCGGTGCTGTGACAGACCGTGCGGTTACTTCGGAATCCCCCCAACCAAAACCTCACCGCACGTCCCGTCACCACACCGATCTGGGACCTGGAGGACCCCGTCGCCCGAGACGCCCTCGGAGAACGACACAGGTTCCCGGTGACCCCGAACCCCCACCGACTCACCACACGGTGTGGTCACCGCGCTGGTTGAGGGCCCTGGAAGACCTTCCAAGGTGGTATCGAAAAGGCCCTTCAGACCTAAAGACCTAGACGTGCCGCTTAAACCCTGCAGAATACCCACTGACTCATCACACGGTGTGGTCACCGCGCCGTTCGGCCCCCCCCCGAATTCCTGTTGCCATTCTGCAGCCGCGTGAGGCCTCCTGTATTATTTGTAGAAAGAAAGAGAATGTTTTCCAATTTCGCTAGCCAAAACTCGAAAGAACGTTGGGCCAGCCTCCCGAGCACGGCCTCGTGCATCTCTTCCGCCGCCTTCTGCCGCGGAAGAGATGGCAACTCCTTTGGTTTTTGAAAGGCGAGGGCTTTCTGGAACGCCTCGAATAGTTGAACACCCCTCCTCCTCCTCTTCCTCCTCCTCCTCCTCCTCCAACTCCAACTCATCCTCTTCCTCCTCCTCCTCCTCCTCCTCCTCATACTCCTCCTCCTTTTCTCCTCCTCCTCCTCCTCCCTCCTCCTCCTCCTCCTCCTCCTCCTCCTCCTCCTCCTCCTCCTACTCCTCCCCCTCTTCTTCCTCCTCCTCCTCCTCCTCCTCCTCCTCCTCCTCCTCCTCCTCCTCCTCATGACAGAGGAGCCCGTCTCTGCCTCGCCGAACCTTCTGTCTTCCTGGGGCCACCGCGAGGCGCGGGCCTCCGCGGGGGGGTGGGGCCCGGAGGAGGACGACGACGGGCAGCGCCAGTGACTGCGCACAAGACAGCTCCCCCTCGAAGACGAAGCCAGGACGAGGGTAACATCGAGTGAGGATAAATCGAGAATCTCTCAGATCCCCCCTCCTCCTGCCTCGCCTTCCTCCTCCTCCTCCTCGTCCTCCTTCTCCTCCTCGTCTTCCCCCCTTCTTCCTCGTCTTCCTTCCCCCTCCTCCTCTACCTCCACCTCCTCCTCCTCACCCTTCCTCTTCCCGTCCTCCCACTCCTCCTCCACCTCTTCCTCCTCCTCCTCCTCCTCCTCCTCCTCCTCCTCCTCCTCCATCCCCTTCCCTGACACACAACTTCTCCCTGTCACGCCCAGAGGCTGGTCGAAAGCGCGGGCCGGGCGTTCAGGCTGAGACTTCCTCACCACTTATGATCCCGAATCCACGGACGGAGGGCGGGCGGCTTTCAAAACGTGGCTCTCGCCTTCGCGCCGCGCACAGTCGTTTCGAACCGCTTGCAATGGCTTCACGGATGGAGGGGGGGCCGTTTTTCAGAATGTGGCTCTCGCCTTAGCGTCGCGCACATCTGGTTAAGAGTTTACAGCAGTCTCAAGCGTTCTCGTGGATAGTATCCCAAAGCGATGTTTTAGCACGATCTCGGAATGTCAGGGCGCAGCCGTTCCGTGGATTCGTGGTGCCGAAGTCCCAGAAATTCTGTTCTGACGCTATTCCGGATCGTCAGGACGCAACAATAACAGTGATTCGCCGCGTTCAAGTCCCAGGAATGGTGTTCTGACACGGTTTAGGATTTCCAGACGATTGCCTTCCAACAGGGCACTTCCCTCAGTGAAACAAATCCGTGTAGGGCATGTGAAGAGGAAACTTGGAGAGAGGGTGCCCTACAATATTATTGATGAGTCGTGGGTTTCTACTGGTCCTCCTCCTCCTCCTTCTCCGCCACCTCCTCCTTCTCATCCTCATCCTCCTCCTCCTCTACCCTTATTTACATGATCCCACTCGTCGTCCGTCGCATTCCTCCTCATACCCCCCTCCTACTCCCCATCCACACAATCACTTAGCGAGCGCTGCCGCGAGCACAGGTCACGACCTCACAGGCGCTGCTGGTGTACAGGGTGGACGAGACACTGTACCTGTAGAGGCGCCCCCACACGTGCCGAGGAGCCCGTGTCTTCTAAGGGTCGTGTCGCGCTCCCCAGGCATGTGCTCCTCGGCAGGGTGACTCCCAGGATGTTGACTCCCTAAGTGGCTGTGTTATGAGGGATAGCCCTGCCTCGGCGCGGTGCCAGGCGGGACTTCACTGTTCTGCTTCCCCCTCATCTCCCGTCTCGTGCTGCCTGTGCTGTTGTATCCCTGGGCAGTATTGCCCAGCCTGCTGACTGTACCGACCGGCCGCGGGGGCCTTCGGCCATACTTGTGGCGAGATGGGTACGATACAAGCTGCGCCTCCTCCGTCCCCTAGGCTATCTAGGCGGGCTCGCCTGTTGGCCTCTGTACCCCGCGCCCTACGGGCGCGTGCGGCCTGGGCTGAGCCGGTTGCCCGCCGCGATGTCCGACGAACACCGCTGGACGCATGCTTGCTTCAGGGAGGTCGCTCACACTGCCCGACCCCCTCGCGGGCTTATGAACTATTGGCCCCCTCGGTCCTGCCTCACACCTCGCAGAGGAGACAAGAATCTAATGCCTCCTCCTGTCGCTGTCACTGCTGGCACCGATGTCGACAACGACGTTGCCACCCGCCTCCTCGTCCTCGCCCTCCTCCTTCCTGCCCACCTCTACCTCCCGCCTCCTGCCTCCTGCCCCCGGCCCAATACTCCCACCTCATGCCCCTTCCCTCCCTCCCTCCCTCCCCCCTCCTCCTCCTCCTCATCCTCCTCCTACATCTCCTTCTCCCCCCTCCTCCTGCTCCTCCTCCTTTTCCTCCTCCTCCTCCTCCGACGACGACGACGACGGCAACGGACGACGGGAGATGGCAACGACGGCGACGGCGATGACGCCGATGACGGCGATGACGACGATGACGACGCCGACGCCGACGACGATAAGGATAACAACAGCGACGACGACGACGACGACGACGACGACGACGACGACGACGACGACGACGTTGACGACGACGACGACGACGGGTGTGGCGTCTGGCGCGCCCGAGCGCGCGGCGCGGCGGCGGCGGGGCGCCGAGAGCCGGTTCTGACTCAGCTGCAGCGCCTGCAGCGACGACAGCTCGCCGAAGCCTGCCCCCCTCCCCGGGGGCGGCCACGCCAGCGGAGACTTGGCGGCGCAGACGGGCATACTGTTTTAAACCTCCAAGTGCTCCTCTGGTGCAGAGGGACAGACAGGAGTCTCTGCGGCGTGGACGGGCGCGGCGCCACCTCTGGCGTGGCCGCGCCAGAGAAGTCCTCTTGGCGGAAAAGGCCACGCCTGAGGAGTCATAACGGGGCCAGAGGAGTCTTGACGGGTGCACCACGCTGGAGGAGTTTTGGTCCATGGACTGGATTCAGTTGTGATGAAAATTGCCAGCTTCCCCACTGAAGGGAAGGGCCACTCCACCACGGGAAGAACCAGCCATGGAGGGAGAAAGAGGACGAGCAGCGGGGCGAGAAGGGAGAAATGACAAACGCATTGTGTGAACATCCCCAATGGCTCTGCCAACCTTTCACATAAACATTCACCAGGCGCAACGGAGGAGGAGGCAGCGCAGAAGAATATACTAGATCCATGCGCCCCCCTCCCTAGAAGGCGCACGTCCTAGGCAAACAGAAGTACAAACACATTAAACATCGCCACCCAGGCGCTATGGCCAGAAGGCGCCCGCCACCGAACATACACTATACAATGTCTGAGAGCAAACGTCGCCACTGGATGGGCAACGCACACATAGTATAACACATGTTATAAGCATGTCCGGGTGATGCTGAGGAAGACCAGCATGGGCAATGGAGGGGAACCAGACTTCAAAACGCTGTCTTCTACGAGCGCACGGTTCCTTGATTTCGACCTCTAGAGGCGGCCTTCGGCACCGCGACCATCAAACATGGATCTGGGATGACTCCCCCAGGGAAAAGCCGTCGGGAGTGGGAGTTCTGGGGCTGCGGATGGAACAAGACGAACAATATCGCCCGATGACTGGGAAAAAGGTCCAGGAGGAAATGGGTAATTACTAAAGAAAAGGCATATGGTATGGGTAACTACTGAAGGAAAAGCGTCTGTCTACACATCCCTGAGGCCGCCTGGAAAGCTCTCGTCGCCACGACTGCGTTCGCCTCGGCTTTCTGGCGAGGGGGGCACCCCGATGAGGTCCAGGGGCAAATTGGCCAAGGGAAACTATCTGCACCGGAGGAGATCTGGGGATCCGCCTTGCTCCAAATCCGGATCCGGAGGAACCCATCCAGAGGGTGAGGACCCGAACCCGATCCGCGGATCGGGATCTTCTGAGGCCCTGGAGGCAAGGGGCCCTGGAGGGAGTTTGGGCCGCCTTGGGGCCCCCAGGCGCCCTCCTCAGGCTCCATGGGGCCCGCAGAGGACAGCGCGGCAGGAGGACCTGGTCCTCGGGATGAGGGGCCGATTGTCCACAACCACTGCCACAGGTGGGAGAGGAGGGGGGGAGGAGGAGGAGGAGGAGGAGGAGGAGGAGGAGGAGGAGGAGGAGGAGGAGGAGGAGGAGGAGGAGGAGGAGGAGGAGGAGGAGGTGTCCGTAGCCATTTGTGGCTCAAGGCAGCTGTATAGCTTCCAGGCACGGCACCGATTGTACAATCTCGAGTCTTCTGTGGCATCATGTCTTCGCCGCTCTCGCCCCACCTGCTCCTGAACGATCTCCGCGACAGGAAGCTTCGAGGCTAATCGGACGTTTCAGGGCGCAAGTTACAAGGCCTGGCAGTCGCGGCTCGGAACAGTGAGCGGCTTTCATCGGCCACCAAGAACAAGCTGGTACGCCTCGACTACGAGTACAACATCGTTCGCCACATAAGCCGTGTGGGCATCGACGAAAATTTCAAGGACGTGCTGCACGAGGCCACGGGCTCGAAGGGCAAGCGCACGGGCCAGACTGTGTACCAACCTGCCGGCAGCGCCGCTGCAGGCGATCGTGCCACATCTTCCTTTGGCTTTCATTTATATTCCCTTGAGTTCGTCCCTGGATAAACAGCTTTCGGCAAGGATTCCATCGAGTTCGTCCCTGGATAACCAGCTTTCGGCAAGGGCACGAGCTGCTCGGAGCCCGCTCCAATTGTTCTGGACATCCCGAAGATGCTCACATGCGCCCGCGAGGCATACGACGAGCAGCTGGGAGTTTACCAGAGTTTAGTCGAGGCACAAAATGGCGCGATCGCACGTCTTCAGGGCTTCCTGGAGAGCTGCCACAATCAACGCATAGAAGGTGTTCCGCGGGATGGAGACGGAGCTCGCCGCAGTTCTGGCCGTGCGGATGCCCACGATGCGGAGGACGACGAAAAGCAGCGCTGCGAGACCAGCGAGGAGCTGGGCAAGTCCAGCGCTGGGCACACACCTCGTCATCGCCCGCGCCGCCCCCGAGTGCACGCCATCCCCGTCGAAACCGAGGAGGTCTCCGAGGATTTGCCGTGGAGGGACTTCATCTTCGGAAAGGACAACGTGAATGTCACCTGTGTGCAGCAAACGACGGGCGTAATGGTGCGACTCAACGGCTCGTGCAACGACGACGGCGACGACGGCCTCATGCTGACCCTCGGTGCGTCGTACGAGGTCGAAGATCAGGACTTCAAGCAGGCAATTATTACGTGCGAGGACCTCCTAGAGCACGTCTACGGCGAAGCCGCCGACTGGTCCGAACACGATGGCGAGATCACGGCCACCCTGGCAGGGCGAGGGGGTAGGCCCAAGGTCGTCGCGCTCGCCTTCGGCACCTTCGGCTGGAGGCTCGCAGACGCCACCCCTGCAGGGCGCGTGGCGAGGGGTTAGGCCACAGTTCGACATCGACGACGTGGGCGACTACGACGTCGACCCCCTCTGACGGGGCCATCCTCCACCTCTATCTGTTCAAGGCGGGTGGGTGGGATCGGATCGGAGGAGGAAGGCAGGATGGAGGACCTCTCCCCCTCTGCGGTCACGCCAGCCGACGGTAGGCACAGGACCGATATCGAAAGGGTCGAAAGGAGGAGGAGGAGGGTGCGGAGGAGGAGGAGGAGGGTGAGGAGGAGGAGAAGGATGAGGAGGAGAAAGAGGAGGAGGAGGACCTCCCCATCCTCCCCTTTCCCCGTCCTGCCTAAAGTAGTGGTGGTGGGAAGTTGGCCCACCAGGGGATAGCCCTGGGCACTGGCGCCCGTTGCCCTCGGAAGCCGCCTCCTCCATGGCAGCAGACGCGTGCGCACCACGAACCCTAAGGGCCCCGTGACCTCTGACGTCGTGCCGTGTTCGTGGCGTGGGCCCCCCGGGAGGTCTGGACGCACTCCCCGGGACACGGCGCCGCATCCCGGGCCACTCTTTGGGCGGCCTTGAGGCCTTGGCCGGGCACCCGGAAAGACGAACACGGCGGAGGACCCCCGCCTGGATTCTCTTGGGGCGCTGGATGTCTGGTTCTAGGGGTATAGGGGGGGAGTGGACAGGGGGGATGGGGGAGCAGAAGGAGGGGCAGGAGGACGAGGGGGAGTGGCAAGCTAGGTGCGCTCGCGTCATATCTGACGTCCTACCCCTCCCTCCCATCCCTTACCATGGCGCTGATTTTCTCTATCCGCGGACGCGTGTCGCAGCGGACCTGTGGCTCCGCGCGCGCGTGCGTAACTAGTGGGTGGTGGTGCGCGTGCGTGCGTGCGTGCGTGTGTGGTGGTGGTGTGGTGGTGGTGGTGGTGGTGGTGGTGGTGGTGGTGGTGGTGGTGGTGGTGGTGGTGGTGGTGGTGGTGCTGGTGCTGTGTGGTGGTGGTGGTGGTGGTGTGGTGGTGGTGGTGGGTGGTGGTGGTGGTGGTGGTGGTGGTGGTGGCGGCGCGGTGGTGGCGGGCGGATGGGCGCGCGAGAAAGAGGCCCGCGCTGGGGCGAGAACGCCATCCTGAACGACGGAGGCCAAACACCGATCCGAAAATGAGGCCCACGCTGCAGCGGGAGCACGATTCGGAACGATTCGGGAGCAGAAATGAGGCCGGCGCCTCAGCGAGAGCAGCATTTTAGAAAAAAACACAAGCGAAAACCCAACTCCGGGGAATCCTGTGTGTAAAAAAACAGTACGCGGGGGGGTGCCGAATATCTTCCGGACGCCATCAGGGGAAGTGGGAGAGTATTTTCATATTGTGTAATTGTGCAGGAGGGGGGAGCGTGGGGGTGCGAGGGAGGCGAGGGGGAGGGGGCGAGGACAAGGAGGGGGGAGGGGGAAGAGGAGGACAAGGGGCAGGGGGACGGGGGAGGGGCAAGCTAGGTGCGCTCGCGTCATACATAGATACATACGTGTACATATGTATTTATATCGCTGTATACCTATACGACCACCCTGCGGGTGATAAGGAGGTGAGGGGGGAGGGGGAACCAACGTCTCACTCAATCGATCTCGCTATCGATCTCACAATCGATCTCACATTCGATCTCACTATCGAAGTCACTATCGATCTCGCTATCGATCTCCCTATCGATCTCACAATCGATCTCACAATCGATCTCACATTCGGTCTCACATTCGGTCTCACTGTCGATCTCACTATCGATCTCACAATCGATCTCACAGTCGATGTCACACTCGGTCTCACATTCGGTCTCACTATCGATCTCACTATCGATCTCACAATCGATCTCACAATCGATCTCGCATTCGGTTTCACATTCGGTCTCACTATCGATCTCACAATCGATCTCATTATCGATTTTCACTCGGCAATTTTCACTCGGCACCATCATCATCATAATCATCATTACCATCATCATCTCACTATCGATCTGACTATCGATCTCACAATCGATCTCACTATCGATCTCACAATCGATCTCACATTCGGTCTCACTATAGATGTCACAATCGATCTCACAATCGACGTCATCATCATCATCAGCAACAACACCAACATCATCATCATCATCATCATCAGCAACATCATCATCATCATCATCATCATCATCATCATCATCATCATCATCATCATCATCATCATCATCAATCATCATCATAATCATCATCATCATCATCATCATCATCATCATCACCATCATCATAATCATCCACATCATCATCGGGACACCGATCATCCACCATCGGGGACACCGACGCGATTTGGTCCGGCCGCGCCTCAGCCACAGGGACACCGACGGGACACCAGCGGGACACCGGCGGGACACCGCGCGCCACCGGAAGAGACACATTTGGTCCGGCCGCGCCTCAGCCACAGGGACACCGACGGGACACCAGCGGGACACCGCGCGCCACCGGCCGCCCGGAAGAGACACATTTGGTCCGGCCGCGCCTCAGCCACAGGAGACTTTCCTCTCGCCCGCCCACGCAGCTTCGCCTCGCCCGCGCGCACGGCACGCACGAACACGAAACCGAAATCGATTTCCCGGTAGGGGGGCTCTCCGTTCCACTTCGATCTCACCCCCTCACCTCCGATATATACATATCTATATATATATGTCTATATATATATATATATATATGTGTGTGTGTGTCGTCATACCCCTCCCTCCCAACCTTTACCATGGCGCAGATCTCCTCTTTGTGCGCACAGGCTGATGTCGAGCAAGGCAATGATCCTGAGAGGGTTTGCGATGCATGGTAAAGCACTGCATAGCATGGTATAGAAGAGCGCGGCAGAGCAGAGCATGTCATAGCATAGCTTGGCATTGTGTAGTGTAGCATTGCATCACAAAGCGTAAAAGCATGGCATCGCACAGCGGAGCACAACGCACCATAGCATTGCATGCCATGGCATGGCACCGGATGCCTTGGAGGGTAAATAGCCCGTGCACCAAAGGAACAGGCCTGTCCGGAATCCTGGCTCCATGTCCTGCGCAACAGTGCCTGCCCGATGTGGGCCCTTTCGAATGCCAAATGACGTCTGGTAGGAGTACTGTAATAATGTAAGACCCCCCCCTCCTTTCGACACGCTGCCTTGCGTTACCCGAGCCCCCTTCCAAGTCTCCCTGGGTCCCCCAGGCCCCAGACAGCTCTGCACGAGGCGTGGCGGATGGCCCGAAGACTTCGGGAAGCTCCAGGGAACACGCAGAAATTGCTGCAGACGACGACGGCGGCGGCGGCGGGAAGCTGCGGCGGGCGAGGACGAATGTCAGGGAATAGTACGGCGGGCTGCCAGTCTCGATGGTCTGGCTTCCTTGAACAATCGGCTCACACTGGTAGGGAGCCCACAAAGGACGTACGCGCCCAGCTATGTACATGAACACGGCCCCTCGATTCGCGAGACCGGCCGCGTTATACAAACATGTGTGCAATGCGTGCTCTCGAAACCGGCGTGGATTCATGTACATGTACGTCCTTCTTTCGCTCCTGAACTGGGCCCTTGGTCCCCTCACGGGGTCCAGTCGGATCGGCGTTTTCCAGCTGGATTGTTTTTGGGATCCCCGGGGGGCTTCTGCAGCCCAGAAAATCAACGAATCGACTCCGAATGCGTGATCACATCCGATGGTTGTTTCGGGGGGGCATTTTCTAGATTTTGAGGCCGATTTGGAAGGACCGAAAACCCATACCGTGGCATGGCACTGGAAATAATGACGCCAACGCTGCAGCGGGAGCACGATTCGGAGCGATCGGAAGCGCGGAAATGAGGCCAGCGCTGCAGCGGGAGCACGATTCGGAGGACGCGTAGCATGACATAGCATGAGGTGGCGACGCCCCAAAGTGGGGAGGGGGGCTTCGGCGGCCCAAAAAATCAACGAATCTACACCGAATGTGGAATAATTTCCGATGGTTGTTTCGGGGGGGCATATTCTAGATTTTCAGGCCGATTTGGAAGGACCGAAAACCATGCCGTGGCATGGCGCTGGAAATAATGACGCCAACGCTGCAGCGGGAGCACGATTCGGAACGAGCGAAGCGCGGAAATGAGGCCAGCGCTGCAGCGGGAGCATGATTCGGAACGAGCGGTAGCCCGAAAATGAGGCCAGCGCTTCAGCGAGAGCAACATTTTGAAAAAACAAGCTCAAGCGAAAACCCGGTTCCCGGGAATCTTGTGGCAACAAAAATACGCGGAGGGGGGCCGGATATCTTCCGGACGTCGTCAGGGGAGAGAGGAGAGCAGTACGTATTCATAGTTGTAATTGTAATTGTGGAGGAGGGGGAGGAGGAGAACGAGAGGGAGGGGGGAGGAGGGAGGCGCGTGGGGGGGAGGGCGACGAGTGGGAGGGGGCGAGGAGAGGGAGTGGCGGAGGGGGACGAGGGGAGGGGGGGGGAGGGAGGAGCGTGCGGGGGGAGGAGCGTGTGGGGGAGGGAGCCGCGGGGGAGGGGGGCAGCTGGGCGGCTGTCCGATCGGCGGAGGAGGGGGCCCCGGGGAGGGGCAGGCGGAGGGAGGATGGACGCCGCAGCTTCGCGCCATGCACCTTGGCCCGTCGAGTTTCGCACGCAGGTGGGGCGACGGAGGTTGCCTGCATGCCGGCCCATTGCGTATGCAAGGCTGGGAGTGGCCGAGGGTCGGTAGGAAGAGGACGTGAACTAAAGGCAACCTATATGCGGCCGGTACCACAGCCCTGTGGGCAAAGTGTTTCCTCGGAGTCGACGATGACGACGAAGGCAAAAATCACGACGACGAGACGACGACGACGACGACGTCGACGAGGGCGACGACGGCCACGGCGACGTCGACGACGACGGCCCCCCCGGAGGCCCCTCCAGCGGGCAGCGCACGCAACGCGTTGCCCCGCAGGCGCAGCTCCCGCAGAGCCCGGAGGCGGCCGAAGCGGGCGGGCAGCTCCACGAGGCAGTTCCTCCGGTGCCCCCGCCGGAGGGGGGGGGGGGGCTGCGCCGCCCATAGGACGACACCAAGACTGGGACACAACATAAGACCCGGACCGATGGGGGATCTCTGAAATCCAGCGGTTCTGGATAGGATCAGGTCGGGCATGCCCTCCGACATGCGGATCCTGGAAGAAAAATGAACAGTAGCCAAACCAGATTCAAAAAGTAGTCAAGAAGAATCAAACAATGCAAAAGTAGAGTCCCCAGACCACTTCTTTGACTACGTTTGACCATCCCCCGATTTCGGGCCCGGATGCATCGGCGCCGCGGCCGTCCCGGAGCGCCCCTCGCGAGCGGCGAGCGCATCCCTCGCCCTCGCCCGGCGGCCCCGCACCAGGGCGGAGCAGGCGCGGGGCGCCGCGTGCCGAGGAGGCCGCTCTCCCGCGCCGTGCGCTCTGGACCCCCCGATGCCCCTCCTCCTCCTCCTCCTCCTCCTCCTCCTCCTCCTCCTCCTCCTCCTCCTCCTCCCCTCCTCCTCCTCCTCCTCCTCCTCCTCCTCCTCTCCTCCTCCCCTCCCCCTCCCCCCTCCTCCTCCTCCTCCTCCTCCCCTCCTCCTCCTCCTCCTCCTCCTCCTCCTCCCCCTCCTCTCCTCCTCCCCTCCTCCTCCTTCCTCTCCTCCTCCTCCTCCTCCCCTCCTCCCCTCCTCCCCCTCCCCCTCCCCCCTCCCCCTCCCCCTAGTGGCCAGGCCTCCGGGCTCCCCGCTGTCGAGCCCCTCGTCGGCGAGCCCTGGGCCTCCCGCGGCCCCGGGGCCTCCCCCCCCCCTCATGCGCCCCTCTCTGCCCTCCCCTGCGGCCCCCTCGCCCCCCCCCCCTCCCCCCCCCCCCCCCGCGGCTCCTGCCCCCCCCCTCTCTCCCCCCGGCATCCCCCGCCCCTCCCCCCCCCCCCCATCCCCCGCATCCGCTCCCCTCCCCCCCTCCCCTCTCCCCTCTCCTCCCCCACCCTCCCCTCCCTCCCCTCCCCCACGCATCCCCCTCCCCCCCTCCCCTCCCCTCCCCTCCCCTCCCCTCCCCTTCCCCCGCATCCCCCTTCCCTCCCCCACCCGCATCCACCATATACACCATATGAATATTGCGCTCCTCTCTCCCCTGGCGACGTCCGGGAGATACTCGGCCCCGCGCACCGGTGTTGCACACGCAGGGTTCTCGGGGAACGGGTTGCCGCGCGGATGCTTGCTTCATGCTGATCTCGCTGAAGCGCTGGCCTTGTTTTCGGGCTACCGCTCCATCCGAATCGTGCTCCCGCTGCAGCGCTGGCCTCATTTCTGCGCCTCCGCTCGTTCCGAATCGTGCTCCCACTTCAGCGCTGGCCTCATTATTCCCTAGCGCCATGCCGCTGCATGGCTTTCGGTCCTTCCAAAAAGGCCCCCAAATCTAGAAACTGCCCCCCCGAAAAAACCATCGGAAGTGAATCCACATTCGGTGCCGATTCGTAGATTTTTC
Source organism: Prorocentrum cordatum (assembly GCA_963575745.1). NCBI lineage: Eukaryota > Dinophyceae > Prorocentrales > Prorocentraceae > Prorocentrum > Prorocentrum cordatum. The sequence continues at coordinate 80,277 of CAUYUJ010014394.1, read as the reverse complement.
GGGGTTGCTGAAGCCCCCCCACTTTGGGGCGTCGCCACGATATGTCAGGCTATGCGTCCTCCGACTCGTGTTCCCGCTGCAACGCTGGCCTCATTTCCGCTCTTCCGCTCGTTCCGATACATGCTCCCGCTGCAGCGCTGGCGTCATTGTTTCCAGCGCCGTGCCACGACATGGTGTTCGGTCCTAAAATAGGCCCCCAAATCTAGAAAATGCCCCCCCCCCCGAAACAATCATCGGAAGTGATTACGCATTCTGTATCGATTCGTGGATGTCCAGGGGCCGCAGAAGCACCCCCCCACTTTGGAGCGTCGCCACGCCATTCTATGTCCGGCTACGCGTTGATCTTCAACACCCCTGGTATGTCATGTAATGATATGCCCTGCTACGACATCCGACTGCGAATAGAGAGGAGGTCTACGCCAAGGTAAGGGATGGGAGGGAGGGGCAGGACGTCAGATATGACGCGAGCGCACCTAGTTTGTCCTCCTCTCCCCTCACCCTCCCCTCCCCTGCCCTCCCCTCCCACCCCCTCCCCTCCCCTGCTCCTGCCCCCTCCCCCCATCCCCCCATCCCCTCCTGGGCGCGGCATACATACCCGACCCATACCGTGACCAGCACCTCCCGTGACGTCATCCTCGCCTTTCAGGCTTCCCTCTGGCCGCATGCCCACGTCTTAGGGCGAGGCGAGGGGGTCGTCACGCACGGGGATGGTCAGCCAGGGGTGGGTGGGGCCGCCTCTGACCCTCACAGCCCCTTGCAGGGCAATGCCTGCAGACTGACGTGCCCGAAGCAGCTCTGTGAAGAGGGGCCACGCGAGGAGAGACGTCGCTGCCAAGCGAGGCCAAGAGCGCAGTGGATGCCCGAAGGAAGGCAAGGCGCAGCAGAGGGGAGGGCGGCCTGGGCCTGGTACGGTCGGGAGCTGTTGCTTAGCTTGTCGCTGGGGCGGCCCCGAGAACATGCTAAGCCCTGCAGGCGGATAGCGAAACGCTCCGCCTCACGGGACGAGAAACTTGGAAACATCGGGACGTTCCCCCTGGGGATCGGGAAGTAGATGCCGTGTCGCGCCGAAGAGGTGGGCCAGAACCGCCAGAGCGACACGGTATCCAAAAACTCCTGACCGCATCGGGGACCCCGTCCAGCCGATGCTGCTGCATTTCCTCCTGCACGCCCCCCGTCCTCTCCCCCCTTGCCTTATTGCGTCCTCGTTCCTCCCGAGGAGAACGACCAGGGGAGCATAGGCTCAGGGGAGGATGAAGTTCAGATCATCCCTCGGCGAAGAAAGCGCGGCCATCTTCTTGCTAGCTTCGCTGGGCGGCATGCCAGTGGACGGCCGCCTCTCGTTTGAGGAGGGTGGAGATTGCGCAGGACGAGGACCGACTCCCAAATCCCCATCCTACTTCAGCTACGCGCAAGAGCGACCCTGGGCAGGAAGGACCTCTGGTGAACATCTCTAGGTGGCCGGGAGGCCAGAACTGGGAAATGAGATTAAAACGCTGGGGGGGGGTCCGTGTCGATCCGTTTGGGGATTCTCCTCACTCCGTTTTCGGCTCGGTGCCGTGTTATACCGCCTTCTGTCCTCTGGACTGGTTGGCCGAAAACCGCCGAAAAGCTGCTACCAGGGAAAGACGCTCCTAGCGGTTTGAACATCAATTCCAGTAAGGGCTCGACCACAAGAGACCGTCCACAAGAAACCCAACCCTGAGACCCCGGGGCGTACATGGATTGCTGGTGAACGCCACGCCCTCCGTGGCAGAGCCATCGACACCCGAGACACCCCGGGCACCCTGGAAGCAAGCAGGGTGCGTCTTGGCATGGGCCTCCACTGCAGGGCCCCCCCCCGTGGACCCGCCGCGACGACGCCACCGTGGGCCCGCAGCGAGAAGGCCGCCCCTCCCGCCGCTCCCGCGCGCAGCCGCCTCCCGGCCCACCCGGGAGCGCCAGGGCGAGGGCGCGGACGACATCACCGGCGACCGTGACGACGACGACGACGACGACGACGACGACGACGACGACGACGACGGCGGCGACGGCGACGACGACGGCGGCGACGGCGACGACGACGGCGGCGGCGACGACGACGGCGGCGACAGCGACGATGCCACGGTGACGGCGGCGACGACGACGACGACGACGACGACGACGACGACGGCGGCGGCGACGACGACGACGACGACGGCGCCGACGACGACGACGGTGACGGCGGCGACAGCCCTCGACCCTCAAGCCTCAGCCCTCGGCTCTCCTGCTCCCCGGCCCTGCCTCCTCAGTCCTCCCGCTCCCACCCGAGGGGCGAGAGGGCCCGCATCGGGCCCCGAGGAGGAGGAGGAGGAGGAGGAGGAGGAGGAGGAAGAGGAGGAGGAGGAGGAAGAGGAGGAGGAGGAGGAGGAGGAGGAGGAGGATTGAGGAGGAATGGGCGGGCGGGGCGGCGCGCGATGTGTGCGCGCGCGCCTGCGGGTGCGGGGCGGCGCGGGCGGGCGGCCTCCCGCCGAGAGGCGCGCGGGCGCGCGCGCGCCCGAGCGCCCGCGCGCGCTGCCCTCTACTCGTCGTCCTCCTCGGCGCGCGGGCGCTCGCCCGCCGGACGCCTCCTCCCACCTGCTCCTTCTCCTCACCCTCCTCCTCCTCCTCCTCCTCCTCCTCTTCTCCTTCTCCTCCACCTCCTCCCCACCTCCTCCCACCTCCTCCTCCTATCTCCTCCTTCTCCTCCTCCTCCGCTCCTCCTCCTCCTCTCCTCCTCCTCCTCCTCCTCCTCCCCTCCTCCTCCTCCCTCCTCCTCCTCC
>CAUYUJ010014394.1:0-72500 GCA_963575745.1 Prorocentrum cordatum | reverse complement strand
CCCCCCCTGCGCGTGGCCGCGTCTGGAGCGGGGCTCAAGGAGGCCTTCTCCTGGGCAGCTCGGAGGCGAGGGGATGCCCGGCCCCACGATCCATTAGCGACTGCTGGGCTGAGCCGACGGGCCTGAGGCCCTGGTCGCCGTGGCCGTGCCGCAAAATCGCGACCCGGGCCCAGGACCGCATGCCTCTGCGGTAGCTCTCGAGCCGCATCGACCTGCCATGGCCCCGCGGCCCGCAGAACTGGACGCATCCGCCCGGAGCTGCAGAAGCTGCAGCGCCCCGATCTCAGCACAGGTCGACGCCGCCTCCGCCGTCGTCTCGTCCGCCGCCGCCGGCCCCGCCGCCCTCGGACTCGAAGGGGAACGATCGGGGGGGGAAACCTCGGCCTGGAATCGGCGATGCACCGCCGACAGATCGGCGATAGGCCCCCGGCAGCGCATCCGTACGTCCCTGGGCGGGGCGGGCCATCGGGCCCCCCATCGGCGACGCATGGGCAGTGAGGGGTCGATGCACCGCCCCTCCTTCCCTCCCTCCCTCCCTCCTCGTCCCTGTTGTCCCATGCATCCTTGGGTCCTTGCTTTCCTATGAGCCTCTTCTTGCCCCTCCTGCTCCTCCTCCTCCTCCTCCTCCTCCTCCTCCTCCTCCTCCTCCTCCTCCTCCTCCTCCTCCTCTTCCTTCTCCTCCTCTTCCTTCGCCCCTGGAGCCTACGGTCGGGAGCTTTTTGCATGCACAGCGCGTCGCGGCGGCGGCCCCGGCGACGCGATGTGCCTTGCAAGCTCATGGGGTGTCGCTCCGCTCCGCGGGGCGAGGGGGGCTCGGGGAAGTTCGGGCATCTGGCGTCGGCGGACCGCGCCGCGAACCGCGTGCCGCGCCGAAGCGCGGTGGGCGAGCACAGCGGAGCGACGAAAAGGCAGGGCTCTTGCGCGAGATGGCAAGACGACCTTGCGCGGTGGCTTACGCGGGCCAGGGGCGCGACGCTACATTTAGGTCGGCCCTGTTCCCCTACAGGGGCATTTTGGACGAAAAGTAAAACATGGTCCCCAAAAATACCCCCCAAAAAACATACGTACTTTAAACATCGTCCCCAGACTATGCCTTGACTATTTTTGAATATCCCTCCTGTAGAGGGACATGCCTGACCTAACGCTACATTGGAAACTGGGAGGCTGACGCGCGACCTTACGCGGGCAGCTTATGCGCTAACGTCAGCGAAGACGACCACGTTTCTTTGCGACGCTCAGGCGCATTCTCTTCCGACGCAAAAGGAACCCTTGTCCCTCTGTGCGACAAAACCTATGCAGCGGCAGGATGCGTCTGTCAAGGAATACCTATTGGAGGTGGCGAGCATGCAACAGGGGTCGTCAAAACTTGCATGCCTGATCAAGACAGGAAGTAAGAAGGAAGGAGGACTAGAATGATGATCGTGAGCACAACTTTAGAAGAACAATTAGCGGCATAAACATAAACTTGTGGCGCTCTGCGCGGAATTCTTGGATCCGCGCTGGAACCCCCCAGGCGGAGCCTCTGGCGCCGCCCCTAGCGCGCTCCGCGCGCCAGCGAGGGGGGTCCAGCGCCGATCCATGAAATCTTCGCGGAACGCCACAAGTTTATGTTTCCGCCGTTTTTTTACACGTCGTTCATTTCTTGTGTTCATTTCTACTTGTTCCTGGCCCCCTAGTGGCCAGGAAGAGGCCCCGTACAGAAGAATCAGAAATGCAAGGATCTTGGCCCCAAAAAAATCAAAGACGTCTCGAATAACCAGAAACGAACAGTGTGTACCTCGATCACCAGGAGGCTCGGTCGAAGCTCCTGGCCGCACCTCACCCGAACGCTGCCACTGCGGCGTGCCGCGCGGGTTGAGCAGGGACCGACCGTCCCAGCATCCCTATAGTCCCACCACGAGATGTTCTAAGAACAAAACCAATGTGCTTAGAACATAAGAAGCCGATGTGATAATAAAAAAAGAGCCCGCCAGAAATGCTCTGGGGACATTCCGTGGGAACCACAAAAAGGTTCTTAGAACACTGTTTGGTGGGGCTATATGAAGGGGCCCACAAACACACAAATAAATACACACAAATAAAAAGATTCCCCATATTTTCCCATCTTTTCTGGGTCTTTGTCTTCCCCCCCCCACTTCCCATATTCTCCCATATCTTCCTGGGGATCGACGATTCATTGTGTCTGTGTGTTTCTTTCCCCTCCTGACTATAGGCGAGCCCTGGACGCTCCGCCGCTGCTCGAGCGGGGGCGGCGCGCTGCAGAGGGGGCCTCCGCGGGCGCGCCGCCCGCCGGCTCCCCCGCGGGCGCGGGTGCCGGCGCGCCGCCGTCGGCGGCGGCCTCGGCCGTCCTGGCCTTCTTGGCGGGCGCCTGCGGGCGGCGGGGCGGGGGCGAGAAGCAGGAGGAGGAGGAGGAGGAGGAGGAGGAGGAGGAGGAGGGAGGAGGAGGAGGAGGAGGCAGGAGGGAGGAGGAGGAGGAGGAGGAGGAGGAGGGAGGAGGAGGAGGAGGAGGAGGAGGCGGAGGATGAGGAGGGGGCAGCCCCTGGCCCAGGCCTACCCTGCCTGCTGGAAGAGGACGGCAACGTTGACGACGACGGTGACGAAGGACGCTGGTGATGATGACGCTGGTGATGATGATGATGATGATGATGATGATGATGATGATGATGATGATGATGATGATGATGATGGTGATGGTGATGGTGATGGTGATGGTGATGATGATGATGGTGATGATGATGATGATGATGATGCTGAAGATGAAACTGATGGTGGTGGTGGTAATGGTGGCGATGGTGATGGCGCTGTATGGTGGCGGTGATGATGATGACAGTACCGGGGTAGTGATGAACATCGTGGTGGTGATGGTTATGGTGGTGATGATGGTGGCGACGGTGATGGTGAAGAACACGTGGATGATGCTGGTAGCACGGTGACTGTGAGGATGGTGGTGAAGGTGATGATGTCAGCAATGACGGCGACGATGACGATGACGGTGGCGATGGCGAGGATGATGGTGATGATGCTGATTGTGGTTGTGACGGCGGTGATGCTGATGACGGTGATGTTGATGACGGTGATCGTGGTGGTAATGATGATGTCGGTAACGGGAAGATGATGAGGGTGGTGGTGATGATGACGGTGGTGGTGATTATGGTGACGTGATGTTAATAATCGGGGCCTCGATTTTCACTGCGTCTAGCGGGCCGTAGGCGGAGGCAGGGCGAGCAACGGGCCGACGCGAAACGACGAAATACCCACCCGTAACCCTTAGCCTCACCCTCCCACCTGATGACGATGATGGTGGCGGCGGTGGTAAATGATAACGGTGGTTATGATGCCGGTAACGGGATGATGATGGTGATGGTGGTGGAGGTGATGAATGATGCTGGCGAGGATGAATGATGCTGACAATGTTGGTAACGGGGCGAGGATGATTGTTGTCGTGATGGTGATCATAATGGTGATGATGGTGATGATGATGACCCACATGCAACACAGACAGTCTGGAGATGAGCCTCGACAGCTGGCCAAGCCCGGACCGCCTCCCGAGGCGCCTCGCACGCAGCGGCAAACCGTGCCATCGACAAATAGCACAAGCGAAGATCAACACAATGCAGGCGGGGGGCACCAACTAAATCGGCCACGGCCAATTTCAGAGGCATGCCTGAAGCCCTCAGCCTCGGGCGGCTCTGCTCAGAATCACCTCTGGGCCTGGGCAGAGTACGCGGCAGCGCCCGAGCCAAACTGCAAGGAGCCACAGCAAAGCAAGGAGCGGCTACTGAAGCTCGGCCGCATCACCGCGGAGCACGTCGAGGTGCGCGCTGGCGCCCTCGACGGCTGCACCCGCTGGCTGAAGATCGACCTCGACGAGGACAAAAAACAAGCTGGCCAGCTGCGGGAACTCCAGAAACCTCGACTGCAGCAGAAGGCCCTCCAGTAGCAGCGACTGCGGGAGCGACCTAGTCACCGCTCGAGTCGGGCGATGGGGACCTCGCCTCAGCAGCTGGCGCCCGCCTCCCCCTCCCCAAGGCCGCCCTCCGCGGAGGGGGCCACCCCGCCAGAGGGAGACCTGACGCCGGCGGCACGCTGGCCCGTCAGCCCCTTCAGCGCGCCCGCCCGCCGGGCCCGTCTCCGCACAGGACACAACGACGGAACCGCAGCTGCACCACGTGCCGCCCTGCCCGGGCGAGGCCTGGCGCCCTAGGGGGGCGGGGGCCTCGGACAACGCCTCCCAGCGCACCGCACCTGGTGCGAGCTCCGCAGCGCCGGCGCGCAGACCGCTCCGTGCCGCTCCAGGGCGCGCCCCGAGCCGCGGCCGGCTCTGCACGCGGCGCAGCGCGGAGGCCCCCGGCAGTCGAGGAGGCGACGCCCTCGGCGCTGGCGTGGAGCGCCACGCTCCGCCGGAGCGTCTCCAGCCAGCTGGGAGGCCGCCCTTCCAGCTAGAGCAGGTCTGAGCGCGCGGACGCGCTGCGCGGCATCGCGGCCCTCGGCGAGCGAGCCTGACGCCTCACCCGGGGATCGCCGCGCGCCAACGCACGGAGAGCAGCACTGCGGACAGGCGCTGCGGTCGATCTGCGGCCGCCCGCGCTGCGCGCTTCACTACGCCACAGCGGACAAGCGAACGACGGCGCCCTCCGGGGGTGCCTCCCGCAGCCATCACCCCGCGAGCCATGAGCCGCGCCCTCCCAGGGCCCTCGCGAACGCCGTGCCGAAGAGCAAGGTCCAGCAGCAGGGGGCCCACGGAAACATGAGCCAAAATGGCGACGGACGTTGATTATAATGTTGCTGCTGTTGATGCTGATGCTGATGCTGATGATGATGATGGTGATGATGATGGTGATGGTGATGGAGATGGTGATGGTGATGGTGATGATGCTGATGATGATGATGATGATGAGGATGATGATGATGATGATGATGATGATGATGATGATGATGAAGATGAAGATGAAGATGATGATGGCGACGGCGGCAATGGTATTGATGGCCATGGTGTCGACGATGGTGATGACGATGATGTTTATGATGGCAACGATGATGACGGTGGTGATGGTGGTGGTTGTGGCTGTGATCGCGCGTGGCTGGGCGGAACTACACTCTTTTTTGCACCTCGAGAGAGCGGGCAGCTGCTGCGAACACTTCGATGCGCCCAGGATATGACATGGGCGCGCCAGGAATGCGCGCGCGAAGGTCGTGGCAAAGTTTGAAAGCGAGGGTCAACAGCCAGAGCGCAGCCAGTTTCCCCACCAAGGCCGCGACGGATGATCGCAGAGGAGGGGCGGGGAGGAGGGAGGTAAGGCGACGAGGTGGAGCAGGCGGGAGCGGGAGAGGTAGTGGGCGATCGCATCAGGTCCACCCTCGCATCCAAAGACGCATCCCAGCTGGCCAAAAATGTGCATCGTGCGAGTGATGATCCAACCTCCCGCGAGCGTCTTCACTGCCGACCAGACGACGGCGGGGCGAGTCTGCGCCAGTGTAACCCCCATCTGGCCATCGCTCGGACGTCCATTCCCTGTGCTTTTCTCGGTCCCGTGCGTGGCTTCCTCGCCAGATGATCAAGGATGCTCCTCGATGGTCCTCGCCGAAGGAAACATGCACACCTCCGAGCGATGCCAAGCCATCGCCTGCCAGTGGGGGTCGAGGGGTGGGACCCTGGGCCCCCGATGCCGGGAGCGCGCTCGCCCTTGCAGCCCGCGGGCCGGGGGAGCAGGCCTGCGCGCCCCCATGGAGCCGCGGCCGCTCCCGGAGCTCTCTCTGCGGCCGGCGCGGCGGCTGGCGTGGGGGCCCCGGCCGCAGCCGTCCGCCTGAGGGGCAGAGGCAGCCTCATCGGCGGTGCGGGAGAGCGCGCGCGGTCGCGCAGGAACCGGGCGGCACGGTCTGCGGGTCGCGCCAGCATGGCGGAGGCCAGAGGTCCCTGCGCGATGGCGCTGGAGCGCGTCGTGGCGCCGCGGGCTCTCTTCGAGCTCCGCGCACCACGGGGCCTGCTGGGGGACTTGCGAACAAATCCTGACGAGAGCGGCCGGGGGCGGACCAGGACGTGGGAGCGGCTGTGCCTGGGGCGGACCGGGACTTGAGCAAGAATGTCTGGGGAGGACCAAGACTTGAATATCGAAGGTCTTGGGGCAGAGCAGGACTTGAATATGAACTACTTGGGGCGGACCAGGACTTGGACATGAAGGACTGGGAGGAATACTGCTGTCGAAACCTGCTGGAAGCGAGCCGACCCCGCATAGGCAGTGGATATTTCGCCATCATGGTCTTGAGCCGAACTGTCTACAGATGGTTGTGATGGTGATGCAAATGCTGATGCTCGTGCTGATGATGCTGATGATGCTGCTGATGATGGTGATCATGAAGATGCTGACGCTGACGCTGATGCTTATGCTGATGACGATACTGATGCTGCTGATGATAAGTGTGCTGATGCTGATGCTGATGCTGATGCTCATGCTCCTGCTGATGACGATGACGATAATGATGATAATGATGATGATGATGATGATGATGATGATGATGATGATGATGCTGATGCTGATACTGATGATGATGCTGATACTGATGATGGTGGTGATGATGATGCGACTGCTGCTGTTGCTGATGATTATGCTGATGCTGATGATGATGCTGATGCTGATAATGATGATGATGCTGAGGATGAGGATGAGGATGAGGATGATGATGATGATGATGATGATGATGATGATGATGATGATGATGATGATGATGATGATGATGATGATCGGGACCTCGATTGATACCACGTCTAATAGGCCGTACGCGGAGGCTCGGCGACCAGCGGATCGAATCGCAACGACGAAACACCCACTCTTCCCCCTGAGCCTCACTCTCCCACATGATGATCATGGTGGTGGTGATGATGATGATGACGACGATGACGATGACGATGACGATGACGATGATGACGATGATGATGATGCTGCTGCTGCTGATGAATATGATGATGATGATGATGATGATGATGATGATGATGATGATGATGATGATGATGATGATGATGATGATGATGATGATGATGATAAGAATAGCGATGAACGGGAGGCTTGCCTCGCCCATCCTCGGCCTCTGGGGGTCCCTGCGCTCAGGAGCTGTTGCTGCGCGCGGCGCGCGGCGCGGCGGCGGCCCCGGCGAAGCACCGTGCCTGCACTGCGGGGCGACAGCGCGTCGCTCCGCTTTGGGGGGCGGGAGGCTGGGAAACCGCGCGAGGCGCGGACGCTCGGGCACCGGGAAGCGGGTCGCGTGCCGCGCCGACGCGTGGCGGCCCAGAGCCGGCGGCGCGACACGCCAGGCAAACGCGCCCGACCGTGAGCCACGATGGGCGTGTTTTCCACCACCACCACCATACGTTGGAGGGGGGGGTCCTCCTCCTCCCTCTCCTCCTCCTCCTCCTTCTCCTCCTCCTCCTCCTCCTCTTCGTCCTCCTCCTCCTCCTCCTCCTCCTCCTCCTCCTCCTCTTCCTCCTCCTCCTCCTCTCCGTCCTCCTCCTCCTCCTCCTCGCCCTCCTCCTCTTATCCCCCCTCCAACTTATGGTGGTGGTGGAAAACAGGCTCATCGAGCCAGGCCCCGGGGCCGTCAGCAGAGAAAGCGGCCCGCGCGGGAGAAGCTGGCTGCCCGAGGGAGGAACCTCGACGTCGAGCTGGCACGCCCGCGGCGGGCACCGAGGAAAGCGGGTGCGATGCCCGGCGAGAGCCGACAGCGGCCGCCGGCTTCCGCCGGGGAAGAGCCGATGATCCTCAGAGCGCTTGTTGGCGCCAACGTGTGCTCGTCCCCCGAAGCCTGCAGGTACGACGTGGGCGGTGCACCGATGGGCCGACGTGTGCTGAGCGGGGGGAGCATGCATCGGGAAAAGTCACGTCCTGAGGATCACCGAAGGAGATGGCATCTCCGTCGATCCTCGAAGGCGTGGCTCGTTCTGGAACTGCCCATGAAGGGGCCCAGGGCACACACACACATAAATACACACAAATCCCAGGATTCCCTATATGTATAAATATACGATATGTATATATATATGTATATATTGGGTGTTCGTCTTCCCCCCCCACTTCCCGTATTTTCATATCTTTTCCTGGGGATCGACGATTACTTGTGTCTGTGTGTTTTCTCCCTCCCTGACACACGGCCAACGTGACCCTGGCGGGCCAGCCAGACGGGGGGCAGAGGGCACTGCTGACCCTCGTCGGGGCCGACCCCCATGGCATGCGCCCGGCACCGGCGCCACTCGGCGCCCTCGCCAGGGCTGAGCCTCGTGACGTGCGCCTCCGCCTCCTCCCCACTCGGCGCCTCCTCGTCGGCGGCGTTGCTCTCCTTGCTCTTCGTCCGGATGAACGAGGGCACCTCAGGGGCGAACGGGCCGGGCACTCCCTCCCTCGCCCCGCCTCCGTCGGGGGGGAGGGGGAGGCTCAAAGATCGAGGCGGTCGAGGCTCCGGGATATGTGGCGGATTTCGGAAACCCTGAACACAAGCACGTTTTCACCTCTTGGGGGCGCAGCCTGTCCTTCCGCCGCCCTCCGCCGAGCTTCCGCCTGCTTTCGCCGGCGGAAGCTGGCGGAGGCGACCTCGTTTTACTTCCGCCGTCCTTCCGCCGCCTTCCGCCGAAGACAACTCCGTCGATCCTCGAAGGCAAAGCTCTTTTTGGAACGCCTCATGTGTTACCGGGCGCAGCCCGAACTCTTGTCACACGCGAAGTGCGCTGAGCTGGACTGGCCGCACCCGTCCGGCGGCCGTTTGAGCTCCGGCAACCGAAGGGGGCAACCTCTGCCATAAACAACATCAAGCCGTTTTAGTTTCGGCCCCCCCGGTGCGCGATCCATGATGGCATAGCCAATAGCAGTCCATGCTATCCTCGGCCGCAGTGTGCGCGACCTATGACGCAACGAATGGCAGGCCGTTTGAGTTCCAGCCGCTGGGAGCGCAACTGATGGCACACCGCGAGGATGACGCAACCTGCGGCACACACATCTCATAGCGCACTCTATGGATGGCGCAATCCATGCCGCAACCCATAGATCGGGCAACCCATGGAGCCAATGGCGCATTCCGTGAATCGCGTAATCCATGGCGCGTCCAATCGATGTCACAACATAGTTATCGATGGCGCAACTTATGGCGCAACCCATCGATTGCGTGCTGCTTGCTGGGATCTACGGCAGCGCCAACGGAAATTCCAACAATTGCGCTCACACCGGCCTGGTCTTAGGAGGGTTCGCGAAACACAAGCTGGCCAAACGCGAACCGCAGCTGACCTCAAGGAAGACGATGCAGAGGAGGGAGGAGGAGGGAGAAGGAGAAGGAGGATGAGGAGGAGGAGGAGAAGGAGGAGAAAGGGAGGATGAGAAGGAGGAGGAGGAGGGAGGAGGAGGAGGAGGAGAAAGGGAGGAAGAGGAGGAGTAGGAGGAGGAGGAGGAGGAGGAGGAGGACCATCTCACTCGCTCGCACGCAATGCTGAGAATACATTCGAGAAGCATCACTGACTTCTTGCCCGAAGGAGGCGCGAAGGGAGAGGGAGAAGGAGAGGGAGGAAGCTCCTCCCTCCCCGTCCTCATCTTCCCTCCTCGCCCTCCTCCCTCCTCCCTCCCCGTCCTCGTCTTCCCTCCTCGTCCCCCTCCCGCAGCGAGGCTCTTCGACTTCGGTCCGAGTTGCTTGAACATGAAAGCTCGCCCCTTCTCGAGATCCGCTTCCCCCGCCTCCTCCTGCTCTGAGCCCAGTCCCCCCGGGCCTCCATCTTCCGCCGCCCGCTGCCCCTTCCACCGCCTGCGCCTCCTCGCGCTCCCCCGCGAGCGGGGACCTCGAACCCCCTAGAGCTCCACTCGGAGCCCCCCCCCCTGATCCTCCGCGTCCCCGCGATCCCCTACCCCTTTCCTCTGCCTTCCTCCTCGCTGCCCGTCTGCTGCCACCTCGGAGCCCCCCCCTCCCCCCGTGCCCGCCCTCCCCCCCCCCTCGAAGCGCTCCCCTACGTCCTGGAACCTCGAGGAGCCCCCCCTCCCCCCTCGGAGCGCCCTCCCGCCCCTCCACCTCCGCGCGCGCTGGCGCATCCGTGGGATCCCGCAGCCGTGGGACCGCGAGGGAGGTGGACACGCCTCGTCGCGTGCGGACGCCCCTCCGCCCCCGCAGCCAGCAACTGCAGCAGCACGCCCCGGGCAGGTCGGGGGCTGTCGGGCACCCGCCGGCGACCACTGGGCGACCGCTGGGCGGTTGGGGGTCGCTGCGTCCCCCCCCGTGCCCATCCCCCCCCCTGCCGCTGCCCCTGACGAGGGCCCCCCCGCCGGCCGGCCGTGCCCGCCGGCGAGGCCGACCAGCCGCGGTCCGCAGCGCGTGCCTGCCCGCGGCAGGGCGCAAGCGCAGGGGCCGCCTCTGGCCAGGCTGGTGCGAGGCCCGACGGAGGGCACGGCGTGGGGAGGGGGCGGGGGCGAGGGGACGAGCGAGCGAGCGAGCGATGGAGCAGGGAGCCGTCCGAAAACAGAGCCCTGACTCTCCGAGAAACCGCCGACGCCGAGGGCGAGACCCGTCCCAGAGACCCAGGGCGGAGTGCGATGCGAGCAGGAAGCGAGGGGGGAGGAGAGGGGGACGGGGGGAGAGCGAGGAGGAGGAGAGGGGAAGCTCCCATGCCCGGCGCTCCTCAGCCGCGCCCGGCGCTCCTGAGCCGGGCCGAGGCTGGCCGAAGCCCGCTGGACGCAGCCCAGGGTCGGCACATGCTCGACATCGCCCACCCCACTGGAGGAGGAGGAGGAGGAGGAGGAGGAGGAGGAGGAGGAGGAGGAGGAGGAGGAGGAGGAGGAGGCGGAGGAGAGGAGGAGCAGGAGAGGAGGAGGAGCAGGAGGAGGAGCAGGAGGAGGAGGAGAAGCAGGAGGAACAGGAGCAGGAGAAGAAGGAAGAGGACGGGGGCCGGGGGGGGGCGGGGGAGGGAGGGCGGGGGACACGCTGGCAGGGGCGCCTTCTTGATGTGGTTCGCCGCCGAGGGGCCCACGGCGGCGGCCTTCGGCTTCAGCTGCTCGAACCTCGGGGCACGTTCCATCGAGGGAGCGCCCCCCAGCGTGGCCTCCATCTCGTCCAACTGTCAGAAACCACAGCACTGATGCTACATAGGGATGCGGTGCGCTTGGACGTCCACGTGGAAACACTTTCAGCGGCTTCAGCGGCATCGTGCCAAAAACTCGCGGTCACATTGTCAAGCATGGGGTGAAGAAGCAACCATACTCTTCTCAATCGTATGTTGCATATTTGCTGTGGACTTTCAAAACGTTCCTTGAGACACTCGTCCTCGTCCCCCCTCATAGCTGCTTGCGCGTGCTCCCGACACTTCCATGGTAAGACATTTGTATGTCGGGTCTGGTCGCGATGCCGCGCGATGCCGTAATCGGTAACCAGATGGAACAACATATTAACCACCTAAGTATTACATTATGGGTAGGTTGAGCGTCCCCCTCTGTGACGGACAAGTTTCCCCTTTTCTTGGGATGAGTCTGTCACAGAAAGACCCCCCCTCACCCTCCGCGCGGTCCTTGAGTGGCGAATGCGCCGGGAAGCCGGGAAGGGAGAAGACAGGACTACAAGGCAGGACAAACGATAGAAGATTTGGAGAAATGAAAGCTCACGCGTTTTGCGTTAGGCCCAAGACGACCTCGAGAAGACCCCACTGTGACCAAAGAGGGCCCTGCGGGGATACCCAAGACGGCCCAAGAAGGTCACAAGACGGGCCCATAAGACCTCCCAGGCAGCCCAAATGGCCCCAAGACGGTCCAAGAAAGTCCCAAGACGACCAAAGAGGGCCCCGTATGACTGTTCAACAGCAGCCCAAGACAGCCCTAAGACGGTCCAAGTAAGCCCCATGAGAAACCTCAAGCAATGGACAAAGGATGTTCTACGGGTGATAGCGCTCTGGGCAGTACTCGAAGGATCGCTACACCGAGTGCGTCGCCGGCACATAGGCGGATATGCCGCAGTCGTCTCGATAGTTCTGATCCGCGTAAGACGTCACTGGACCAGACACCCCAGGAGCTCACGAACGTGCCAGCGTTTGCGCAGCTGGCAACAACCAGGCAGGGGATGTCTAGTCTGGGTCTGCGAAAGGTGTCCCTCCGCTGGACTTCCCAGCAGTGAGCGATAACTGCGACAACAGCGCAGCAGGCAGAACCCAGGCGGGCGAGGGTAATACATCTCGTAAGCCGTCACTTCGAGAAACATCCCAGGAGCTCACGGAAGTGGAAACAACTCTTCTGTTGCAAGCGCCCAGAAAAGGCGAGGGTACTACTTACATCCACGCGAGACGTCACCCCGCTGGATCTCTCCCCCCCCCCACATCGTCACAAACACGTCGCACCAGTGGCCTTGCCTGACAGCGCACAGGGAGCGGACCTCCACGGAGCTCTATAGAGTGCAAGCAGTTTCGCGCAGCTGGCAGCAACCAGGCAGGGGACAGCTTAGGTCTGCGCAGGGCGCCACGCCGCTGCACTTCCCCTCAAATATCGAACAAACTGCGCGACAGTTGCGCAGCGGGCAACGCCCAGGTGGACGCCCGGGTGATACGTTGGCGTGTGACGCCATTCCGTGGACCCTCTCTCAGCAGCCCACGGAGGTGGATACCATTGCGCGGTTGAAAGCGCCCAGGGGGGGCGAGGGTAATGCTTCAATCTCGCGCAGAACGTCGCTCCGCTAGACCCCCATACGTTGGCGGCACGCAGAGGAGGGTAGGGGTAGGGGGGGTAGGGGGTAGGCTTCTTAGAAGCACCCTGCTTCTTAGGAGGCCCCAGCCTTACATCTATAGAGAAGGCCCGCGCCTTCTAAGAAGCAGGAGTGTTTCTAAGAAGCCTCCCCCCCTCCCCCGACCCCCCTCTTCGCGTGGCCGAATGGGGTTCATGGCACAGTTGCGCGCCTCGCAGCACCCAGGGTGGCGAGGGTAACACATCAATGCGCACGTCGCTCTGCTGGACCCTTGGCAAGCCAACGAAACTGGTGACGGTTGCGTGCCTGAAAGTGCCCAAGGAGGCGAGGGAACGGTTCGATACACGGAAGGCCTCACTCCGCGGGATGCTCCATGGGCGCAACTTGAGGCCCCCTGGGGGGCCGCTGGGAGTAGGAGGAGGACCAGCAGCGCGCTCCGCGCGCCGGAGAGGGGGGTCCAGCGCGGATCCGAGAAATCCGCGCGGACCTCCGAGCTTTTATGTTTATGTCATTGTCCGTTTCCCAAGGGTATCGGGAGCGGCCAAGGGGGTGTGTCCAAGAAGGGAGGGTGCAAATCATGACCGGCGGCATGTGCGCGGCCCAGCGGGGGGGCCAGGGACGTGGAGCAAGAAGAGGCGCCATGAGATCTGAGGAAATATCATGGCCGTCGCCATGAAATTCCCCCCCCCCCCTCTAGTCATCACCCCCTTCTTTGCCTCCCCCGAGGGTAGGAGGAGGACCAGAGGGCCAGGCGGCAGCCCGAGCTGCCGGTCAGCCGACCCAGGCCACCCAGCTTCGCGCACTGTCGAGCAGGGACCGACCGTCCCGGCATTCCTATAGTCCTACCACGAAATGCTCTGAGAATTCAAAGGTGCCCTCAGAACAGAAGCAGTGTTCTTAGAACACATGCCCGATGTGTTAAAAAACAAGACAGCCTCCGCCAGAAACATTCTGAGAACAGTTCGTGGAAACCACGAGAGGTTCTTAGGAACATTGCTTGGCAGGGCTATAGGCGAGCCAGGACGCCTCGCCACTGCTTCGCGCACTGCGCCCAGGGCGGTGCGCGCCGCGCGGGGTCATCCTCCTGCGCGCGCCCTCGCGCGCAGAAACGCCCCGGCGTCGGGGCCCAGGCCGCGGCGCGCGCGCAGCCCGACTTCCGTGGCCTGAGCGTGCCGCCGCGGGGGGGCCTGGCGAAAACTCGCGGCGCAAAGGGCTCCGCGCTTCTCTCGGAGGAGGCCTCCCGTGTGGAGGTCCGAGCGGATGGGGTCGGAGGACTGCGCCGCACCGCCAACACACCGCCGCGGGTGGCCTGGCAAGCTCGTGGCCTGGCGGCCTCCTGGGGCAGGGGCTCCGCGCTTCTCGGAGGAGGCCTCCCGTGTGAGGTCCGAGCGGATGGGGTCGGAGGACTGCGCCGCACCGCCGAGACGTCGCCGAGGCATCGGCCACGTCGGCGATGCGTCGGCGCCGCCGGCGCGGAGAGAATCGGGCTCCACATCGGGCCGCGTCGCCGATGCATCGGCGATGCGGCGCGATCCTCCGACCCCCTCTACTCGGACTCCAGTTGGGAGGCCCCAGGTCTCTCCCGACGTTAGCTGCCCCGACACGCAACACGCGACACGTAGCGCGTTGACACGGAGCTCAGCACGGATATTGAAGACGTATGTTTGGCGCGACACGCTCGCCAAGACGTGGGCCAGCACGCTGAGCCAAGACGAGGCGTGTTGACACAGACGCTCTGAACACGGTACGTGTTGCGTTTCAAAGCGGGCGTATCAAGGCAACTGAGCTCCCGACACATGGCCTACTCCAGAAATCCTGAACCCAAAAATGTTGTCATCTCTTGGTAGTCGACTTTTGCTTCCGCCGAGCTTCCGCCGAGCTTCCGCCGGCTACCACTGCTGGAGCCGCCGCCGTTTTACTTCCGCTGCATTCCGCCGGCCTTCCGCCGCCTTCCGCCGCGGAAGAGATGTTCAGTCCTTCGGCCCTCGAAGGCACGGCCCCCTCTGAAACACGCCGCATGGGGAGGGGAGGACAGGAAAGAAGGCCTGTTGATCTTCTGCTCGATCCGCACCTCGTTCCTCGGAGGGAGGGCGGCGCCCCGCGGCATGGAGGCCCAATCCGAGTCAGGAGTCGCCATCCCACAGGGAGGGTCTCCTCCTCCTCCTCCTCATCCTCCTCCTCCTCCTCCTCCTCCTCCTCCTCCTCCTCCTCCTCCTCCTCTTCTGCCTCCCCCTCGTCCTCTTTCTCCTCCTCCTCATCCCCCTCCTCCTCCTCCTCCTGCCCCTCCTTCCCCTCCTCCTCCTCCTCCTCTTGCTCCTCTTCCTCATCCTCCCTTCTCCCCTCCTCCTCCTCCTCACCTCTCTCTCCTCTTCCTCCTCCTCTTCCTCCTCCTCCTTCTCCTCTTCTCCTTCTCCCCTCTCTCCTCCTCCTCCTCCTGTTCCTCCTCCTCCTCCCCCCTCCTCCTTTTCCTTCCTCCTCTCCTTCTCCTCCTCCTTCTCCTCCTCCTCCCCTCCTGTTTCTCGCATTCTTAAACTCCTCACAGGGGGGGGGGGGGGGGGGGGGCAGAACGTACCACAGGAACGAAGCACGCCGTCCAGAGAACAGCTGTCGTAAGAGCAGCCCACCGCATGGTACGAACGATCCCCCTCGCATCACAAGAACGACGACTCGTCCTGGGCAGACGCTGCCCCGCCGGCCCATGCGAGGCGAGGTTGACGCCACCATCGCTGACCCCGGCCTGCCCTCGGACACAGGCGCCTTGAAAAAACACGACCAGCCGCTTCGCCCCGATTCGGGCCGTGCTGCCCTCATGGCGCGGTCCGGCTCGGGAGCTGCTCTCCCCCCAGCCCTGCCAGACATCACATCCGACGCGGTGGCTTTGCATCACGGGGTCCCCAGTGCCATCGGCCCCTCGGCCCCTTTCCCGGGGGGGGGGGGGGGTCGACTTTCCAGGGTGCTAAACTATACGGTCGCCGTGCTATCATACGGAATGCCAATTAAGGAACGAAAGCGCTTTTCTGGCAGTGGCAAGCCTCGGCCACGAACAGGTTCCCCGACCTGGATACAAGGAACGTCTCGAAAACCAGAACTCCTCCTGGGCCCCAAGTGGTCCTCACTTCAGCGCCATGGCTGCAGCCCTCCAGACTTATATACATATGTGTATACATATTTGTACATATATACATAACTATAAACATACATATTTCTATGTTTATATATACGTGTGTTTATATACATATACATATATATATATATATATATATATCCACGTTTGATGGCTCCGGGGGGGCGGGGGGACGCGAAAACGGAACCCCGGAGGCCCACACTTGCCCCGAGGAAGCAGCGCAAGTGCGCAAGCACAAAACTCCACACCTCGAAGGCCGGGCATGGGCCGATCCGCTCCGCTCCGCTCCCCTGGCCCCTGGCCCATGCGAGTGTAGTGTGCCGCCGCCCTCCACATGGCTCTGTCTCCGCCCCCGTTCCGCTGGCCAAACTGAAGAGCACTCGAGGGCACCCTCCTCCAGGATGCAGCATGCACGTGAACGCCCAACAACATAGAAGAACAGCAGGGCACCCTCCCCGAACCGACCTCGGAATTCATGCCTCGGTCCGACCGTAACTACTCCGAGGACCTCGGAGGTCTGCCTGTCTTGCGCTCCCTGTAAGCAGGGGTTCGGGGTGAGGAGGAAGAGAAGGAGGCGGAGGATGAGGATGAGGATGAGGATGAGGATAAGGATGAGGATGAGGATGAGGAGGAGGAGGAGGAGGAGGAGGAGGAGGAGGAGGAGGAGGAGGAGAGGAGGAGAAGGGGAGGAGGGGAGGAGGAGGGGGGAGGGGATAGAGGATGAGGTAGGATGAGGAGAGTGGGAGGAGGAGGAGGAGGAGGAGGGAGGAGGAGGAGGAGGAGGAGGAGGGAGGAGGAGGGGGGAGGAGGGGAAGGGGAGGCGAAGGAGAAGGAGGAGGAGGAGGAGGAGGAGAGGAGGAGGAGGGGAAGGAGAGGAGGAGGAAGGAGGAGGAGGAGGAGGAGGAAGAGGAGGAGGAGGAGGAGGAGGAGGAGGAGGAAGAGGAGGACAGGCGCGGGGTTGGCCGCCCCTCCGCCGCACCTCTGTGCGGTGGCCTTTTCTGCAGGGGCGCGGCAAGCTCGAGACACACCGTGCACCCAGACCTCCGCCTCTCGTGGTGGAGAAATCGCGGCGGTGAGCGTTTTGCCCAAGATCTCTTGTTCTCTCAGACCGACTATTCGAAGAGAGGGAAGAGAAAACAAAGAACGAGAAGAAAGGGCAAGCAGAGGGGGATGATAACGCCAAGCATATAATGTGCACGGAACGTGTCCCGGCAGCGTAGCCGATGTTCAGTCCACGGAAGCTGTTGAACGTCTTGCACGGGGCTGGGCAACGGAGGCAAAACTCCGCGATGGTCCTGGACTCGGGCAAAAGGAGGGGGAAGAGGGGGATGAAGAGCAGTTTTGTACTTACGTTCCGCCTCCGAGGACCCTGACTGGGCCCTAGGGCAATTCAGAGAAACGGCTTGGGCCGAGAAATGGGTCCCGGCGAAGTTGCAGACCTCTGGGGTCCCAAGTTCTCGAATGAGCAAGACGTCTGAGGCCTGGGAACAATGGGCAGTGAGCTGCTCGACGAGTCCAGGTCGCAATTAGCATGAATGATTGAATTTCTAGACCGTCATTGAAACGAAATTGGCGTCGTGTAGCACTTGGAAAACTGAGCCGCCGCGCCGTGCAGAGTGTCACGGGCCGTCAGCGTCGCCCGAGAAGAGGACAGAGACTGGCGCTCAGACAGCGCAGGCCGTCCGACATCCAACGAGTCTGAACCACTGCTGGGGCTTCAACCAACTTTGGCATGCCCGCGCAGGGGACCGCCGCCGCCCCAGCGTGGCGCGAACGCACCGCAGCCGCCAGCAGGGAGGCGCGGTGTGAGAGCACGCCGCCGGCAAGGAAAGGCACATCCTCGCGGCCTCGGCTCGCAGAAGCGGCGCAGCGGGCTCGACGCTGACTCGCGAGGAAGTAGGCGCTTTCCAGCACTGCTGCAGCCGCGTCCCCTGGACCCCTGGGATGACTCCCCACCCAATAGCCTCCAGCAACCTCCTCCTCCCCCCTTTCACGACGAAGACGACGACGGCGGCTGCTGTGGCGGTGACGACGGCGGCGGCGGCATGCGGCGGCATGCGGCCGCGGCGGCAGCCGCGGCGGCGGCCGCGGCGGCGACGGCGGCGGCAGTGAAGGCAACGGCCGCGGTTGCGACGGCGGCGACGGCCGCGGCGGCGACGGCGGCGGCGGCAGCGGCAGCGGCGACGGCCGCGGCGGCAACAGCAGCAGCGGCGGCGGTGGCGACTGCGGTGGCGACGACGACGATCACGACGTTGGGCGTAGGCGGGGTCCTTCCCTCGTAGAACTCGTTAATCTCCTCGGCCTCAAGGCGTTTGGCAGCCTGGCGCCGGAGCCCGGTCGACATCTGCTCCAGCCGATCGATGCCCGATCAGATCGTGGAGATCAATTGGCAGAGCTCGGTGGATGAATCGACCGTTCCATGGATCGAAGATCCGATCGAGCAATCGAGCAGAATGGGCGGAGGACGATCGATCGTCGGAGCTCGATCGGCGGAGCAGATCGATCGGAGCGAGCCCCCCGACGCCGATCGATCTGCTCTTGCGGCAGGGCGGCGTGGGGCGGCTGCTCCGCCCACACCCTGCTGGCGGCGGAGGGAGGGCGCCCTCCCCACCCCGCTGGTTTCGCGCGGCCAGGCGGGTGGCCTCCTCCCTGTGCTCCTGATTATCCTCCTCCTCCTCCTCCTCCTCCTCCTCCTCCTCCTCCTTCTTCTCCTATCCTCCTCCCTCCTCCCCTCCTCCTCCTCCCACTTCTCCTCCCCCTCCACCTCCTCCTCCTCTGCCCCTCCTCCTCCTCACTCCCCTCCTCCTCCTCCTCCTCCTCCTCCTCCTCCTCAACACCTACGTAAAGCGAACGTGCTCGGGAATCTGGCCCGAATATCTCAGCTGTACTACGTGCGCCACTTTTTCTTTCAAGGCTCCGAAAGAAGCCATGTCAAAAATTATCCTGGCGATGGACCCAACCATATGCAGTTACGAGTACCGCAGAGCAGGTTGAACGAATGAGAGGGAACTCCCTATGGGGCCACGAAACGTGTGAGAGGTGTGCCGAAATGGGCGCGGTGCCGCCATGCGAACGCAGCCGCTGGGGCCCTCGGTGGAGCTCCCTATGGGGCCACGAAACGTGTGAGGGGTGTGCCGAAATGGGCGCGGTGCCGCCATGCGAACGCAGCCGCTGGAACCCTCGGTGGAGCTCGTTATGGGGCCACGAAACGTGTGAGGGGTGTGCCGAAATGACGCGGTGCCGCCATGCGAACGCAGCCACTGGGGCCCTCGGTGGAGCTCCCTATGGGGCCACGAAGCGTGTGAAGGGTGTGCCGAAATGGGCGCGGTGCCGCCATGCGAACGCAGCCACTGGGGCCCTCGGTGGAGCTCCTTATGGGGCCACGAAGCGTGTGAGGAGTGTGCCGAAGTGGGTGTGGCTGACGCGGAGGGGGAGGAGGGAGGAGGGGGAGGAGGAGTGAGTGAGGGACGTGGGGCGCTGTCTCTTCAAAACGAGGACCTAACACCACAGGATGGCTGGGAAAAATGGAGGGGAAAGTGAAGTTCCAGCTCCGCGTGGGGGTGGACGCGCCAGCTCAGAAGCTCACGAAGCTCCTCGAGGCAGTGCTTCAGGAGGTCGGGGCCGAGGAGCTCGCAGGGACCGCGCCCAGGGGGGCGCTCGAGTCCGGGGTGCAGCGCATGCTCGACCGCCCAGACGTGGCAGCGTGAACGCGTCGTCTCTGCCTCCTGCTTTGGCTTCCAGCGTCCGCCTGCAGGCGCTGCTGGCGCGTGGGACGACGGCGCCTCTTGCCGCAAGCTGTGACGCCTTGGTCTCGACGGGAAGGGGGGGAACGGGCGGGGGCGGCGGGGGAGCTTGGGCGGGGGCGGCGGGGGAGGGTGAACGGATCTCTGAGGCGCAGCCCCCGTTCCAAGGGCTGGGCCGAAGAGCCTACCCAGGAGGCGGACGATCGAGGGGGGTGTCGCAGAACGGATCGGAGACGCATTCATTTTGTTAAGGATGCTGCGGCACGGGGGTTGCCGTTGGGGGCTGAATGGGCCCTTCCCATCGGCAGGGTGCTGGTGTGGAGTCGTTTTGGGATATGGGGGTTTCACGCCTCGCAGGGTCTCTGAAGCTTGGACTGACCGAGCCTGCTCGTCACAGCCCGCAGCACATTTCGTTTTGCACAGGCCCCAGCGCTCCGCAAGTCGCATGTCGCAAGACCTCCTCCTCCTCCTCAATACCTACGTAAAGCAACCGTGCTCGGGGATCTGGCCTGAATATCTCAGCCAGGCTGAGCGAGGCCATGAAGAGGCACCCCAAGCTCCAGCGGGTATGATTGTCATCAGGATGTGCAGGAGACTCATTGTCCTCCTTCCAATGGCCATCCAGATACCACTGGAGGCTCCTTGTCCTCCTCCTCCTCCTCCTTCTCAATATTCCTCCTCCTGCTTCTCCAGTTAGTCCTCCGCCTCCTACTCTTCTTCCTCCTCTTCCTCCTCTTCCTCCTCCTCCTCCTCCTCCTCCTCCTCTTCCTTCCTCCTCCTCCTCCTCCTCCTCCTCCTCCAACTACTCCTCCTCCTCCTCCTCCTCCCCCTGCTCCTCCACCTCCTCCTTCTCATGCTCCCTCTCCTCCTCCACCTCCTCCTCCTCTTCTTCCTCCTCCTCCTCCTTCTCCAACCATGCCTCTTCTTCTTCCTCCTCCTCCTAATCATGATCATCCTCATCCTCATCCTCATCCTCATCCTCATCATCATCATCATCATCATCATCATCATCATCATCATCAGCATCATCATCAGCATCATCATCAGCACCAGCATCAGCATCAGCATCAGCATCATCGTCATCATCAGCATCATCATCATCATCATCATCATCATCATCATCATCATCATCACCATTATCATTATCATCCTCATCCTCATCATCATCAGCATCATCCACGTCATCAACAGCATCGCAGTCAGCATCAGCATCAGCACCATGATCATCAGCATCATCATAATCATACTTACCACCATCATCATCATCATCAGCATCATCGTCATCATCATTATCATCATCATCATCTGCATCCTCATTCTCACCCTCATCCTCAGCATCAGTAGTATCATCAGGCACATCCTCCTCCTAATCATCATCATCAGCAGCAGCATCATCATCATCGCCATCATCAACATACTCATCAGCAGCACCATCAGCATCACCACCATCATCATCATCATCATCAATATCAGTATCATCATCATCATCAGCATTTTCATCATCACCAGACGCATCATCATCATCATCATCATCATCAGCACCATCCATCATCATCAGCATCATCATCAGAATCATGCATCACCACAATCATCATCATCATCAGCAGCAGCATCGTCATCACCATCATGATCATCAGCATCCTCATCCTCATCCTCTTCCTCACCATCAGTAGCATCATCGGGCACCTCCTCCTCCTAATCATCATCATCATCATCAGCAGCAGCATCATCGTCGGCATCAACATAATCATCAGCAGCAACATCAGCATCAGCACCATCAACATCATCAATATCAGTATCCTCATCATCATCTTCATCATCATCAGACGCATCAGCATCATCGTCTTCAGCACCATCATCATCATCATCATCATCATCATCATCATCATCATCATCATTAGCATTAGCATCCTCAGCATCATCATCATAGTCATCATCACCATCATCATCACCATCATCATCAGCAGCATCATCATCTTTACATGCATATTGATGTTCATCTTCATCTTCATCCTCATCATGTTCATCTTCATATTCATCATCTTCATCATCATCATCGCCATCATCATCATCATAATCAGCATCAGCATCAGCATCAGCACCATCATCATCAGCAGCATCATCCTCAGCAGAATCATCACCACCATCATCATCAGCAGCATCATCATCACCATCATCATCATCATCTTCATATGCATAGTCATCTTCATCTTCATCTTCATCATCATCACCATCATCATCAGCAACATCATCATCACCATCATCATCGGGGATGCCCCTTTCAGTCCTCCTCCTCCTCCTCTTCCTCCTCCATCTCCACCTCCTCCTTCTCCTCTTCCTCCTCCTCTTCCTCCTCCTCCTCCCCCTTTCCCCGAAGACCCGCCCCACCTACGCCGACTCTTTCCCTTGACGCCAGCCTCTGGAGCTCTCGACCCCTCCTCCGCAAACCGCTCTTCATCATCCTGGGGTGGTCCTCCAACGGCCCCGGGCCCCGAAGCGGGGGCCACAGCTCCTCCTTCTCCTCCTCCCCCCCCCCTCACCATCCTCCTCCTCCTTCCCTCCTCCTCCCTCATCATCATCATCATCACATCACATCATCATCATCATCACCATCATCATCATCATCATCATCATCATCATCATCATCATCATCATCATCATCATCATCATCATCATCATCATCATCATCATCATCATCATCATCATCATCATCATCATCATCATCAGAGGCCCAAATTAAAGAGATGCTGGCCGTCTCGATGTTTTGTCGCGACGCCCATAAGGGGGCCTGGGCCGGCACATGCATGTTTGCTGAGCAACACGTCGTCGTCCCACCTATCGACTTTACATGTGCCCCTTCCCCCCCGCAGCCTCACCCTCATCAGCCTCCCTCGACTTCGCCTTCCTCTCTCATCCCCCCTCCCTCCTCATTCCTGGAGAAATGCTTACATATGGGGGCTCCTCCTTGCGTTTCGAACAAAAAAAACCATGGGTGCCCCGAGGATTCGCCACGGTCCGGCCGGTTGCAACCCCGTTGCTGGCCGCTGCCGCCCGTGGGGGTTTCGTGGGGGAGTCGCCGCGCTCCGGCCAGTTGCCGCCCGTGGCCGGCCGCTGCCGCCCGTGGGGGTATCGTGGGGGATTCGCCGCGTTCCAGCCAGTTGCCGGCCCGTGCCGCCTGTGGGGGCGTCCCGCGGGTTCGCCACGTTCCTGACCGCTGCCGCCCGTGGGGGTGCCCCCAGGGTGCGCCACGTTCCGGCCCGCTGCCGCCCGTTGCCACCACGCTGCCGCCCAGGAGTGCCGGGGCCTCGCCACGCTGCCGCCCGTGGCCCGTGGCCGCACGTGGCCGGCGGACGGTTGCCGCCAGTGGGGGCGTGTCGAGGATGCTCTCCACGCTGCCGTCTGTTGCGGGCTGTGTGGGGGTGTGCCGAGGATTCGTCGCGTTGTGCCGCATTCTGCCGCCTCGTCGCCGCCGCACTAGACGTGGCTTGCACTTCGCGAATGCGCAATTCTTTGGGGCTCACGCTGGCGAACATGCTGATCCATCTTGTTCTCCAGGCGCGAAGAACATCTGCACCACCACCACCACCACCACCATCGCGAGGAGCAGAGGAGGGCTCTCCTGGTGGTGCAGTCTCCCTGTTTTGCGGTCTCCTGCTCGAGGCATCCCCGATCTTCAGCTCGGGAAGGCATCTTGAACATCCCCGCTGGGGGTGGCCCGCTGATGGTAATGTCGAACCCGTCTTCCCTCGACTTCCCTCGTCGCTCACCCCCCCTCCCTTAACCTCCCACCTTCTTCAGAACCCTGTGGCATTAGAGGATCCGCATGCACCGTTGCCTCTCCGGCTGGACAACGAGTTTTCCCTCCACCCTCCATCCCCAAGGCATTCGACGACGCGATGTTCTCGAGTCTCGGGGGGGGGGCCCTGACCCCCTGACCCCTTCCTGAAGAGCTGCCTTCCCTCCTGCACCGTTTTTCTCTTGACCGCCTCGCGGGGCCCGCTGACGGCCTCCCCGAGCCCGAGCGAGCAGCAAGTTCTAGCCTGCGGAAGCCCGGCCCCCCCCCCCCCCCGAAGGCGGGGGGCGGGGGGCGGCCTTCAGCTCCACCGTCTTCCTGATGTAGGCGGAGGAGTCGGCGCCTCGGTGCGCGGGCGCTGCGCGACGGGAGGGGGGGGGAGGAGGAGGAGGAGGAGGAGGAGGAGGAGGAGGAGGAGGAGGAGGAGGAGGAGGAGGAGGAGGAGGAGGAGGAGGAGGAGGACGACGAGGAGGAGGAGGAGGAGGAGGAGGAGGAGGAGGAGGAGGAGGAGGAGGAGGAGGAGGAGGGGGGGGGGAGGAAGAGGAGGAGGAGGAGGAGGAGGAGGAGGAGGAGAAGGAGGAGGAGGAGGAGGCGGAGGGCGGGGGGCTGAAGAGGTGCGAGCCGTTCGTGCACCCTCGTGGACCCAGGCCGGGGCCCTTTGTAAAGGCCCCTTTCTTGCAGCCCCAGATCTTTCGATGACGTGAAGAAAAGCTGGAGGTGTTTGTTGTGCCATGTTCAAGGTCGACGTGCTCTGCCGTGTTGGGGTCAGTTGTTCTTCCCCCGTGTGGGGATTCTCGTTCGCGCCATTTTCGGTTCGGCTCCGTTTTGTAATGCTGTTTTTGTCCATTTGGCTGGCCGAAGCCCGAAAAGTTCACAACGAGCAAAAGAAGCAACAAACGTGTTAAAACCAACTGCGTCCCGACCACCCCCATGGCCCTCCACCACCACTGCCCGAAGTGCGCGACCGTGCCGATAATGGCTCCGGGCGGCCGCGACTGCCGCCCTTCGTTCCCCCGGGCATCTCCAGGACTCGCCATCCGGGGGCAGCAGAAGGAAAGGCGGGAGGGGAGGGGAGGGGAGGACGAGAACGGGCAAAGAGAAGGAGGGAGAAGAGGACAAAGGACAAAGGACAAAGGACAAAGACGGTCGGGGGCGACTCCGAGACCACGAACGTTTGATCGAACGGGAAAATAGAGCATCGATGCCCCTCCGTGAGCACGTGTAGTGCCAGGCCTCGCGGTCCGCGTGGCCTGTGCCCGACAGACGCGCCCGGCGAAGGAGCAGCGGGGAGCGGTGGCGAAGGCGGAGGAGAACCTGTCGGAGCTCTGGCGTGAGCTCGGGCTGATGCCGACGCGAGCAGGCGAGCTGGGAAAAGAGTCGGAGCTCTCTGGCAGGCCCGTGCGGCGGTCCCTCCCACACCTCCCCCCCCCGCCCCCCCGACCTCTCCCCAGCCCTTACGTGCCAGTTCCGAGGGGGGCGTACAGGAGGAGAAGGAGGAGGAGGAGGAGGAGGAGAAGGAGGAGAAGCAGGAGGAGGAGGAGAAGGATGAGGATGATGAGGAGGATGAGGAGGAGGAGGAGGAGGAGGAGGAGGAGGAGGAGGAGAAGGGGGGGAAAAAAAAGGAGGAGGAGGAGGAGGAGGAGGAGGAGGAGAAGGACCTCCCCCTCCTCCTCCTCCTCCTCCTCCTCCTCCTCCTTCTGCTGCTCCTCCTCCTCTGTTCTGCGGGCCCTTGCGGCCTCGCGAGCCCTGGCCGCTGGGGGGACTTCGTCCCCCGAGGCTCGCGCACTTCACCTTAGCCTGTGGATTCCCTGCCACCCCGTCGTGAAGTGCGAGGTTTCTGGGCACGGGCCCAGAAGCCGACTCCTGGCGCCTCTCGCGGGTCAGTGCAGTTCGAAGCCCACTGCCCACGGCGCTGGGATGCTCAAGCAGTTGGCCCTCGGCTTCATGCCAGGGCACAAGAGAGCTGCCTCGGTCAACACCGGACCGCCTAGTCTTGTTTAGCTCGTTTGGCAAGTTTAGCATCGATTGCGTTCATGGATGCCCATGTTCTTTCTGGAGCTTCTCGAGGTCCTTCTCCTCCTCTCCCCATGGGGAGAGGAGGGAGGAGGATGAGTAGGAGGAGGACAAGAGGACGCAGAGGAATAGGAGGTGGAGGAGGAGGATGAGGAGGAGTGGTAGGAGGAAGGGAGGGGAGGATCCTCGATGCGAGAAGTGTCCTTAAAGAGGAGGAGGGGAGGAGGAGGAGGAGGAGGAAGAGGAGGAGGAGGAGGAGGAGGAGGAGGAGGAGAAGGAGGAGGAGGAGGAGGAGGAGGAGGAGAGAGGCGGAGGAGGGGGAGGGAAGCGTAAGAGGACAAGGAGCAGCCGCGAGGCGTGATGGGTCTGCCGAGGCCGGCGCCCTCGACCCCAGGGCCCCAGTAGGCGCCGCCGTCGAAGTCGTCCCTGGCGCGGCGCTCCAGACGGTCGTCGAAGACGGTCTTTCGGCAGTTGTTTGGGGGGGCCGCAGCGGCGCTTCCTCCGCCTCCCTGCGCTTCCTCCTCCTCTCCTCTCCTCCTCTCCCCCCTCCCTCCTCCCCTCCTCCTCCCTCCCTCCTCCTCCTCCTCCTCCCCATCCTCCTCCTCCTCCTCCTCCTCCTCCTCCTCCTCCTCCTCTCTCCTTCTGTTCCTCTGCCTCCCTCCCTCCTCCTCTCTCCTCCTCCTCCTCCTCTCCTCCTCCTCCTCCTGGTCCTCCTCCTCCTCCTCTTCCTTCTCCTCCTCCTCCTCCTCCTCCTCCTTCTCCTCCTCCTCCTCTTCCTCCTCCTCCTCCACCGCCGCCGGCTACCACCTCCTCTGTCTCTTACTGTCAATCCCCCCTCCTCCTTCTTTGCTAGCGGCCCTCGCCTCACTCACCCAATCTATGATCGACAAAACTGATGCCGAAATTGAACCCCACCCGATGCTACAACTCCACCTCCCCATGAGGTGCGAGTGGCGATTGTCAGCTGGTGAGTCGGACACCCTGCGGCCAGGGTAATTCACATCTGAGCAAACTGCCTCCTCTGCTGAGCAAGGAATTTGCGTCCGGGGGCCCCCGCACAGTGGGTCCCACTCCGAAAGCACGGAACAACAGGCAGAGCCGACTGCTAAATTTCGGAAACACGCCAGGGTGCGGGCCAAGGACGTATTTTGAGCAAGGACCGACCGTCCCGGCATTCCTGTGCAGGGAGGTTGAAAAAACAAGGTTCTTAGAACCCAGAACTTTCTAGAACTCCCTGTAGGCCTACCGCGAAATCTTTTTAGAACCCAGAACTTTCCAATTTAAAACATAAGCCCAATGTGTTAAAACAAAACAGTCTCATTCAGAGCTGTTCTGAGAACATCTCGCGCAGACCACGAAAGGTTCTTAGAACATTCTTTGGGTGGCCTACAGTAAAGCCAGGACGCTTCGCCGCTGCTCGAGCACCGATACGAACAAGGGCACGCACAGAGGGGGCCGGGGCTGCACAGGCCTCCTGAGGACAGTTAGGTCCGGACGCCGCAGGCACAGTCGAAGCAGCGCCAGCGGCATCCGCTCCAGAGCACTCGGTGAGGCTACGGGCGCCGGAGAGGGCCAACGGCCTCAGAGCCCGCACGGGGCACTCTGGCATCCCGGGAAGCTCCCTGGCTTTGGGGCAGGAGCCTAGCAGTTGCGAAATGCTCACGGCTACACGCAAGAGTGACCCTAGGCAAGAGTGACCTTCGGTGCGCGGCTTAACGGGGGACGCGGGGTGGCCAAACCCAGGCGCGCAAGCCGCTGCTACCGCTTCGCGTTCAGCGATCGGGGGATCCCATGGGCACGCACCAAAGGTCACTTCGGCGAAATGTCACTCTTACGTCTAGTCGATACTCACTGTCGGGAACTTTCTCTTGGCGTGTTGCGGCGGCGGCCCCGGCGCCCGGCGACAAGCTATGTCTGGCAAGCGGATAGCGCGTCGCTCTGCTCCGCGAGGCAGGGGGGGCTCGGGAAAACTCTCGACACATTGACGCTGGGCGGCCAGGAAATGGATAGCGTGTCGCGCAGAAGCGTGATGGGCCAGAACTGGCGGATGGACACGCTAAGCCAAAGTTCTGAACCGTAAGATTTTAGACCTACCTGAAGCCAAGGCATACCACTGTCTCAGGGCGAGCTCACATGTCACAAGATCCTGGAACCAGCCCATGGCGGAGTTCAGCGCCGCGGGCTTCCCACGGCAGGCGGTGGAAAGTGTCCGAGACTCCACACATGTCTTGGAAGCTGGCGCTGGCGACCTGCATGCCACACGGACTGCGGTGTTGGTCGGAGCCGCCTGTCTTCGGAGTCTGGGTTGGGTCCGCCGCCAGTCTACTTACCGGCAACGCTGCGAGGCCTGCAGCCTGCCGCGCCTCGCTTCTCTCGCAATTCGCAACTTCTGCTGTCATTTTTCGCCCTCTGACACGCGCCTCTTTTGAGGAGAGACTGCGGGCAAGAGGAAGAGCGGGAGGCGGAGGTGGCTCAGCGAGAAGGCCCGGATGGCAAGTGGGGGCGGGCCAGCGCGCTGTGCCCACTCCCCCGGTGCTCCTGCCTGGCGCTGGCATCCGTGTGGTGAAACTCGACGACGACGAGGAGCGCAAAGGGAGGACATCAAAAACCACTCAAGAGGCAGGGGGGGGGGAGCGGCGCCGAGAAGAAGGCCGTGTGGCCACGGGCGCAGCGCGGACAACGAGGCAAGAGGGCACCGAAGAGGCCCTTCCTGGAAGCCTCTGGCCCCGTCTGAGAGGCCCCCGGGGAGGAGGAGGAGCAGTAGGAGGAGGAGGAGGAGCAGTAGCAGGAGGAAGAGGAGGAGAAGGATGATGATGCTGCTGCTGCTGCTGATGAGGAAGAGGAGGAGGGAGGAGGAGGAGGAGGAGGAGGAGGAGGAGGAGGAGGAGGAGGGGGAGGAGGAGGCTGCCCACATGAAGGGCCGCCCCCCTCTTGCTGCTGCCCGCCCTGAGCGCGCCGCCTCGAGGGGGAGGAGGACGAGAAAGGAGGGGGAGGCTGGGAAGGGCGAGGCTGCGGACGGGGAGGGGGGGGGCGCACGAGGCCCGCACCTCGTGTGCATGCAGAGCGCTGGCCTCGAGCAGGCCTCTTACAGGGCAGTTTTCAATACACAGGATGTTCAAAAATATAGGATTTCTAATCCATGATTAATTTAGGAATACATTTACTCATGAATTCATCGTTGTTGTAGTGCTCGATCCCTGCATTTGTACACATGATCCGCACGCGGAGCATGATTAAAAACGGCACTGTAAGCTCAACGTCCTTTCTGCAGCGCCGCTGCGCCGGCACGGGAGCGGGGCTCGCCGCAGGCAGCTGCAGGGCCCTCGACACCCTGCACTGAGGCTACCAAGCCCGACAAACAAATGGTACGTGACTCTGTCCTCTTTCTCGTCCGTTTCCTCCCCGTCATTACCCGTACGTAGATATCCGCTCGCCCTGAACCCTTCGTTCTCCTCCCTCGACATCCCCTCGACTCCTCTCCCCATCCAGATTTCGTCCCCTTTTCCCTCCCCTTACCCTCCCACTCCATCTTCCCTCCATCTCTCCTCCTGCGCCTCCTCATCCTCCTCCTACCTCTCCTCCTCCCTCCTCCCTCCTCCCTCTTCCCAACTCCCTCCTCCTCCTCCTCCTCCTCCTCCTCCTCCCTCCTCCCTCCTCCTGCTTCACATGTTCCTCCTCTGTTCTCTCGTCCTGATATCCCTCTCTCTCTAGATATGTGTCTTTCTCTCTCTCTCTCTCTTTCTCAATCTCTCTCCCTCTTTGTTTTTGTTTCCCTCTCTCTCTCTCTCGCTGTCTTCTACCTCTATCTCTCCCTCCTCCCACTCCCCTGATCCACATCCCTCTCCTACCGCCTGGCCCCGAACCCTCCTTCTCCTTCCCGTAATCTCTCCTGTGGGTCTTCACCTGCCCCGCCCCTTCCGCCCCGCATCCTCCTGCCAGTCCTCCTTCCCCTCCTCCACCTCTGGCTCCTGCTCTTATCTCGCCCTTCCTCCTCCTCAAAGACGGCGTCCTGGTTCTTGCTCCCAGACGGCGTCCCCATCACGCCGCCGTTTGCTGCGCGGGCGAGGAGCAGGATGAGCTGGCCACCTGCCCTGCAGCCCCCCCCCCAAATAGGGGAACAACAAAAAAAGGCAGGAACACAAGCTGCCAGAGCTTCGCGAGGCTCTCTTGGATCGGCGCTGGACCCCCCCCCCCCCTCCCCGGCGCGCGGAGCGCGCGCCAGAGGCGGCGCCGCCCGGCAGGCCCGGGGCCGATCCGAGAGAGAGAGAGAGAGATCCGCCGCGGAGCTCGGCACAGGTGTGGCCTGTGCCGCTTTATACACTGGAGGCCCGTCCACGAGAGACCTTTCACTTACGAAACCCAGCCCTGAGACCACAGGACGTCCATCGATGTTTGGTGTGTGGGCACGTCGCGCCTTCCGTGGCAAGACGATCGAACCCCAAGAAGCCCAGGGCACCCTGGAGGCAAGCAGGGCGTTGCCTGGCATGGGCCTCCACTGCATGTGCTGTGCCGCTTTAGCTCCCTCGACCGGAGCGTGGCCGAGCAGAGAAGCGGGCGGAGAGGCAGCACGCCCAGGGAGCAGCAGGGGCGGACGGAGCGGACGGAGCGGCAGGCGGGAGGGATGGGGAACAGCAGCGCAGGAGGCGCAGTGTGCACGAGCGAGGGGGCGTGGACGTCTTGCGACGTCTTGCATCGCCGGGTGGTCCTCGATGGGCGGGGGAGAGTGACAGCGTGGGAATCGGGAGCTCCATCCAGGTAGGCACGGTGAGGGCATGGGATAACTGACCAGTGGATGAGGAACCCAGGGTCTGGACGACGGTGAACTCCCATCGCGGATTGACCATGCATATCACCGCCGCCATCCTCAGATAGGGAACCATCCAGGGTCCGAAGCCTTCCGAGCACACTCCTTACCCAACGCCCCCACAGTAGAGGGAGGCAGGGCCCGAGCTCAAACATTGGCCTCCTCCTTCTCCTGCTCCTGCTCCTCCGCCTCCTTCTCCTCCTCCCTCCCCGCTCCCGCCCCCATCTCCTCCCCCGACCCTCTGCTATCCGAAATCCTCCCAATTCCTCCTCCTCCTCCTCCTCCTCCTCCTCCTCCTCCTCCTCCTCCTCCCCCCAGCATTCCTCCGAACTTGTTCTGCTGCTCTCACTCCTACATCCTCCTCCCCACTCCGTCTTCCACCCGCCCAGTGGTCCTCCATCCTTTTTCCCTCCTCCCTCCATCTCGATGGCATGACCCCGCAATACCAGGTGCCCCTGCCCCAGGAGCGCAGAGGACACGATTCGCGACGCACAAGACCTGCAACATCGCTCGGACGTCCACTCCCCACGCGGTGTGCTTGGTCCCGTGCGCGTGCTGCCCCGCAAGAGGATCCTGGATGCTCCAAGATGGTTCGCAGCCTCTGGCGCTGGCCTCGCCCTAGATCAGGCGCACGTCCGAGCGATGCCACGAGGACCGCAAAGGCTACCCTTGCTGGCTCTGCAGGGCCGACCTTGGAAGCGGCCAGGGGGCCTGATCTGGTCGGGACCCCAGAAGGTCGGCCAGGAAAGTGGACGAGTCCGCCCAACACCGGTCGCCGGACCCCTCCCGGAGTCCGCCTGCTGCAAGCCCCAGATCAGTTGTTCACCGTCCCGGCGTCCGAAAATGGCCCCCGGAGCCGAAAAAGGCAAAAAAACATCTTCCCGAACCCAAAACCTCGCACCTGTCCGCCCTTCCTGCCGCAACCAGTGCTGGGTCCCCTCAGACCCCCAGACGGCACTAACCCTTGATGACCCTGCAGGGCCGACCTGTTGATCGAGCTCGACTGCGCCGCCCGCCCTACCCTTGGATCGGTCATGTCCTCCTACAGGCGGATTCTGGAAGGAGAATTAGACATCGTCGAAAAAATGTTCCAGCATAGCCAAACATAGTCGAGACATCGCCCCCTGACTATTTCAGCGGTGGACAAACCTCCCTTTAATAAACCTCCCCTCAGTGAAAGCGGCCAGGGACCGAAACCGACGGACCTGGACCCGCAAAAATGGCGGCCGCGACGCCCTCCCGCGAACCGAAAACGGCCAATTCCTTCATCGACGCGTCGGGGTAGGAGGCCTATCCACCTCCGACTATTACCTCACTACTTTGGTAGAGGAAAGAGAGCTATGCACATACACCGATTCTGGCCAGGCCCACCCTGAGCCCAGGATCGGTGCATACGCCCTCCTACCTTGGCCAGGAAGGTATATGCACCGATCCTGGGTCAAGAATGGGCCTTGCCAGGATCGGGCATGTGCATTGTTCCCTTCGCCCGATTTGGAAAGAGCCCCACCCGTGGAGGGACACGCCCACCTCGACCCCGCCCCGCCTCTCAGGGCATGCCCGCGAGCATCCGCCGGGCTCGCCCCCCGGCGGCCGCTGGGCGGCCGCGCCCCCAGGACGGCCGGCAGAGGGGGGGGGCGGCCTGAGCCGAAACTGCGCACGGAGGAGGGAGGGAGGGAGGAGGAGGAGGAGGAGGGGAGGAGGAGGAGGAGGAGGAGGAGGAGGAGGAGGAGGAGGAGGAGGAGGAGGAGGAGGAGGGGAGGAGGAGGAGGAGAGGAGGAGGAGGGAGGAGGAGGGAGGAGGGAGGAGGGAGGAAGAAGGAGGAGGGAGGGATGAGGAGGAGGAGGAGGAGGAGGACGAGCAGGAGGAGGAGCTAACCCTACCGCGTCGCGAGAAAATCATGACCAAACGTTCGTCGCTATTTTATGGCGTCTGGGGGCCCTTACGGGCCTTCGGGGCCGTCCGACAAAAACCACTCTGGACTCTGGATGAAAAACCGTCCCCGGGAGGAGGTCTGGACCTGTGGAGGGCCACGTCAGGAAGAAAGTACATAGGACACTGGAGGCCTGGGAGGCAGGGGTCGCTCGGGAACTGTTGCTCAGCGTGTCGCGGCGGTGGCCCCGGCGACCTACGCCTTGCGACTGGATCGCGTATCGCTCGGCCCCGCGGGGCGGGAGGCTCTGAAAAACTCGAGGCGCTGACATCTGGGGACCAAGACGTGGATACAGTCGCGCCGCAGCGTGTTGGGCCAGAACCGGCGGAGCGACACGCTTAGCCAACGTCCCTGACAGTAGCACCAGGGCAAGGGGACTTAGGTCTGTCGGTCTGGAGGGCTATGCCTCTTATCACCCTTCGCGCCAGTGCTGCCCAACCACATGCACCAGGCAAGCCCAGAGACACGTGAGGGCCCTGCAGGTAGTTATGTCTGAAGGGCTACTTGCATGCACAGGGCTGAAGAAGGGGGAAGGTCCAGGCCCGAGGCTCGAGGCTTGTGGAGGCGCGTGGCCTCCAGGCACCTCTGCAAGGCCTCTGCAAGGCCTCCCGCGGGGAACTCCCGCGGGAGACTTCCAGAGAACTCTGGAGCTACCGGCTGTGACTGGGGACGCTGCCCGACAGCAAGCGTCGTCAGTGGTGACAGCTGGAGAGGGAGGAAGAGCACGAGGGAGGATCAGACCAGTCCAGCAGAAACCCATCGCAAGAAACCCAGCCCTGAAAATCGCCCGAGTTTGTGGGCCAGGGTTGTTTTTTTTGCTGAGCGACTGCCAGCGAAGAAACTCAGGGTGCCCTGGGCCAAGCAGCGTCTTGATGGCTCACGCAAAGCGTATCAGCATCAAGACACCCGGGGTACCCTGCCAGCTTCGGCGTCTTCGCGGCCGCTCGAGCCACATAAATGCGACCACCGAACCAAGCAAACCCAGGGCACCCTGGCAAAATGCCTGGCGTCCCTTGGCAAGTGCTCCCACTGCACGAGGCCGCAAGCACCCGTGGCTGGGCACGCATGCGGGACACAGGGAGGCCAGGCTTGGGTCGGGCATGTCCTCTTACAGGCGGATTTGTTGGCGAAAGCTGAAACATAAGCACCAACTGTCCAAAAGAGTCGAAGAACAATCCACAAATCCTCCCCGGGATTATGTTGTGACTACATTTGACTACTCCTCCTGTAGAGGGCCATGCCCGACTGAAGGGTCAAAACGCCAGATCCGCGCGCGGAGGGCCGGCACGCCGCCCAGCGGGCCGTGGGAGGGGCGGGCGCCGGAGAGGCGTGCGGCCACGCGAGCAGCCGGCTCGTGCCCAGGCCGGCCACGCCGCGTGCATCCGGACGCGTCGGCGGAGCGAGGCCGCTCTCATGGGACGCGGCGGACCTCTGCTGGGCGTCCCCGGAGGCCTCCGGAAGACCCCGAGGACCCGCGGAAGCCTCCAGGGAGTTCCGGGGACCCCCGGGGCCCTCGAGACCTCTGGGAAGGAGGAGGAGGAGGAGGAGGAGGAGGAGGAGGAGGAGGAAGAGGACAGTCCTCTAGAAGAGGGAGTAGGAAGAGGAGGAAGAGGAGGAGGAGGAGGAGGAGGAGGAGGAGGAGGAGAAGGACAGCCAACTGTGCCCACAGGGAGGCAAGGCCGACCCGCGGGACCTAAGTTCTTGGGGGAGGGGGAGGAGGAGCAGGAGAGCAAGCAGCAGCGGCACGTGAAAGCGACCCAGGCAGCGAGGTGGGCTCAAATCAAGAGCGGGGAGGGACAACCTGATGCAGGAGGAAGTCCTGAAGCTTTGGACGTCGCGAAAACACGACGACGGGCCGACGGGCGCTTGCTTCTGAGTTCCGCCGCCGGGGGGAGGGGGCGAGAGTTCCAGGGTCCCGCGTCGCGAAAGACGCACGACGTGCGAGGTCTGTGGAGCAGAAGTCCGAGGCGGAGGACACCCACGAGGAGGAGGATGGGTAGGAGGAGGAGGAGGAGGAGGAGGAGGAGGAGGAGGAGGAGAAGGAGGAGGAGGAGGAGGAGGAGCGACCTCAAGCTCCTCAGAGACTCGCAGCGCCTCGCACGCGGATGGCGCAAAGCACCAGCGAGGCACCCTGCCGGCGGTGCGATGAGGGTGCAGCGCGGAGCGCAGCGGATGTGCCGCTGCACAGCGCCCCTGCTACAGAAGCGGCATGCGAGAGCGCGACGGCGTGACGCTGGGAGGAGGAGGAGGAGGAGGAGGAGGAGGAGGAGGAGGAGGAGGAGGAGGAGGTGGTGGTGGACTCTCATCGCTTCGGCGGCGTTGGCTCTTTTTCGGCCCTGAGTCCTCATGCTCTTCCGCGATCGACGAGGGCGAATACCTTAGCTGCCCCGATATGCAACGCGCACTACGTAGCGTAGTGACACGGAGCTCAACACGTATAAACTTCAAAACTTGGGTATGACGCGGTACGTTCGCCAATACGTGGGCCAATGCGCTGAGTCAACACGCAACGTATTGACACGGGAGTTTTAAGAACGGCACGTGTTGCGTTTGACGGCGGGCGTATCGAGGCAGCTAGGGCGAGGACTGAACGAGGGACTGAGGAGGAGGAAGGCGACTGAGGGCCAACAAGAAAAGGTAGAGGCGGAGCACGAGTCTGCCACAAGCGAGGCGCGCGAAACTTGTTCTCCATCGTGTGTCCTGCAGCCACCGGGCCGATGTCCACTGGATGACGCTATGTATCGCGTTCCGCCTACCAGACGTCCCGCCCACCTTCTCCTCCTCCCTCCTCCTCCTCCTCCTCCTCCTCCTCCTCCTCCGCCTCCTCTTTCCGCTTTCCGCTCCTCTGACGGCGGCCCCCGAGGGAACCACCGCAATCCGAACGCCTCCACTACACGCCGAGGAAGCCTCAGGACTGCCTACACACTCCAGGCTCCCTACTCCGAATCCTCCCAGCGGATGTCCCGCCTCTCGCCCAAGACCTCATACAGCCCCCGAGCCCACCCGACGCGGCGGGGATGGAGAGGGGGCTGCACGGGGCAAGAGCGGGGGATGGGCCGCTTGGAGGAGGGGTCCAGCCCCTGCTTTAATTGGCGCAAGGCCCGTGCTCGGCCATCTGTGGGGTGTCCTGCACAGCGATCCGCGAGGGCCAAAATCTGCCGTCTGGCATACGCCCCGCACACACTGCACCACACAAGACCGCCAGGACCACCCGAGCACAAGAGCCTGTGAGACCAATGTGCCTGAGCCAGCTTCGCCATGACCCCAGGGCACCTGTCGTGCACCAGCCTGGCTCGAGTCGAGCAGCTGCGGCCACAACTCAAGCACAACCAGCGGCCTCCAGAATACTTCGCCTGATGCCCTTTGGGATCCGACACGAGCTCGAGCGGGTCGAAAGCGCGACGGAGCCGAGGTTTGAGAGCATCGGGGAAAGAGGAGGCGGCGAGGTGCGCGAGGATCCTGCCTGAGTAGAGAGCAACGAAATAGGCCGACCACCACAAAAGCGGCCTCAACTCCTCTACCTCCTCAGAAACAGGATGCAACCTCGCGCCTTTCTTGGCATACACATCAGCAAGCTTATTAGCTCTGTAGTGAAGCCACGGGACCCCTTGCGCCTGTGCATGAGTCCAGGATTCGTGGCTTCGTATCCAGTGCAAGTGAATCTGCTCAAGACCTATCTCGTCGATCTTAAACCAAATCTTGCACCACACTTCAGAATACACCTTCGTGGGACGGCAGCGCGCTTCAGGCCCTGCCGCTACACCATCGATGAGAGACTTACAATCGGTGACGACCGTTACCTCGCCTACACAATTGCACAGACACATATAAAAAGCCCAGAGCTCTGCTGCTCCGATCTCCTGCAAAACTCCAGGGTGAGGCCCAAATATGGCTCCTTCCGAGTCCCCATGGCGGTCTATCTTCACGCAAGACCAACCAGCCCTAGAAGCCAGAGGAAAATTGGGCGCCAAACAGGACCCGTCGATGCCAACGAGACCTGAGAGGGCCCCTCCCACCATGGGCCCGTCATACTCCACGAGCCCGTCGAGCCTCGGGGGAGGTTGGAGGTCAAGCAAGGAGTCCACAAGGCCCCTGTGGAGGAGGGGATCTTGATGCTCGCATTCTCTGCCAGCACGCGTGACATCGTCCAGGTCAAGCTCGCGTCTGACCACAGCACTGAATTCACATCTGAACAAACGGTGCCCCTCGTCTCCTGGCTCCGCCTTGCAGACCTGACACAAGGGCGAGTCGACGGACCGTGCCGCGAAGAGGCGCGCCTGAGTCCAGAGCCCCCCAGCGACATGGGTTCCGAGGAGCTGCGCCGCCGTCTTGAAACCCTCACGTCGAAGCTGCTGCTGAGCCTGACGGATGGGCTCCAGGAGAGGGGGTCCCCCCAGGTTTTCCAAACCAGGGGGCCCAGGGAGGCACCGTAGGAGCGCAAGCTCCGTTCCTAAATCGACAACTTTTCGAAGCGAGCCAGGGCGGACCTCCGTCAGATCAACCAGCACCCCCCCCCGCCTCCCACGTCGACTCACTCTGCGGCGTCCAACCCAGGCGCTTCAAGGTGGCCAAGACAGCCGAGCAGGGCCCACGGACCCTGCCGTTAAACTTAGCAAACGCTTTGGCAAAAAGGGACCCCAAGATATCTCTCGACAACCAACCCTCGACGATCGCGCGCCCCCAGAACACCAGCGGCAAGGCGTTGCCCGCATACACGGGATCGGACTTGGGGTCCTCGCTGAGAGAAAATTGCAACGAGCGGCTCTTGCCCGCCGACGGCCCAAACAGCGCCGACCCAGCAGCAGCCCTCAGGGAGGAGAGATCCGCGTTACTCATTCCCGTAACTCTGGTACCATACAGGGCCGCGGGAGCTCCTCCTGCCTTGAAAATACGAGATAGCCCCTTTCGCGACGAGCTGAGTAACCGAAACCTGCGAATCCTTCTTCTGACGCTCAGAATCCGACCCTTCTGGACCCTGCGTGCCGCCCTTGAACACGAAAAGTCAATCCCAAGATTCTTGACCCCGTCGACGACCACGAAGTTCCACCGACGAAGCCTGCTGGATATAGCCTTACCCATGGTCCTGGACGACGCCACAATCCTATTCTTAGTGGGAGACACTTTCAGTCCTAGATCCTCCAGCTTACTGCACAATGCGTGGGGCGCTCGTACCAGCCCACGAAATACCATCTCGGCTGGCCCGATCACTGACAACGTGCAGTCATCCACCACTAGGTAGGCAGAGATGTTGACGGCGAGAGGGATGACCGAATCAAGAGTACTGGTGAGGTACAGACGGAGGAGCATCGTAGCATATGCACACCCTGCGAGGATCCCTTGAGCAACTCTAAACCACTCCGAAACGAATAGCCCCACCTGCAGAACCCTAGGGGCGCTGTACATAGTGACCAGGAGGGCAACTCTGCGCGGGCTGAAACTGTGCTGCACCGCGAAATCCAAAAGGCGAACGTGTCCGACATGCTCATACGCCTTCTGAAGATCAACCAGGCCTGAGGCAGAAGACTGGTTGTGATGAGAGGCCCACTCGTTCATAGCGGACTGAACCCAGACCGCCCTCTCACAACTCTTCCCCTGCGTGGCGTAGACCCAATCCCTCTCATGCTCCCTCTCCCACTGCTTAGCCTCAGACTTCCTGCAGGCCGAGAGAACGCGCATGCACGTGGTCAAGATGCCGATTGGACGCCTCCCCCCTTCTGGTTTCAGTAAAAACCCAATGACAATCTTCCACAACTGAAACGGGAAGGCGACCAGCCTCTCCATCTGCCACAAGAGGGTGGAAAACGCCAGAAGCCCGTCGTCGGACAACTGGTTCAGGACGTGCGGGTGCCAACCGTCTGCTCCCACTGCCGTCCACTTCTTAAACTTGCCGAGTGTCCTCCTCAGGAGCGGCAACTCGATAGGCTGAGGGGTCGGGTCGAGGTCGAGCGCCTGTATGTGCTGCTGAATAACCGCGAGACGGTCCAGCTCACTTACACTAGATTTCCACCCCCAGATCCCCTGCCACTCCTGGGTGAGGCCCTCCAGGAGCTGATCGGTTCCCCAAGGGGCCCCACCAGCACTCTCGTCAGGAGTCCAGGCCTGGGGGATCTTAGTGACTTTGTGAGCCAGACCCCCCCCTCCTTGTACAGAACGAGCAACGTGCTCCCGCCAGTTCTTGGCCCTGGACTTCGCGAAGATGCTTTCGATCCTGTGGGCCTCGCTCTGGGCCCTGACGATGAATGACTCCAAATTAAGATCGGGGTGTATATCCAGCGTCCCAAGATCCGTTCTGAAGCTGTTCCAGACTGGGTCCTGCTTGAGTCGCCCCGACCAATCCAGAAGCTTACGCCGAAGACCCAAGGCGTCCCGAGACTCGCACTGCCGTTTCCTGACCAGATACTGCAACTCTTGCAAACGATTCTGAATCAGCCTCCAAGCTCTAGCCTCGGGGGACGCCTTAGGGTAACACCCTCCAGACTTGGGTAGAACTGGCCGCCTAACAACCGAAGCTCCACGTCCACGGCCACTGCACCGCCTAGCTTCACTCTTCTCCAGACCGTGCAGGAGAGAAAGCTCGTCCTCTGCGGCGTCACAGAACGAGAGGTAGGCAGACGGCAGGTCGAATTCGCTATTCACATCATCGACGATGGTGTGCACAGCATCCCATGACTTACCTAACGGGCGAGGACCGAAGGGGAGCTCTAGCGGGAACTGCTTGGGCAGCTTGAGGGAGGGCAACTCCAAGGCACACGGCTTGCCTGAGACCTCCATGTTGACGGCCCAATGCGGGGCCGTACTACAATCCTCCTGCCGACGACAGTTCTTCACCGAATGCAGAAACCCCGCAGACACGACGAAATAATCCAGACAGCTCCAGGTGGTGGAGGACCCCGAGCTCCGACAAGTGTAGGCCCCCGTGGTGACGATGGAGCCTCCTACCGCTGACGGCCATCCTGAGGCCCCTAACGTTTCAGGCGCCACGTTCCAGTCACCCCCGAGAATGAACGGCTGCCCCATGGCCTTCAAGGCCTCGCCCAGCTGCTTCAGGATCAGAAAACTCTGGTCATCGAGGCCCCCGCCAGAGACCAAATAAACCGACCCAGCAATAAAGCCTCCAGGAACCAAGCCGTTGACCCACATGAGGAGAACCCGCTCAGAGGGCCAAGGGCGCTTCGGGACAGGAGCCTCGCAGAGGCCAATATGAGGCCACGTGCCCACCAACACGCCCCCTGAGAGGCCTCCTCCCGTGTCCCGAGAGGGCGCAGCCTTGGCCTTCCAACCTAGGCGACCTACTGCTGCT
This sequence comes from Prorocentrum cordatum, assembly GCA_963575745.1. NCBI lineage: Eukaryota > Dinophyceae > Prorocentrales > Prorocentraceae > Prorocentrum > Prorocentrum cordatum. The sequence continues at coordinate 33,115 of CAUYUJ010014394.1, read as the reverse complement.
TCGCGATCAGGCTGCAGCTCAGGAGCGATGGCCACCTCCTGCAGCATGACCACGTCGGCGTCGCACTCGTTCTCAAGGAACCACTGCACGCTGCTCCAGCTGGTGGTGTTGCAGGTGCAGAACTTCCAACACTTGGGTGAAGCTGAAGCCGCCGTAGGACCATCTCCAGCTTCGCGTTCTCGCCATAATTCTTGCCGATCCGACAAAGGGTTTGGACGGGATGTGGCGCCCGCTGGGTCCGCGGACGCCGCCTCGCAGTCACTGGCGGGGCAATCAAAGGGTGCCCCCACCTTCTGACCCACATCGTCGCTGGACGTGCCGCCGTCCAGCTCCAGTTGGTGGCTACCCCCGCGGCCTGGCCCCTCGGGCGTCGCGGCGCCCCGCAGCGTGGGCGCGGGCAGCGCCCCCCGCAGGCGCCGACTGCACCTCTGGGTCACGCCCCTGGGAACGGCTGCGTCCCCTCGCGTCGGGCAGCCTCCCTTGGTCACTTGCTCGAGCGAGAGCCCTTGTGGCTTCGTCCTGCACGCGCTGGTCCGCCGCCACGAAGAGCTGCCCCCCAGCTGCAAGAGCACGAGGGGGGGGAGCCATGGGCTCGTCCGAGTCGGAGTCGTCGGCACCTGCCGCGTCCCAGGCTTGTCCTCCAGGATGTCCTGATGCCGCCGCGAACTCCTGGGTCTGCCGACACAGTGCCGCTGCCACCTCCTGCCCGCCGCCTGGGGAATGAGGCTGTCGTACAGCTGCTGGCGAGGCCCCACGAGCAGGCTCCGCATCAGCACGCTCAGCAGGTCCCGTGGCCATCCCAGGCGCCGCGCCCGCTCCGGCCGCAGCCCCCACGACTGCCCCGAGGAGCCGCTCGCAAGCCTCCACCAGCGCCGCGACCGCTGGGGGAACGTCCCCCCCCCACCGCGGCGCGCGCCTGGCCGAAGGCGGTCTGGGCTGCACGCACCTCTGGGCCGAGCTGCGCCCCTGGCGCCAAGGCCACGGAGGCACGCGCCCTGGCGGCGGCGTACTCCTCCTCCAGGCCTCGCACCGCCTCCCGCTGGTCGGCGACCTGCACCATGATGTCGGTGGCCGACTGCTCCAGCTTCTGGAGGCGACCGCGGGCTCCCAGCAGCTGGTTGGAAAGCGAGCTGACATCCTGCGAGGCTTGCCAGGCGTCCAAGGCAGGCTGCGCCAGCCCAGATTCCGCCATGGCGCGGCGGTGCAGCAACTTGTCACGCTGTGACTGGGAAAGCACACCACTGAGGGAACGGAACTCCTCATCACTGAGCCCGAGCCAAACGCGCTGCTCGTCCTCGGTGAGCACCCGCGGCTTTGGCCCAGCGCCTGCGCCCCCACGATGTAGGCCACGAGCTGGGTCAGCCCATGCACCACCAGGAGCACGAGGAAGGGCATGTTGGGGCGCCTTGGGCTTGGGCGCCCCGCAAATGTAGCACTCGGTGCGCCACTCAAAGTTGTCCTTGCACGAACAGCGTTTGGCCGCACATGCCCATGCATTCCGTAGCCACCCATTGCCTCCCTTAGCCATCGGCTGCCGAGGGACAGATACAACTATGAAAGCTCAGAAGAGCAGGCCTGGTGGCAGGGCAGCACACCAGGAAGTCACACGCCAAAATCACCCGAGCCTGCCGCACGGCTGCGGACAAGCTCGAAGCCTCGCGGCAAGGTTTCGAACTTGAGCCAAAATGGCTACGGACTCTCCTCCGCCTCCTCCTCCTCCTCCTCCTCCTCCTCCTCCCTCCTCCTCCTCCCGCATCCTCCCCTTCGCTTCGCTCCTGCACTCATCCTCTTGCTCCTCCGTCTCTTTCCTACCCCCTGTCCTGTCGTGTTCGGTCACCTTCTCGTCGTCGTCGTCCTCCTCGTCCTCCTCGTCCTCCTCCTCCTCCTCCTCCTCCTCTGCAACTCCTCCTCCTCTTCCTCCTGCTCATCCTCTCCCTGGCGAAGCCAAGATAAAGAGCAGGTGGAGTCGAAGAGCTCAAGCTGTCCCTGAGAGAACGCAGGCACTCTGAGACGGTGATGGGGACGCCGCGACCGCTCCAACGACGCGCCATGAACCGCACACATGCGCCCTAGAACGGGACATGTCGCCCTGCGCACAGCACCAGAACGCACAGCCTCACGACACAGTGCCACAGCGAAGAGGACGCGAAGGCGCTGCCCAAGCATGTGCAGGTACGCAACCGCGCCAAGCACGTGCGGCCTTCGACCAGGCTGACAAACTTCAGAGCGGCTGTCACGGATTCGGTGCGCGACAGACTACGCCGAAACGCCGAGCAAGACGGGGGAACACACAAATCCCACCAGGTGGGGAACAGACGTAGAGCGTGATGGGGAGGCCCATGAGCCACCACGTAAAACTACACGCCATCGGGAATCCAGCAGCTGGGCGGCAGCATGAAGGGGTAAGCAGCCATCCTAAGGACGAGCCTGAGAGGGGAGGAAACATGCGGCCCACAAGGAAGTTCAAACGTGGCCCGAGAGACCCTGTGCAGAAATGCGTGGGAGGCACAGACACCTGCGCCAAAAGATCTGTCCTGACCGAGGTGGACAACGGTACGAAACACCAACAGCAACAAAACCTGCCAGCGGGCGGTGGAAGCTCGCGGAGTAGAAGCAGCCTGCCCGGCAGGAATGCGCCCTGGAACGAAATATGAAAATCCTGAACCCCCTGGCCATCCGCGTCTTGAACACACACACACACACACACACACACACGCACGCAGCGTCCGATACAACAGCGCCGATTGGACTTGCAGGCGTAAGCTTCGCAAGTGGTCACAGAGACATGCAGCACGTCCGCGCCAACTCTGGCAGGAGGCGCTACATCAGTCGCCCCCGCGCCCGTGGCGAAGCGCTCGAGTCCAGCTGCGGGGTCCCATGTGAAGGGCCAGCTGAACGAGCAGCAGCCAAAACGGGGCCGGGGACCGCGGAACGGGGACCGGGATCCGCCCGCCCCCCCCCCCCCACACACACACACACACACACACACACACACACACACACACACACACACACACAACACACACACACACAACACACACAACACACACAACACACGACACACGACACACAACACACAACACGCGACACACAACACACAACACACACACACACACACCTGCGCGCACGTGGGCCCCACAGACCTCCATCTCATCACAGGGATACTTTTTGACGCCCATCGTGCCGGGGCCCGACAGCGGACCCTAGATGAGGCCGGCATTGCCCCAAACAAGTCATCCTGGCAACAGACCTGACCATCTGCCGTTGTGGCTAACGCAGCTGCGAAGATCGTCCTAGGTGGAGCTCCCTATGCCGCCACGACGCGCGTGGTGTGCCAACATGGGGGATGGAACCGCACTGCGGGTGCTGCCGCTGGGGCCTTCCGTGGAGCTCCCTATGGTGCCACGAAGCGCGTGAGGGGTGCGCCGAAGTCGGGGGGGTGCAACGTGCGGGCGCTGCCACTGGGGCCTTCGGCACGGCCGTGTGAGGGGCGCGCCGAGAAGGGGGGGAACCGCATGCGGGCACTGCCGCTGGGGCCTTCGGTGGAGCTCCCTGAAGGGGCCACGAAGCGTGTGCGCCGAAAGCGAATGTGGAAACGCAGGCTGGCGGTGCCACTGGGGCCTTCGGTGGAGCCCCCTGAAAAGGGGCCACAAAACATGCGAGGGGCGCGCGGGAATGAGGGGGAACCATATGCGGGCGCTGCCAGGGGGGGCCCTCGGTGGTACTTCCGATGGGATCACGACGCGTGTGAGGAGTGCACCGGAATCGAGGTTGAAACCGCAGGCGGGCGCTGCCACTGGGGCCTCCGGTGGAGCCCCCTTGTGGGGCCGCGACGCACGTGAGGGGTGCGCGGACATGGGAGGGTGGAGCCGCCTGCGGGCGCTGCCATGCGGGCCTTCGGCGGTGCTCCCTGCGGAGCCATGATCTGTGCGAGCGGGGGTGCGCGAGGACAAGAGCCTGCGGAGGCCCGGGGCAGTGATGGGGAGGAGGGGGGGGGGCAGCGGGAGGGAAGGAAAGACGTGAGACGCGGGGCGCTGCCTCTGCAAGACGAGGGCCCAACACCACAGGATGGTTGGGAACAAAGACAAAGACAGCAACAAAACACAACAACAAAACAACAAGCACCTCGCGACCTGCTCAGGGCGCGTCCCAGCCAGGATCACAAGGTTTATCTGGCTGGTGGCGGCAAGCCCCCCCACCTCCGAGGCCCAGAAGGCGAGAACCATCAGGCGAGGGAGCGACCCGTCGAACGTTACCAACGCTGACGACAAAAATGCAAACCGAAGATGGCGACGGAAGCCGCGGGAAGTTCGCGACGGCAACGACGGCGAAGCCGATGTCGGTGACGAAACCGATCACGGCGACGACGACGAAGACGACGGTGGCGGGGGCGACGACGACGCCGGCGATGGTGACACGGCGACGAGGAAGAGGACGACGGCGGCGTCACCGACGACGACGACGAAGACGCGACCGACGATGGCGACAGACGGCGACGGCGACAGCGCGATCGATATCGACGACGACGAGGCCAGAGAGCCGAAGGAGCCGAGCCCTCACGGCTCGGGGTAGCCGAGGACGGAGCGGGCCCGGAGGAGCGCCTCCATGTGCTGAGGCGGGATCTGCTTGAGCGCCTCCGCCGTCGGGGGGGCACGAGGGGGGGAAAAGCACAAACGGGGAGGAAGAGCAGTATGACGAGGAGGAAGAGGACAAGGGGAAAGGACGTGGAGTGAGTGTGTGTGTGTGTGTGGATGAGGAGGGCGACGACCAGGCAGAGGAGGAGAAGGGCGAGGAGGAGGAGGAGGAGGAGGAGGAAGAGACGCAGCAACGGAAATGCACGACAGGGGGAGGAGAGGGAGGAGCGGGAGTAGGGGAACAAAAAGTGACATACTCAAAAACTCGGAGGTCCGCGCGGATTTCTCGGATCGGCGCTGGGCCCCCCCGGCGGCGACTCCGGCGCCGCCCCTGGCGCGCTCTGCGCGCCAGGGAGGGGGGTCCAGCGCCGATCCGAGAAATCCGCGCGGACCTCCGAGCTTTTATGTTTATGTCACTTTTTGTTCTCCCAGGGAGGACCAGGAGAATCGATGGTGTGCCAGGCAGCTGGGAACGTACACGGGGCCCAAGCTTGGCTGGACATCGACGCGTGGAGCACCCATAGAGGCCGCGTGCCGGGCACGCACGTGCGGGAGCCTCGCGAAGCGCACCCAGCCGCCACGCAGGGCCGAGACAGCGGACAGACATTTTTTTGTTTTTTACCCCAACGGTTCCCGCCGAGTTCTTTAGGTTTGGTGTTACAAGGCGGTCGCTCCGCAGAGCGAGCAGTTCGTAGCTCCGTAGCGCCCCCCTCCGCTATTCCCGCTTGCGGTAGCACCCATCTGCCCCTCGGCGTAAGGCGGCGGACAGACATCTCGAGCAGGGACCGACAGTCCCAGCATCCCCATAGGCCTACCACGAAATGCGATGCTTTTTAGAACATGAGCCCGATGTGCTAAGCACGACAATCTCAGCCAGAAATGTTATTAGAACAATCTTTGGTGGGCCTACAGGTAAGCCAGGACGCTTCGCCACTGCTTGAACATCTGGCGACCTGCGCATCCTCGAGCTCTCGCCCAGGCCGGCCGGGCCGCGCTCGGGAGCGCCGTATATGCGGTGGAGGGCGGCTCGCGCGGCCTGCAGGCTACGAGGACGCTCTCTGCAGAGGAGAGCCCGGAACAGCGAGGCAGAATGGCTGCACCAACGATAGAGCTAAACGAGGGCACCGGGAAGCGAATTGGCCAGCGCGCAGGGGAGGGGAAAGGACGGACAGGGCGGCCGCGGAAGGTGGAGGAGGAGGGGGCACTCGGAGGCGGAAGAACGGGGTCTCGGACACACGCTGACCAGAAGGGATCGAGCCAGACGTGATCGTCACCTCGTCGTCTTCGGGACAACCACGGGGGCTTGGCATCCGAGGGCTGCGAGAGTCAACGGCAGGCTCGTGTCGTGGCAGCGCCACCCCTGCCCCTCCTGGCGCCGCGTGGAGCGCTCAACCTCTTGAGCGATCGCGGCTCCCCGATAGCGAAGAATGCTCGACATCGGCCGCTTCAGGGACACCTGCGGGTTCCACCTGCAGCGCTCGCCGCAGGGACCCCCGCCGCGTCGACGCGACGCGACACGACACCGGACCGGCGGTGTCCGAGGAGGCCCGTGGCAGCGCGAGAGCGTCGACATGGCCATGGGGGCGGCCTTCGCAAGCTCCCGTCGGGGGCGGTGCGGGGGTGCAGGGTCTCTGGGCTAGCCAGTTCGGGGCCGAGCCAAAACCATCCCAACCTCCTCCCTCCCCCGGCGGGCGCCGCCGAAGCCCTCTCCGGCTGCAAGGACCACAGAGGTTGCTTCGAGCGACCCCCCCAGAGAACGCGAGGCGGGATCGCCAGTGAGCACTGGCGCCCTTCCCAGACATCGATGCGAGGCGGGGATTTATCCATATACACCACCTGGGAAACGACGTCCTGGTGCCCCAGCGGGCAATGGATATGGATATATGTTGGCCCCCAGGGGCCCGACTATATATCCATATCCACCGCCTGCGAGGTCCCCGAAAATGATCCTCCAGGCGGTGGTCATGTACAAATTCCCGCCTCGGAATCCAGCGCTCCGAGTCTCTCCATGCGCGGACCCCCTCGGAGGCCGGGACCTCTTCCTTAGGGCCAGCTTCTCCTCTGGAGTCTTTTTGGGACAGTCCCGGGGCCCGTCGATGGCTCCAGGAGGCCGAACAGAGCCTGAGGCTTAGGTACGGCATGTCCCCCTACAGGCGAGTTCAAAACGACACATTACAAAACCAACAAAAACAATCCCCACCATGGTGCCAAAAAAAAGCGGAACACCTCCCACAGACTTGTCTGAAAAGCTGTGCTTGACTGCTCCTCCTGTAGAGGGGCACGCCCGTCTTCAAAATGGCACGAGGCCGGCCGCTCCACAGCCCCGGACCTCTGTGTAGGGGCCCTGGCGGCCTCGGCACGCGGCCGTCCTCCGTCGGAGGCACGGCAGAGCGTGCGCCCCAGGGGGGGCCGCGGGCGCCCCTGGCGGCGGGCGGCCGCGGGGGTGCGCAGGGTGCGCGGGGCAGGCTTCGCTCGAGCAGGCGGTCGGGAACTCGGTGCTTCTGGGCTGCTTAGCAGACCACCCCAACCCCAACCCGAAGGCCCGAATTTCGGGCTGGGGGAGTGCGGGCTCCATGTGCGTGTGTGTGTGTTCTCTCAGTGTTCCCCGACGCCCCCCCCATTGGAAAGGGGGGGCAAGTTGAGGCCTTCGGGTTGGGTTGGTGTGGTCTGGTAGGCGGTCACCCATGGCGTGTCGCGGCGGCGGCCACGGCGACGCGCTGCGCCCCGCGAGCGGATCGCGTGCCGCTCCGCTCGGCGGGGCGCGAGGCCCGGAAGAGCTCGGGGGGCGCCGAAGCCCGGGGGCCGGGACGCGGCCGGCGTGCCGCGCCGAAGCACGGCGGGGCAGCCCCGGCGGCGCGACGGCGCGATCCGGAAGAGTAGCACGGGGGGAGGCGGGTGCTGAGGGGAAGCGTGCCCTGGACCCTGGAGCCGCCCCCCTGCGCCGCTGGCCGACAGCCCTGGGGCCCGCGGAGGGCCCCGAGGGCCCGAACACGGCGAAAAACCTCGGGGCCCGCTTCCCTCGGGACCCTTTATCCCCCCATGGCGAAACCGCTCGCGACCGCAACCGCCGCAACGGGCCGGGTGGTGGAAAACACGCCAGGCGTTTGTTGCTTCTCCTCGGCCTCCCAGGAGCCCCTGTCGCGCCATGCGGCCCCAGTCCACGCGCGGGGGTCCCAGAGGTCCAGGCCCTCGGGGGGTCCTCGAGGCGGGACCAAGACCAAGAAGACGTCGGAGATCCAGGTCGGTCCGGGGGCGGAGCCCCGGGGGCCTGGCCGAGGAGGGACGATCCAGGGGCGGAGCCCAGGGGAGGAACACGAGGAAGAGGAGGGGAGGAGGCCGAAGACGCCGAGGATGCGGAGGAGCCCGAGGAGAAGAAGAAGGAAGCAGACGAGGAGGAAGTGGAGGGCTCCGTTGGCGCGAGCCTGCATCGCCTTCTGCTTCATTTCCGCATCCGCGACGTGCCCGAACAGGAAATCACCCTCGACTTTCTCCGACCCCCTCTCCGCCATGGGGTTCCTCCTCAAATCGCCCTTGATGCTCGCATTCCGCAAGCGCTTCATCAAGTATGGGGTCGACCTGTGTCCGTCCGATGAGATCACGCCACTTGGTCGCGCGATCAAGTAACGCCCACGATCGCGCAGCCGACCACAACGAGCGTCCCCAGGGCAACGGGCAGATCACTGGCTGACCACCGCGATGCGATCGCGCGATCAACAGACCCTGATTGCCGGCATACATCCAGGCCTGGCAGGACAGGGCGGGATGCTGTGTACGCGCCGTGCGAGCGCACGGCACGTGCTCCGGAGCGTGTACGTCTGGGATATAGCGGATTCGGAAGCCCTGAACCCCAAAAACGTATTCATCTCTTGGGGGGACATATTTGACTTCCGCCGCCTGCCGCAAACCTTCCGCCTGCGGAGGCGGCCTCGTTTTACTTAACCGACCTTCCCGCGCCGCTCCGCCGCCTTCCGCCGAGGAAGATGAAACCTCTTTCTACCCTCGAATGCAAGGCCCTCTTTGGAACGCCCCACCTAGGTTCGAGGCTTGAGGTTCGATGAGATAGGTTCTAGGTGTGTGTGTGTGTATCTGTCTGTCTGTCTGTCTGTCTGTCTGTCTGTGTGTGTGTGTGTTGTGTGTATGTGTGTGTATGTGTGTGTGTGTGTGCGTGCGTGCGGTGCGTGCGGTGCGTGCGGTGCGTGCGGTGCGTGCGGTGCGTGCGGTGCGTGCGGTGCGTGCGGCGCGTGCGGTGCGTGCGGTGCGGTGCGGTGCGGTGCGGTGCGGTGCGGTGCGGTGCGGTGCCGTGCGGTGCCGTGCGGTGCCGTGCCGTGCCGTGCCGTGCCGTGCCGTGCGTGCGTGCGTGCGTGCGTGCGTGCGTGCCTGCGTGCCTGTGTGCCTGTGCGCGTGTGTGCGTGTGTGCGTGTGTGCGTGTGTGCGTGTGTGCGTGTGTGCGCGTGTGTGCGTGTGTGTGTGTGTGTGTGTGTGTGTGTGTGTGTGTGTGTGTGTGTCTGGCTGGCTGGCTGGCTGGCTGGCTGGCTGGCTGGCTGGCTGGCTGGCTGGCTGGCTGGCTGGCTGGCTGGCTGGCTGGCTGGCTGGCTGGCTGGCTGGCTGGCTGTCTGTCTGTCTGTCTGTCTGTCTGTCTGTCTGTCTGTCTGTCTGTCTGTCTGTGTGTGTGTGTTTGTGTGTGTGCGTGTGTGCGCACGTCTGCTATTCTTCTAAGACCTCCGCGGGAGCCTCGAGCGGCCGCCCGACCCAAGACCTCCGGGGACCTGCCCCACGGCCTCAGATCCTGTAGAGGTCTTTGCACGCCCCCGGAGGTCTCCAGAAATCTTGCGTTGGGCTTCCGGACGGCTCCCAGCGTTTTGGGGGGCCTCTGAAGGCGGGCTTGCAAGCCCCCGATGAGGCCTCCCGACATCTTGCGCTGGGCTTCTGGAGGCCTCCCAGCGTTTTGGGCAGACCTCCCTGGAAGCGCGGGCCCTCGACGCCGTGGCCTCACCCGCGCGGAGCCCCGGAGCTCGGGATCCGAGCCGTCCCTGGAGAAGGGGCCTCACGCGTGTGCCTCCCGAGTGGGTGAAAAAAAACTGCGCCGGGCGGCGAGGCGAAGGAGGCAAAGCGGGCACGAGGTGACGCGGACTGGTCCTGGAACAGCTTACTCCAGATCTCGTAATAAAAGGAAGGGGGTCTGGACCCTCCAAGACAAGCCATTTCAGACCCCCCCTCGTGGGAGAACCCTCCAAAACATCGTCCCCAGACCCCCCCAGGCCCTCCAAGATAGCCTGGAAGAGACCCCCCCCGAAATGAGACCCCCCTCCCTTTATTACGAAATCTGGAGTAGGAGGCGTTGCAAAGCTGGGCCCGGGGCCGCCGAAGGCCGGCCTGGGCTGAGCCGGCCCGGGGAGCGGACACCGCCGGTGGCGCCAGGTGCATGCTGGCTCGAGCGAGGGGGCCCTGGGGGGCGAAGACTGTAGCTGCGTGATCCGCCTGAGGAAACAGAGGGTCGGGGCCAGCGGGGGCCCCGAAGTGAACAAAAGCATGACGACCAAGAACTGGGACGACGCAGGCCAGGGGGCCCAAAGACACACAAAGAAATATAAGCAAATCCCAAGATTCCGCTATATTTTGACATATTTTCTGCGTTTTCGTCAAGCCCGCCCACTTCCCATATTTTCCCATATTCTCTGGAGAATCGACGACGAATTGTGTCTGTGTTTCTCCCATCCTGAACCATCCTCTCCGGGCCGGCCCCCAGACCCGTCACAAAACGTGTCCCGCCCAAGATCTCGACGAGGATCCAGCCGCCGCGACGGGAGCGCCCAAGATTCGGTGGCAACTCGTGGGAGCCTCCTATACCATCTTCTTGTCTCTCGCGAAGCGGCGCTACTCGACACTGGTCGACGCTAAACCAACGCGAATCGACGCTAGTAGACGCTGATCGACGCTATATCATCGATCCCCAAGCGCAAATCGACGCTAACTGACGGAATTGTGGGGGCATACAAGGCGCCGAAGATCTGCAACCGAACCAGGGAGCCCAACAGCAACAGAGCAATCAGAACATCAGTTCCATTCACTCCTTTCGAAAATGGACAAAACCCCTTTTTCACAAAACTTGGCACAGTGATAACGACCTCGGGCCCAAACCTGGCGGGCGCAAGCCTGAAAAATGTCGGCCGCTGCGCCCTCTCGAGAACCGAAAACAGACAATTCACTAATCGACGTGTCAGCGTGGGGGTTCTGTCCACCCTAGATCCTTTCCTTCTGGATAACACCTCCGTGTCGCATCCAGAGTCCAGTCGAAAGGAAGGGCCAGGCATTTCGCCTGAAGATTGAGCTTTGCAGCAGTTTGACGGATGGAAGGTGGGGTGTTTTCTGAATGTGGCTATCGCCTTATCGCCGCACACCTTCGTTTAAAGCATGTACGACAGCTTGAAGGGTTCGCATAGTTAATATCCAGAAATCGTGTGTTGACACGATGTCGGACTGTCAGGGCAAAACTGTCACAATGATTCGTGGTGTAGATATCCCAGAGATTGTGTTCCGGCACAAGTAAGACTCGTCAGGATGCAACAGTAACGATCACTCGCGACGCTGAAGTCACAGGAATGGTGTTCAGGCACAGTTCAGGTTTTTCAAACGGTTGTCTTCCAACGGGGAACTTCCCTCAGTGAACGAGACACCTTCTAATTAGGGGCACATGAAGCGGGAACTTGGGGGGCGGGTTTATGGCAAGATCGTTGGTGAGTCTTGGGTTTACACTGGCCCCTCGTCCTGCTGCTGCTCCTCCTCCTCCTGCTGGCCGGGGCGCAAAGCATGCCAGCTTAGTAATTTGTTTCATAATAAGAAAACAAGATGACAGATCAATCTCAAATATTTCGACTCTCCATAGTATTGCCACGTATCATTTTATTTAAATGTTGCTTCCCAGTTTCGTATCTTGTCCACAATCGAACAGAAAATCAATACCGTCTATGAAAATTTCGAAAACGGAAATAGTTTCACTGCCGGGCCGCCTCAGACCCACGGCTGGCTCCGAGGCGGGGCGGCGACACGACGCCGCGGCCCCGTCGCGATGGCAGGGCCCACGGGGGGCTCGGGCGGTGCCGCTGCAGCGCAGGGGGGCCGCGGAGGCCGCCGGCAGGGCCAGGGCTGGGCTCCGCCCGGGGCTCCCGGGCGCGAGGTCCAAGCCTATATACTGCCATCGAGGGGCCTCCAGGACAGACTCCTCCTCCTCCCCTTCCTGGTCCTCCCTCGTCCTCCTCCTCCTCCTCGTCCTCCCTCCTCCTCCTCCTCCTCCTCCTCCTCCTCCTCCATCCCTGTTCCTTAAGTAGCTCCTCCCCGTGGCGCCCCGAAACATGTCGGTCGGGCTGGTCGGTCGTTTCGCCTGGAGCTTCCTCACCACTTCTGATCCTGAAGCTGACAGTTCTGAAACAGGTTCAAGGATGGAGGGCGGCACGTTTCAAACTGTGGCTTCGCCTTAGCGCCGCGCACGTTCGGCTTCAAAGTTTGCAACAGTCGTGCTGATGGAGAGCGGGTGGCTTTCACAATGTGGCTCTCGCGTGAGCGCCGCGCACATTCGTCTTCAAAGTTCGCAAGTGGTTGACTAGGAAAGAGCGGATAGTTTTCATAACGTGGCTCTCGCCATAACGCCGCGCACACTAGTCTTAAAAACTGGCAAGAGATTAACAGCTGGGGGAGGCTCCGTTTCAAACTGTGGTTCTCGTTTCAGCGCCGCGCGCTGCCGTCTTTAAAGTGTGCTAGAGTTTCACGGATACAGGGCGGGTGGTGTTCAAAATGTTGCTGCTGGCTCAACTCAGCGCACACTCCTCTAAAACACTTGCCAAGGTTTCACATGGGAAACGGCTCCGTTTCAAAATTTGGCTTCTCAGACGTTTGTCCACCAACGGAGCCCTTCCAGCAGTGAGAAGCATCCTTGCAGGGACCTCTGAAGAAGGGAAGTGGAGGGAGGTTTGTTGCAACACCGCTGATGCGAAATATTGGGTTTGCACTGGTCCTCCTCCTCCTCCTCCTCCTCCTCCTCCTCCTCCTCCTCCTCCTCCTCCTCCCTTTCCCTCCTTCCATTCCTCCTTCTCCTCCTCCTCCTTCTCCACCTCCTTCTGCCCCCCCTCCTCCTCCCGAGGGGTCGACATGTCGCCGAGCGTGTGGTTCCAGATGGCCTCGGCCGTGCGGTCGTAGTCCTCCGAAGACCTTGCGGGGAGGGGGGGGGCGCTGGCTCTCGGACCCCCTCCGGTGGACCCGCTCTGCACCGGCTCGATGCTCCACGGGCCCAGCGTGGAGGACGCCGACCCAAAGGCCTCCCCTCGCGCGCTGTCGAACCAAACGAAAAAACGACGGGCGGCTTTTTCGGCCCCCGGCCGTTTTCGGCACCCAGCGGCCCTCACCAGGCCAGGTGGGCCGGCAACGAGCGACAGATGAGGAACTGGTCCAGGGGAGAAGGTCCAGACCCCTGGGGGAAAGAAACGTGGAAGACAAAAACGCCAGGGGTCTGGGCAAGACACATCGAAAGAAAAACACACGACGCTGTGGCAAGAGGCATTGAAAAACAGGACGTCGGGGGTCCAGGGATTGAAGAAAAACCGACGTCCCAGGGCTGCAGATGCACACCAGACCCCGGCCAGGATCACCCTTGGCGTACACGTCGTTCATGTCTAATCGTGCTCATTTCTAAGTGTGCTCGTTTCTAATTGTTCCTGGCCCCCTAGTGGCCAGGAAGAGGCCCAGGATAGAACAATTAGAAATGAAAGGATCTTGACCCCCAAACAAATCAAAGAACTCGGAGAATTAGAACCGAACAATGAGTAAGGACCGGTGTAGACGCTCTGCCGCCCTCGCCAGGGAGGCTCACAGACCGCTCGCGAGCCCAGGCGGGCGGTCGGTCGGCCTGGGACTATGGATGCACAACGGACCCCAGCCCCCCCCCCCCCTCTTCCTCCTCCTCCTCCTCCTCCTCCTCCTCCGACCGTCCTGGGCCTAGCAAAGGCTCGGTGTAGACGCCCTGCCGGCCTGGCCAGTAAGACCCACGCACCGATCGCTGGCGAAGAACGGCACCTGGCAAAGGCCGCCCAGCCAGACCCCACAGGCCAGAGGGCCGTATTCTGCGTCCCTGGTCGTACCTGCGCCCTGCGTTGGCGGCGCAGACAGGAACGGCAGGGGGAAGGGGGAAGGGCTCCTTAGAAGGAGGCTGCTGATGGGCAGGCGCCGGCCACAGGGCCCGCGCCTCCTGAGAGGCAGGGGTGCTTCTGAGAAGCCTTCCCCCCTCCCCGTACCCCCCAGTGCGCGCCGGCAACTGCTTGAGGCAACGGTGCTATGGTTATGGCAGCGTTTGCCCTGCTGACGCCCTTCCTGTGTCAGCTCGATGATTATATCACATCGTTGCAGCGGTACGATGGCCAGGATGAGCTATGGGCTGACCAGCGAGAGGGACTTACATCCATCGTGAAAGCGTTGGAGGGATGCTGAACGAAGGGTCTTCTCTGGCCGCGGCGAGCCTCGGCCACGAAGCGACTGCACGACCCGAGTCTGAGGAGCGGCCCGAAAACAAGAGCCCTCGCTGAACCCAAAGTGGTCCTTATGCCAGCGTGTAGACTGTAGCCCCCGGTGGACGACCTGAATCTGAGGAGCGGCCCGAAAACACGTGCCCCCCTTTGAACCCACAGCATGGCCCTCACGTCAGCGTGCAGCCTGTAGCTCCCAGAGGCCGAAAGCACGCACGGACACAAACCTTTCCCGCCGCGGCGCGGCAGAGGCGATCCGCTCGCGCGTCGAGCAACCAGGGCTACGGCACTGCGAACTGCCCCGCATGCAGGAGGGGGGGAGGGCCCGAAGAGGGCGGCCGCGGAGGGGGAGGGCGGGGAGGGGGCGCTCTCACGCGGCGGCGCCGCGGGGAGCGCGCGGGGACTCCCTCGCGGAAACGCGGGAAGGCCACGCGATGGATTGGCGCGCGGCGGGAGACGAGGGACGAGGGCCCGGCGCAGGGAAGGCGTGCAGCCACGTGTGCATCAGACGTTCCCCTTTGGCAGGCTCGTGTGGCGGCTTCGGCGGTGAGATCTCTCGGTGGCAGCTCATGGGAGCCCACCATACCATCCTGTCGGCTCCTGCGAATCGACGCTAGTCAACGCTACATCGACGCTGAATCGACGCTATTCGACGCTAGCCGACTCTACATCGGCGCTATCTCCTCGACTCCCAGACGCGAATCGGCGCTGATCGGCGCTAGTCGACGCTAAAGCTGGAATTAAGAGGGTCTACCAGACTCCCATGATTTGAGACCGAAGCCTCTGACGCCGCGTGGATCGCTCGACCTCGAACGATCGACGCTTCCCCACAGCGCTGGCGGCGTTTTAAGCTTGCACGCCCGCGCCGGGGTCGCCGCCGCATCCACGTGGCGCGGGCCCGCCGCACGCCGCAGGCCGACTCGGGCTGGGGGAGGCGGGGGGAGTTGTGTGCTCCGTGCCCCTCTGGGCGAAGACGTCGCACCGACAGGAGTAGTACTAGTAGTAGTAGTAGTAGTAGTAGTAGTAGTAGTAGTAGTAGTAGTAGTAGTAGTAGTAGTAGTAGTAGTAGTAGTAGTAGTAGTAGTAGTTAATAGTAGTAGTAGTAGTAGTAGTAGTAGTAGTAATAACAGCAGCAGCAGTAGTAGTAGTAGTAGTAGTAGTAGTAGTAGTAGTAGTAGTAGTAGTAGTAGTAGTAGTAGTAGTAGTAGCAGTAGCAGCGTAGTAGTAGTAGTAGTAAGTAGTAGTATAGATTAAGTATATGTCGTAGTAGTATAGTAAGTAGCAGTAGTATAGTAGTATAGTAGTAGTTAGTAGTAATGTATAGTATTATTATCATTATATTAGTCGTATTCGAGTAAGTAGCAGTAGTAGTATAGTAGTAGTATAGTAGTAGTAGTAGTAGTAGTAGTAGTCGTCGTAGTCGTAGTCGTAGTCGTAGTAGTAGTAGTAGTAGTAGTAGTAGTAGTAGTAGTAGTAGTAGTAGTAGTAGTAGTAGTAGTAGTAGTAGTAGTAGTAGTAGTAGTAGTAGTAGTAGTAGTATAAGTAGTAGTAGTAGTAGTAGTAGTAGTAGTAGTAGTAGTAGTAGTAGTAGTAGTAGTAGTAGTAGTAGTATAGTATAGTATAGTATAGTAGTAGTATAGTCGTAGTATAGTAGTAGTAGTAGTAGTAGTAGTAGTCTAGTAGGCATGTATAGTAGTAGTAGTAGTAGTATAGTAGTATAATGTATTATAGTAGTAGTGAGTAGGAGTAGAGTGAAGAGCATTAGTAGGTTAGTAGTCAGTAGTCGTGGTAGATAGTAGTGTAGTAGTAGTAAGTAGTAGTCAGTAGTAGTCAGTATTAGATTCGTCAATAAACAATTGGCATAGCGAGGTGCCGAGTCTGGTGGGCCCCCCCGGAGGGGAAGGAACACGGCACCCCCAGGTTGTGGCTGGTCTGTGGCTGGTCTGCTGAGACACTCACGCCACTTGCTTCGAGAATCCGGGTCACTTCCCCCATCCTGACGCCCTTTTCCTCCTCCACTTGAGGCGCCCCACGAACCTCATGAGATCCTCCAGCCGGACATTCAGCACATCGTCGTAGCTGGTTCCGTTCTCCGACTGGGAGCGTTCGTACGCAGCGACCATCTCCTCGGGAATCGCAGCGGCGGTGTGAAAATACTCAGCGGACCGTCCCCCATCTCCCTCGCAAGGTCTGCCCCTGTCTCCAGGATGTGCTCATCTCGTGCTTCCTTCCTCCGCCTCCTCCCCTCCTCCTTCCGCTGTGCTCCCCTCCCACTTCGTCCTCAGGACGGCTGCAGGAGGCCAGGGGAGCTCCGAGCCCTCGGAACTCGCCGCCCCCTCGTGCTGTGCTGCAGGACGCCCCCGCGCAGCCCCGCAGCACCTGCAGAAGGTCTCCGGAGGCCCCCGGAGGGCTCCCGGAGGCCCCCATCCGGCGTCCACACGACGCTCCCATTGCACACCTCGGCCCTCGACCCCCGAGAGCCTCGCCCCGCGGCCCGGGTACCCCGCGGGGCCGCGGCGGGAGACCCCCGCAGGCCCTCTGGGGCGGAGAGCCTCCGGCCCCCTGGGGGGGGGGGGAGGGGAGGGGGGGGGGGGCTCTCTCCAGGGCCCCGCACGGGAGGAACCACGGCGCCACCACGTCGGGGGAGGAGGAGGAGGAGGCGTAGAGGAGGAAGAAGGAGGAGGATGGGAGGAGTAGATGAGAGGATGAGTCGGAGGAGAGAGGAGGAGCAAGAGATGGGAAAAAGGAATGAGAAGGAGGAGGATGGGAGAGCTCGCTCGCCACCGGATAGGATCCTGGCGACTCAATCTTTTCCGAGCCAGTCGTTTTCGTCCCGTTTCGGACCGCGGGGCCCTCAAGGATCGATCCAGCCAAAAAAATGGCGAAGAAAGATGGGCTCCGGGGCTCCGGTTACGATTTCTCATGATGCTCCAATTTCCTCGAGACATCGGATCTCAAGGGACTACACTGTCCTGCAAAAGTCATGCAACTTTGCTCGTCGAGTTGTTTGTGCGTGTGTTCTCGTTGCCTTCGGTCTCTTGTTGTTTTTGGTCTCCTGCGGCCATTCCAATCCAGTGCGCCCAGGGAAATGCTCTGGACGATTCTTCGACACGACCTGCAGCATTTGCGTGTCTTTTTCAAGGGGGTGTAAAGTCGCACGTCAAAGTTTCTCGGACCCCATTTTCCATATGCTACACTTCGTCCTGGCCTGATATCATCACCATGCTCTCATTGTCGTACGTGGCAGCGCTCGCGTCTTACACCGCGACGATGCACCCGACCGCTTGCGCGGAGTCCGTCTGCACATATTCGGACCCCCAAGCCTTGTTGGCCAGTGGCCCCTGCGCCAGTCTATGGCTTGAAGGGCTCCTGGGCAGATGGCTTGAGCTCCCCAGCCGAAAACAAGGCCTCCGTGCACGGAAGGCGCTCCACCCGCAGCGCATGCACCCCCCGACTGCCCAACCCTCCCGTCTCGGGGCAATCCCTCCCAGCTGCTGAGGGGGAGGGAACAAGAGCGGGAGGGAGGCGCAAGTGTTATCCGCCATTGCCGGTGGAGCCCTGCACTGCGACCAACTCAAGCTGAAGCGCCACGAGAGCTCACGAACGACTACCGCAGCTGGCTCCCAGCTGGACGAGGGCAGTAAAGCCGCACCTCTGGAAGCCAGAGTGCTGGGCGGCCCATGCCTTCACCAAAGCGGGCCGCCCCGACCCCTCAGACGGAGGAGGACCCGTTGAGACCAAGGCAGCTTCAGATCGGCTCCAGGACCCCTCCCAGTGAGGAGGAGGAGGAGGAGGAGGAGGAGGAGGAGGAGGAGGAGGAGGAGTGCCCAAACGCACCATTTGTCCACCCTGCGTCCAATAATGGCGACTGGGGACCCCCCCGAAGGCCTACCGCCGTCGTCTCGGCTCGCCCTCCTCGGACCACGAGGGACCATACCCACCATGGGGGGGACCTCCGCCCCAGCAGGGCGCAGGCTCGTTCAGGGCAGCAGCCCAGCAGCGTGCGAGCGGCAGGCGAACATCGTGCCAGCATGTCGCTCCGTCGAACAGGAGGCTCAGACTTCGTCTGCCGCGCCGGCGCCTTGCCCACACCGAGCCCCCCGCTGCCCCCGTGAAGGCCTCCACCCTCGTGCCCCTTCACTCCCGCCTTGCTCTCCTCTCCTGACAGGGGGTATGTCGACCCCACTCGACTGGACCAACTATCTGAGGCCAAGCTGGAGATATAACATGGGCGGGGCACCCATCCTCGATAGGGGTATACATCCAAATACCCCATGGAGGTGTACCTCCAAGTTCCCCACCTGATCTCTCGGGGAAACTTTGCGCTGGGGGCTAAACCACACTTGCGATGTCCCTCCTCTCCCTCCGGAGCCGCCCGGCTCGTTATCGGTCCTTGAGGGTGACGTTCAGGACGTACTCCGCTTCGAAGGCGATGCCGAGCTCGAGCGACATGTGCCGTATTGCGGGGTCCTGGGAGACAGCAACAAATACCGAAGGGCGTATGGCCATCGAGCTGCCAGAATGAATTCTGGAAGAAAACGCGTGTCTGGCCACGGCGAACCTCGGGCTGCCCGACCTGAATCTAAGGAGCTGCCCGAAAACCAGAGCCTCTCATGAAGCCGCAGTGATCCTTATTTCGGCATCCTGGCTGCACCCAACCCATCCGACACGTTTGGTAGCACCAGGGGGCGCGAATTCGCTTTGAAATTCTGCCGGTTGCCATCGCGCGCTGGCCCCATCCGCAGGCACAGCAGGCCTTCCAGACGAACAGTTCGTCTGGAAGCACCCAGCCGAGGGATGCGCAGCGCCGCTCTCTGTCGGACCGCCCCCGCAGGGACGCAGGAAAGTGGCGACGGTTGCGCGCCCAGCAGCAGTCAGCGAAGACCTGCCTGGATCCGGGGGCACCGAAAGGTACCGATACCGCTACTCCCCGGACCTCTCCAGGGGTGCGTTCTGACCAGGACTTCGAGGCGAATCCAGCGATGGCGACGAGGGCCTCCCAGGAGGCCGACAAAGGGAAGTTGGGCGAGGAGTAGCGGGGCACCTTTGCCTCTTCTGAGGATCTGCGTGACCGCCCCCACTTTGTGCGCCAGGGTGCGTCCACGTTTCTGGTGAGCTCCACGCTTCCGCCCAGGGTTATGTCGGGCGTGCCCCCCTACAGAGGGATTTTCGACGAAAAATAAAAAATAACCCCAAAATGCACCAAACAGGTCAAAAAATATGCAAAAAATAGCCCCCAGACTATGTTTGGACTATTTTTTGACAACTTTGGGGGTATTTTGTATTTTTCGTCGAAAATCTCCCTGTAGGAGGACAGGCCCGACTTAAGGGGAAACCCTGGAACGCGGACATCTCTCTTTCGGGGAGGGTGGGGGTCTCGCTTCCGCCGAGGTCCCGCCGAGCTTCCGCTAGCGGAGGCGCCCTCATTTAAATTCCGCAGGAGAAGAACAACGACACAAACAGAACCGTTTGGCACTCCGCGCCGCGCGGATTTCTTGGATCTGCGCTGGACCTCCCTCCCTGGCGCGCGGAGCGCGCCAGGGGCGGCGCCCGAGGCGCCACCGGGGGGCCCCAGCGCGGATCCAAGAAATCCGCGCGGAGCGCCAAAAGTTTATGTTTATGTTGTTCTTTCTGTTCCGATTCCGCCAGCTCCCGTCGCCCTTCCGCCGGGAAAGGGCCGCCAACTCCCCGATCCCTCGGAGGCGAGGCCCTTTCTGGAAGGAGGTGGCTCAAGCAAGACGGAAGCAGAAAGAGTAGGTGGGTCGCGCCGCGTCGCAAATGCATCCGCAACGTCAGCGATACATCCGCGACGTCGGCGTGTTGAGCATCGGGCTCCATATCGAGCCGCTTCGCCATCCAGCGGCTCCTCCCCTCCTTCTCCTTCTATTCCACCTCCTCCTCCTCCTCCTCCTCCTCCTCCCTCGTTTTCTTGTCCCTCTCCTCCCCCTCCTCCTCCTCCTCCTCCTCCGCCTCCTCCGTCCTCCTCCTCCTCCTCCTCCTTTTTCCTCATCCTCCTCCTCCTCCTCCTCCTTTTCCTCCTCCTCCTCCTCCTCCTCCTCCTCTACCTCCTCCTCCTCCTCCCTCCTTCCCCTCTCCTCCTCCTCCTCCTCCTCCTCCTCCTCCTCGCCTCCTCCTCCTCCTCCTCCTCCGCCTCCTCCTCCTCCTCCTCCTCCTCCTCCACTCCTCCTCCTCCTCCTCCGCCTCCTCCTCCTCCTCCCTCCTCCTCCTCCTCCTCACTCCTCCTCCTACTCCTCCTCCTCCTCCTCCCCTCCTCCTCCTCCACCTCCTCCTCCTCCTCCTCCCTCCTCCTCCCCGCCATCCTCCTCCTCCTCCTCCTCCTCCTCCTCCTCCTCCTCCTCCTCTCCTCCTCCCTCCCCCCCTCCTCCTCCCCCCTCTCCTCTCTCCTCCCCCTCCTCCGCCGAGAAGAGAGAAGCCGCGGGCCGGGAGCCCGCACGTCGGAACGTGCCTTGGCGAAAAACACCATGCCGGAAAAAAGGAAAAAAAACAGGATAAAAATATTAAAAAAGAATAAAAAAAAAAGAACAATAATTATGAAATAGAAGAAAAAAAAAGTAAATAGAAGTCGCGGGCGGCGGCTCCGGCGACATAACGGATGCCCTGGGGGGTGCCATCGCGTCGCCCGCGTCGCAGGGCGGGCGGGCGTGGAAGGGCTCGCGGGGGCGCTCGCTCGAGGCCCGGAAAATACAAAAAAAAAAAAAAATAATCGAAAAAAAAAAAAAAAAAGAAATAAGCGCTTCGCGCGTGGCGCCGCACCGCGGCGGGCCGGAGCAGGCGGCACAACGCGCCAAACCAGAACTCCCGACTCCGACGGCTCGGACCCCGTCGTCGGTGGCAGCCCATGGGCCCACGGGAGCTCCACACACCATCGTGCTGGCTCTTGCGCATCGACGCTACGCAACGCTGGCCGACGCTGTTCGATGCTAACCGGCCCTGAGTCGATACTCATCGACGCTGCATCGGTGCTGTCTCAACGCGATCACCAGGCGCTAGCGTTAGGTCGGGCATGTCCTCCTACAGGCGGATGTTGGACATAACAAATCCTTCACCACAGAAAAGTATGTGTCAAACAAGCGCAAACATAGTCAACCATACTAGAAAAAAATATCACGGCAAAGCAACCTAACAGCGATGTGTAGGAGCATATCTGGAAGCATTCCCCTTCAGATTCAGATGAGAATCCAGTTGTAGAATTCTGCTGTTCTCGCAGTCGTAGTCGCATTCGCGATGACAGTCGCAGTGGCAACGGCAGTCGCAGCCACAGCCTCAGCCTCAGCCTGCCTCAGCCTCAGCCTCAGCCTGCCTCAGCCTCAGCCTGCCTCAGCCTCAGCCTCAGCCTGCTTCACCCTCAGCCTCAGTCTGCCTTCAGCCTCGGCCTCAGCCTCAGCCTGCCTCAGCCTCAGCCTGCATCAGCCTCAGCCTCAGCCTCAGCCTGCCTCAGCATCAGCCTGCTTCAGCCTCAGACTCAGCCTGCCTCAGCCTCAGCCTCAGTCTGCTTCAGCCTCAGCCTCAGTCTGCCTTCAGCCTCGGCCTCAGCCTCAGCCTGCCTCATCCTCAGCCTGCCTCAGCCTCAGCATCAGCCTGCCTCAGCATTCAAAATGTGGCCCGGGAATGAAGTTCTGGGAACTCGAAGACCACGAAGTGGCCTACAGTTAGCTCCGGGCATCCAACATGTAGCCCGGGAATGGAGTTCTGGGAGTTGGCTCCGGGCATTCAAAAATGTTGCCCGGGAACGGAGTTCTGGGAGGTCGAAGAGCACGAAGTGGCCTACAGTTGGCTCCGGGCATTCAAAATGTGGCCCGGGAATGGAGTTCTGGGAAGTCGAAGAGCACGAAGTGGCCTACAGTTGGCTCCGGGCATTCAAAATGTGGCCCGGGAATGGAGTTCTGGGAAGTCGAAGAGCACGAAGTGGCCTACAGTTGGCTCCGGGCATCCAAAATGTGGCCCGGGAATGGAGTTCTGGGAAGTCGTAGAGCACGAAGTGGCCTACAGTTGGCTCCGGGCATTCAAAATGTGGCCCGGGAATGGAGTTCTGGGAGGTCGAAGAGCACGAAGTGTGTGACTGTTTGCTTAAAACGAGCCCGGCCCTGAGCCCGGCCCTCGCTGTCCGGATGCTGCCCAGACCTCCCTTCTGAGTCATCAGATGCTCTCTTTTGACACCACTAGAAACCTATCAGTCTTCGCTGTTAGGTAACAAACGCCCCCATACCATGCTTGACTATGTGTGAAGTTTCTCCTGTAGAGAGAGTGTGAAGTTTCTCCTGTAGAGAGACATGCCCGACTGCACGCTAGCGCACGCGAGTGCACTTTAATGACGCGCTCCTCCGACGCCATCTGCACGCACCCCCGCCCCGGGAAGCCTCCACCACCGCTGCCCGTGCGGCGCGGAGCCGCCTCCCAGGCGGCGGCCCCGCCCGCGCCCGGGCAGCTGCGCTGCGACCTCTCCGCCCACGACATCGTGGGCAGCACCCCGAGGGGGGGGGGGGGGGCCGGAGATCCACCGACCCGGGCCAATCCAAGCCCGGGTCAGCCGGGCCCTGTAGGATCCTGCAGGATCCTGCACCCAAGCCTGGGGTCGATGCGACCCTGGCACTGCAGGGTCCTGCAAGATCCGGCTCTCTGACTGACCCCCGTTTGCATTGACCCCCGTCTCAAGGCCCCCGAGGGGGGGGGGGGGGGGCGGCTGGCCGCTTCGTGGGGGGCTGTCGGGGGGCCGCCAGGGCAAGACTCAAGCAGTGGCGAGGCGCCCAGACTGGCCCCATGCCAGGAAGCTGCATGCACCCGACGTGGCCGGCCTGGGCGGGAGGTGGAGACACACGCCGTGTCGTTCCAGCCCCCTTGGCCCCCGCGTGGCCAGGCACGGTGATCCACCACGCGTGTATCCAGCAAGCGGCCTCCACATGTTGCACGTGTGAATCCAGCCGCAAGCGTTTCCAGCTTTCTGGTAGGCCCACCGAAGAATGCTCTAAGAACCTGTTCCGTCTTGTTTAATACGGCGGAGTTATGTTGGAAGAGCAATATCTTGGTTAGTTCCGCTCTTTTGTTCTATAGACATGTCGTGGTAGGCCCAGAGGAGTGCCGGGGCGGCCAGTCCATGATCAGCGTACGGCGCCAGGCCGCCCAGATGGGTTCGGTAGCAAGTCATGGGAGCCGTGTGTCCTCGTCACTCCATCTTTAGAACGGATCAGCGCGCACCAGCGTCTGGTGATCGGTGCAACAGCGCCGATGCAGCGTCGATTAGCATCGATGTAGGGTCGACTGGCGTCGAAAAGCGTCGTCCAGCTTCGATTCGCAAGAAACAACAAGATTGTATGGGAGGCTCCCATGAGGTGCCACCGAAGATGGGATCTAAGTAGAGAAGGTTGGAGAATGGCCCCTCATCGCCGATTCGGCGATGCATC
Source organism: Prorocentrum cordatum (assembly GCA_963575745.1). Lineage (NCBI taxonomy): Eukaryota > Dinophyceae > Prorocentrales > Prorocentraceae > Prorocentrum > Prorocentrum cordatum. Next base: position 9,553 of record CAUYUJ010014394.1, on the reverse strand, counting down.
GGCGACGTCGGCGATGCATCGGCGCCATCGGCGTGGAGAACCTCTGGCTCCACATCGAACCTATGGGGTCGGTGGGTGGATCGCGCCACCTCGGCCATCTGTGCGGCGCGATCCTCTGACCCCATCTACACATTGTTCATTACTAATCGTGCTCATTTCTAATTGTGCTCGTTTCTGATTGTTCCTGGCCCCCTAGTGGCCAAGAAGAGGCCCAGGATAGAAGAATTGGAAATGAAAGGATCTTGGCCCCCCGCAAATCAAAGAACCTTCGAGTACTTAGAGATGAACCATGTGTACTCCGAACCCATCTACTGAGGCCTGGAGGCGGGTGGTCGGAGGGGCGGCTCTGAAAGGCTATGGGCCTGGCGCGAGAAGACCGCCGTTACAGGGCAGGTTTTAATACATTGGATTTGTTTAACAATGATTTGCAATACATGTTTAGTAGTTTATGAATAAATGTATGCATGAACCCCTCGTTGTTTTTAATACTGAATCCCTGCATTCTTAAGACATGATCCGCACGCGGAGCATGCATTAAAAACGGCACTGTACCTCCACGGGGCGACGAAAGGAAACGGGTCTCACGCGAGATGGCGTAATTAGCGCCCTCACACGGTGGTTTTTGCGCGGACCGCCAGCGCAGCAAACCGCATGGGAGACGAGTGCGCTTGCGCGCCATCTTATGCAGCGAACGCGCGGATGTCGGCACAGTCGACCCCGTTTTCCTGCGTCGCTCAGCTGGCCCTCCACCGAGCCTTCCCCCCGCGCGGGGTCCGGCAAATGGTCGTTGCTGTGCATGTGGTAGAGGTACCCGGACACGACCAGGGCGAGCGGGTCACGGATGACATGCACGCCGCGGAAGGTGGTGTTGGACCTCAGCGCAGACGACAACGACGACGGCGAGGGTGACGATGACGACGCCGAGCGCGATGGCGACGACGAAGACGAGAACAAAGACGGCAACGACGACGACGCCGATGGCGATGGCGATCACGGCGACGACAATGACGACGACGACGACGATGCCGATGGAGATCACGGCGACGACGACGACGACGACGACGACGACGACGAAGACGACGACGACGACGACGACGACGACGACGACGACGACGACGACGACGACGACGACGACGACGACGTGCGCGCCGCGGAAGGTGGGTTTGGGCCAGTGCGGGAGGCCGAGGCGGCCGAGGCGGCCGAGCGGCTTGCAAGGCCACCGGGCAACGGCCCGCCCGCACCGTGGGGTCCATGGCCGGGCCTGCTCCAGGGCCGCCCCACGGCGCCACGGCTTGAGAGGGAGAGCACGGCCCGGCCAGCAGTGCCCCCGAGGGCGAGCCCGCGACCCCGGCAGCGGGCGCCAGCCAGGCCAGCTCCCTGAGCATCAACGGGCCGGTTGCGGCGCTCGATGGCGGCGCTTGATGGCGGCAGCTCGATGGCGTCGGGCTGGTTGTGGCGCTAGCCGGCGCCCAAGACGCCCGAAGCGGCACCGCGGGCACATCCGCGTGGGCCAGCGTGCCGGTGTGCACCCCCCCCCCAGGGGCGCAGAGAAGCCGCAGCAGCTGCAGGCTTGGCAGCACCCAGGGAAGCGGCTCGCCTCCCCACCCCACCATCGCAAGGGGCCGCGAAATCCCTGAGGGCGGGACGGGGGTGGTCACGAGTGGGCGTCGGAGCCGGCTCGAGATGCAAGGAGGCACCTCTAGCCTCATCATGGGCCGTTCGCCTTGGCATTCGCTTCGCGCGTGGCAGCATTTCTCCCCAAGGGGGCGTACAAGTGGACCGCGGCGGCAGCTACACCCCGCCCGACGGCACCCAGGAGGGGGCGAGGGAAAGGAAAGGAGAGGCGACGAAACCGTGTGGCCACGGAGCGAGTGGTCACCTCGGGATCCCCAACGACCTCACCGTGCAGTCCGTCACCACACGGTCTTGGGATCCTGGAGGCCCCAGCCGCCCGAGACGCCCTCGGAGAACGGCCCGAGTCCCGAAACCGTGCCGGTGCCCCCGGACGCCCACCGACTCACCACACGGTGTGGTCACCGCACCGTTTGGGGGCCCCCAGCTCCTCTCGCGAGTCGTTCCCTGGCGTCCCCAGGGCCCGGTGGGTGCGCCCGGGGGGGCGGGGAAGCCCTCCGCCGCACCTGCCCTCGCAGCGACGAGAGGGAGGCCCTGGCCCGTCCTGCCCCCCGAAAAAAGCCCGGGCCCATCCCGCCAGGGCTCGACCGAACCAGGGCTTCCCATGCTGCTCGTTTTGCCGCCGCTGCACCCCGCGCTGCCTCTTCCCTCCGCCTCCGCTGCAAGAGCGAGAGGCCCAGCGAAACGGGCCCACGAGATCGCCAATCACACTGGCTACACGCAAGAGTGACCCTGGGTAAGAGCGACCTTTGGTGCGCGGCTTTTGGGGGGCCGCGAGGGGGCCGAACGCAGGCGCGCAAGCCGCCACTGCCGCCTCGCGTTCGGCGATCGGGGGACCCCGTTTGGCCCGCACCAAAGGTCACTCCGGCGAAAGTCACACCACTCCTCGGCTGCACGCCAGAGCGGCCCCGGGCAAGGAGTGGCCTCTGCGGCCTGCGTGCTCGGGTGGGGCCCTTGGCCAGACAGAGAAAAGACGCCATGAGCATAAGCTTTTGGCGCACCGCAGGCCACTCTGGCGAAGGGCCACTCTTGCGTGTGATTCGCCGAGTTTCGCTCGAGCCCCGCATCCTGCCTCCGAAAGCCATTCACACCCCGCGTTGCACCAAGCAGGCAGACCCGCAACACAATCACGACCGTTGACGCGCTTCTCGCGATGTCGGAAGAATCGTGGAGGAGGAGGGAGGAGGAGGAGGAGGAGGAGGAGGAGGAGGAGGAGGAGGAGGAGGAGGAGGAGGAGGAGGAGGAGGAGGAGGAGGAGGAGGAGGAGGAGGAGGAGGAGGAGGAGGGGGAGGAGGGAGGAGGAGGGAGGAAGAAGGAGGAGGAGCCCCCCCGCGGCGCCGAACCGAGCCCGTGGCTGCGCGGCCTTCTGGCGCAGGGCGCTGATCATGCCGTCCTCCACCGAGCAGGCGAAGTAGGTCCTCGCGGTGCCCACGCCGGGGCGGGCAGGCTGGACGCCCTCTCCCGCCGCCCAGGTGCCAGGGGGCCGCCCCGGTGCCACGGGGCCGCGGAGAAGCGACCTGCTCTTTCCTGGGCAACACGGTCGTTACCCAGGGGTGGAGTCGGGCGGGAGGGTAACGGTAACGGCGGCCGCGGCGTGGTGCGCCCGCCAGGGGGTGCGTCCGCGCCTCGGCCACCGGTGCCTCAGGACCCCAGCAGGCATGGACACAGCTGAGCCCCGGGGGCCCCGAACACACCCACATCTGGCGCCTCCCGAGGTCCTGGAAGACGGATTCTTCAAACGGCTGACGTGCAGAAGTCCCAGCCTCGGAGACGGGTCAGAGAGGAACAACAACGCACACATGGCAGAAACACAAACTCTCGCGGGTCCGCGCGGGCTTCTCGGCTCGGCACTGGACCCCCGAAGTGCGCCAGGGGGCGTCCTGCCGCTCTTGCCTCGTTTTTCCTCTCACTCCTCTCTCTCTCTCTCTCTCTCCCTTTTTCTATTTCCTCTCCCTCTCCCTTTTTGTTTGTTGTTATTGTTGTTGTTGTCGTTGTCGTTGAACATTATTAATTCTAAAGAATAATTATTGTTGGGACCCCTGGTGCGCGCCCCCCCCGCCGCGCCTAGGCCGCAGCCACATTTTCATCACTTTCGTGAGGAAGTCTCAGGCAAAACGGGGTATACCAGATCCGGTTGTGTTGTTACGATCGGTTTTCCCTTGCAAAAAATAAGGCAAAGTGGACATTTCTTGTTCTAACATGACCAAACTTCAAGAATCCCTTGCAAAAAATAAGGTAAAGTGGACATTCGCGCGCGCAAGACGAAATCCTTCCAAAACCTTAGTTTTCGTAGCGATTTTAACATAAAAACATCAAAAAAACCAATGGTTTTTCAAAAAAAAATTGTCAACATTTCATCCCGCGCGCTCTTGCGGATTCGTAGGAAACCCAACACTTTTTTTATCATTTCTGTCAAACGGGCTTTTGCGAGCAACTTTTTCGAACTTCTGCAACAACGGTTGCGCACCTGCCAGGGCCATCATCCCTGTCACATAATACCATGCGGGACACATTCGTTTTTTCTTCGCGCGCGCACGCCGTCGTCGTCGGCCGCGGGGCCCTGAATAGTAGCCACGGTCGTCCGCATGCCACGAAGGGAAGGGTCCGAACGTCATAGGGCGGGAAGCTGGGTGTGGGTGGTGGCGAAGAGTCGTTTGGAAATTTGGTAGAGCTTGAACCGCCCCCCCCACAAAGTGGGGGTATTGCCCGCCTCCTATGAAAACCCTGGCACTGGTGAGAACGGTGTGTCCCCACGTGCTAGTAATTGTTGTTGTTGTTGTTGGTGGTGGTGGTGGTGTTGTTGCTGCTGTTGTTGTTGTTGTTGTTGTTGTTGGTGTTGGTGTTGTTGTTGCTGCTGTTGTTGTTTGTCCTTTTCCTTTCTGATCCTCCCTCTCTCTATCTCTTTCTGCCTCGTTATCAGACCTCCGACGATATGACGTGTCGACCCGAGTCCAAGACAGACCGTTTCCCGGGAAGTCGTTCCTCTCGTCCTGCGCCCACGTGCGGTGGCCCGGGGGCCCGACAACGGTCCCCCATGACGTCCGACCGTGACAGCAAGACGCCACCCTCGAGAGAAGGACCGCTGTGCTCGCCCAGCATGTGCCCCGGGGGGCCACCGCTGGTGGGTCGCCACCTCGTCGATGGGGACGACCCCTCAGGGCCCCCCCAGAGTCGGGGGCGCGCAAGCGTGGATCTGGCGCGCGGTCGCCAAATCCCATGGATCGGGGGAGATGCCCTCCCCAAAAGTGCCGGGGGGGGTGGGAGGGGGCCGCCTCGCTGGGCGGCGGGAATCCGCGGTTTCCCATGGAAACGAAGCCCGTCCCCAATTCACGCCCCCTTGATCCATGTTTGCGATCGCCTGCCAACCCCCCCCCCCCAGAACCCCCCCAAACAAGCTCCACGTCGTCCAAAGCCTCCTCGACCCCGCATCCTCGAACCTTCCTCCTCCGGAGGGGCCGGCGACCCCCAGGTGGTGACCCCATTTTGGCGCTGACGGAGCTCGCGGGGAATCGGGTCGGACGAAAAGGGGGGCTTAGGGTCAGCGAATCTTGGCGGCGGGCGAGGGGAGGAATTGAGAAGGAGAAGGCCTTCTCATAAGGCTCGGAAGCCCCCCGGCCTTCTGAGAAGTTTTCCAAGCCTCCCCCGAAGACACAGAAAACTTCTCAGAAGGCGCGAGGGCTTCTGAGAAATCCGACCGCCTTCTGAGAAGGCCCTTTTCTTCTGAGTTCCCCACCCGCTCGGGCCCGCGGATCGGCTTGCGTCGCCGGCTTTCCAGGCTCCTCCTGGCGCCAGAGGCGCCACTGCATCGAGGCATGCGCCCCCGGCAGCGGGGCCGAGGACACCTGCGTGCGTGCAGCAGAGTTCGTGCGCCCCCCTCCCGCCCCCCTCCCTGTCCGCCCCCTGCGATCGACCCGATGGTGGTGGCCCCCCATCCGCGCTGCCCGAGCCCGCGGGGAGGCAGGCGGCGTGCTGCCACGAAGTGGTCCCCCCCCGGCCAGGGCGCTCCAGGCGTCTCGCGCCACCTGTAGGGAGCCCACAAAGGACGTACGCGCCCAGCCATGTACATGAACCACGGCCCCTCGATCTGCGAGACTGGCCGCGATATATACGAATAGTTGCGCAACGCATCCCCCTCGAAACCAGCGTGGACTCATGCACGTGTACGTCCTTTTTTCGCTCCTGAACCTGGGGGCCTCGCGGGGCCCTCTGGGCCTCGCTTTGAGTTTTTCCCCCGCAGCGCGCACTCGCGGCGCGATGCTCCACAGCCCGTGGTCGAGGAGGGCCCTCCGGGGCCCCGCGAGGCGTGCTCTGGCAGCCGTCTGCGCCTCCCGCGGGAGAGCTGGCCGTACACATCTCTCCTCGGAGAGCAGGCTGCTTCGGTCGCGACCGGCAGCGGCCGATCGGCACTCCAAATCGGTCGCGACCGATCGGTCGCAGCCGACGTTGAAGCAAACCGATCGCGACCGTTAGGAGAATTCGAATCAGCATCTGTATGGGGCCGATCACGGCGGTCGCGACCAGAAACGTTCGGCATCCAGCGATCAGGGCAGCCGGGAACGAGGCCCGGGGGCGGCGCGAGGCGCGGCCGATGCCTGTTCTCTGCATGCAGCGGCAGCGGGGCGGACCCCAGCGGGCGCCGTGCCAGAGGGGGCGGGCCGTCCTGGTGGCATTGTCCGGCTCCACGAAGAAGCTCCTCTTGTTCGTGCACCTGTGGCTCTAGGACTCTAGGATTCATGGTTTGACCAGCGCACGCCCGCGGAGGTGCAGGGGTCCAGGAAAAGAAAGAAACACCGACGACGACGACGACGACGCGACGACGACGACGACGACGAACGACGACGACGACGAACGACGACGGGAAGGACGACGAACGACACGACGACGACGACCACGACGACGACGACCTCGACGACGACGACGACGACGACGGACTGTAATTGGGGGAACCCGAGCCTCCTCTCGTTGGCATGGGGGCAAAAGGGGTCCTGAGAGAAACGAGTTCTAGACCCTGGTGCCTTCCCCCAAGACGGCACCTTCATCCTGAGCCGTTGTCTGACCGCCCTGGGGCCCGTGGAGGGCCCCCCAAAGCCAGAAGACTGAGAATAACCTCACGACACGCCTCTTCCGGGACCCGTGCCCCCCCTTTATGGCGATCTCGGCGTGAGGGAACACGCGGGATCTGGCCCATTCTGGGCCCCCTGGGCGCCTTCGCGCACCGTGCCCCAGGGGCATCAAGAGCGACTCGGGAAGAGAAACAACGGTCTCCTGGAGGGGAAGGGACCAGGCCTCCAGAGGCCCAGTACGCTATATACATATGTGCATATATATATATATAGATCCCTGCGGGTGCACTTGCACCTGGTGCAAGATGTATGATTTGTGTAGTATGTGTACGTGTACGTATGCTTGTACGTGTCAGTATGTGTGTGTATACATATGTGTATATGTATATGTGTACGTATGTGTGTATGTGTACATATGTGTAAGTGCGTCATGCGGAGATATGTACGACCTGTGTATGTGTACATCTGTGTAAGCGTGTGTGCATGTATGTGCACATCTGTGTGCGTATGTGTGTGCACATCTGTATGTATGATATATGTGTGTATGTACATATATGTAACAGAAGTGTACGTCCTCCCTCCACCTCCTCCTCCCTACGACTAATACTACATACTAATACGTACAACTACGTACTACTACGTACTACTACGCACTACTACGCACTACTACGTACTACTACGTACTACGACGTACTACTACGCACTACTACGCACTACTACGTACTAGTACGTACTACTACGTACTACTACGTAGTACTGGTATTACTACTACTACTACTACTACTACTACTACTACTACTACTACTACCACTACTACTACTACTACTACTACTACTACTACTACTACTACTACTACTACTACTACTACTACTACTACTACTACTACGACTACGTACTACTACGTACTACTACGTCCTACTACGTACTACTCCGTACTACTACGTACTACTACGTACTACTACTACGTACTACTACGTACTACTACGTACTACTACGTACTACCATGTACTACTACGTACTACTACGTACTACTACGTACCTCTACGTACTACTACGTACCATTACGTACAACTACGTACTGCTACGCACTGCTACGTACTATTACGTACTACTACGTGCTATTACGTACAACTACGTACTACTACTGCAAACACGGCGTCCTCGTATTTCTCCTCCTCCTCCTCCTCCTCCCCTGTCGGCGCCAGAGCGCTTTGCTCACTTTTTGTTCGCAAGGCCTAGGTGCCCTAAGCCTCACGCCCCCAGTACTCGTCCAAGCGCGCCTGCCTGTCCGCTGTCAAAGGATGATGGCATCGAAACCACCACTGGTAGACGTAGCTCCAGAGCTCCACGTTCAGGTTGCCCTCGCAGTCACTCCCCCAGATTCCCTTCGGAATCCACCCCTTCGGATTCCCTAGTAGGTAGTAGTATGTAGTAGTATGTAGTAGGTCGTAGTAGGTAGTAGTAGGTAGTAGTAGGTAGTAGTAGGTAGTAGTAGGTAGTAGCAGGTAGTAGTAGGTAGTAGTAGTTAGTAGTAGGTAGTAGTATGTAGTAGTAGTAGGTAGTAGTAGGTAGTAGTAGGTAGTAGTAGGTAGTAGGTAGTAGTAGGTAGTAGTAGGTAGTAGTAGGTAGTAGGGAGAGGGAGAGGGAAAGAGGGGAGGGGGTGGGAAGGGTCCCGCAAGTTCCCCTCTGAATCCAGGTTGTTCCAAAACAGTGCTTGCAGCAAGTGTGTCGCGCGTTGCTTATCCTACCCCATGTCATGTGAGGATGTCTCGAACGAGAGGCCCATAGAGGTGCAGGAATCAGTGAATTGCGATGTTCGCATGTATGAAGAAACTGCAAGAACCATGTAGAAAACAGCACCAAAAAGCACAGTATTTTTTTGGCAATGGTCCCCATGCTAATCTGTATATCACCAGGAGCTACAGTCACGGACCCCTCCCTCCAGTAGGCCATCCAGCATGTACGACGCACTACCACCTACGACCTTGTCAAACTGCCCAGCCGCAACAATCTAGTAACGAACCACAGCGCCTCGGAAACGAGATGATCACTTTGTACCACTGGTGATAGGACGAACACGAACCACGCACTACAACGAACTACAGCTACCACCTAACACAACCTAGTACGAACAAGAACCACCTACGACGTACCACCAACCAACACACATCATCAGTGACGCACAACACACACCTACATTGAACGATGGTGACGATCAGGACCACCTACGAGAGAACCACCAGGTGCAAGTGCACCCGTTAGGATATATATATATATATATATATATATATATATGTGTGTATGTGTATGCGTATTAGTATGGACATCGAAATGATAGGTGTACGTGTATATGTGTATGTGTGTGCATGTGTGTATGGAATTGCGTGTGTATGTATATGTTTGTGGTTATGTGTTGATGTATGTGTATAAATGTGTGAATATGGTAATGCAAATGGATGCGCATATTCATATATATATATATATATAAATAGATGTGCATGACTATGACGATGTACATACACTCGTATTTGTATCTATATATATATATATACTAGAACCACGCGCGCGCTTCGCGCGCGCTTAGGTTCTAGTTTGCTCCGAAAACGGTGTTCGCAAGCACGGGTCCGATTCCGTGGCGATTCCGGGGCCCTTTTGGAAGGCCTCTTGGAGCCGTCTTGGGGCGTCTTGACGGCCTCGTGGCCCTTCTGGAGGCCATGTTGGGCCGTATCGGAGCGCTCCGGGGGCCCTCTCGGGGCGACCGGGAAGTCTCTTGGGCCATCTTGGGCGGACTGGGAGGCCCGGGGGCCGCCCGAGGAGCGTCCCAGGAAGCCCTCCTAGGCCCTCTTAGCGCTGTCCTC
>CAUYUJ010014393.1:2053525-2096091 GCA_963575745.1 Prorocentrum cordatum | reverse complement strand
CCCCTTTTTACCATGCCTCCTCCCTGCCCCAACTCCATCCCGACAAGAAGGGGCTCTCCAGATAAAGGGGTAACTCTTAGAGTGAAGGATTGGTTCTCTGGGTCGACGGCTGCTGGACATCAACGCCACACACCACACCCCAAACCCCGAATCCCAAACGCCAACCCCCAAGCACAATGCCATAAACACAACAATCCATCACCACACTCCTACTACAGCTCTCGGTGCAGCCTAGCAGAGCTCTCGGTGCAGCCTAACAATGGCCCAAATAGAGCTTCCCGTGAAACGCCCAGTGGAGGACCCAGTAGAACTAGCGAGGCCCCTAGCCGAGCCCTCGGTAGAACTCCTGTAGCGCTCCCATCAGACCTCAGAGTATAGCTCATAGTGCAGCTCCTAATCGAGATCCTACTAAAGCTCCACTAAAGCTCTCAGTAGGATGCCCAGTGGAGCTCGCTGTAGGGTTACCAGCAGAGCTCGTAGTAAGGCTCCTCGTCGAACTCGGAGTCTAGCTACTAGAGCTCCTCGACAAATTCCTAATACGACACGTAGGGAAGCTCTGTTGGCGCATGCTGTGGCCCAGTCCGAACATCGATGGCTGCGGCGCACGTGATTCGCCCTCGGGTGCTTCTAGCTTTCCGTTCCTGTTTAGGGCCCCGACCGCTGCCCGCGGTGACAACCCTTGCCTTTGATGCCTCCGCGGAGGCAGGCCAATCCATGCTCCCTGCTTGTCCTCCTCCTCTTCCTCCTCTTCCTCGATGCGCTGCAACGCGCGCGGCCCGCGCGAGGTTTGCGGAGCGAGGTGGTCCAACGATGTTTCTCTCTCCTCCTCCAAAAAAAACGCTCCTCCCTGCGGGGCGGGGTACCCTCTCCCTCCCCATCCCGAATGTTTGTTTGGGGGAAGGGGGGGGGGTCCGCGATGCTGTCACAGGGTCCGTTGTCGCCCAAGATTAAGGGAACGAGCACTGACATAAACACAACAACTCAGAAATCCGCGTGGATTTATCGGATCTGCGCTGGCGGCGCCTCCAGCGCCGCCACTGGCGCACTCCGCGCTGATCCGCGCGGACCTCCGCCAGGGAGGTGGGGGCCAGCGCGGAGACAAGAAATCCACGCGGAGCGCCAACAGTTTGTGTTTATGGAGTTTCTTCGTCTTCGATTGTTCGCAGCGGGTCTGACCCCAGTCGCGTGCCGAGAAAAGCCCGCCAGGAAAACGATCGCAGACCGAAAGCCAATCCCGGGGGTCGGCCCGCAGATTCGCCGTCACCAATGTGGGGCTGTGCGCCTAGCATAACATGCACTGCGTAATGCCTGGTACGGGAAGCAACAATCGGCCCCTGGGGGTCCCCGGGCGAGATGTACCCCGGCAAGGTCGGGCCAAAGATGCTGGAAATCCTGGGCGCGATCTGTCGTGGCGTGTATGGGAGCGGGCCCGGGCAGTCCCGGTAGCCCTGGGACCACCCCAATCCCCCAATGGAGGGGTATGGCACCGGCCTGGCCCCCCCCCCCCCGGCCTACTCCTATGTATATATATATATATATATATATACTAGAACCATCGCGCGCGCTTCGCGCGCGCTCAGGTTCTAGTTGATGTCACCGCTCAGGTGCGATGCCCGCGACGATTCTTACCACGAAGACGGCGGCGTGCACTCCGCTCACGTTCGCACGCCATGTTCCGGAGGAGCGTTCCCGGAGCATGGGGCGCCAGAGGCTCTCCCGCTCTTCCCCCCTCCAGGACTATCCTGCCGAGGAACTCTTGGGTTGCGTAGGGCCGGTCTTGCGGGCTCCCTGGGGCTCTCTGGGCCCGCCTAGGGCTGTTTGGGAGCGGACCTGGAGGCGCGCTGGGCCCTATTGGAGCGTCGGAAAGCCGAAAAGACAAGAAGGCCAAGATCCTCCAATTCCTACGTAAAATGAACGATGTTGGCCTGTTGGGACCCTCTTGGGGATGCTCCTGGAGGCGTCTTGAGCCATGTTTGAAGCCTCTTGGGAACTACCTGGGGCCTCCTGGGGCTCTCTTGAGGCGGAAGCCCTGGGTTTTCCGGACGCGGTCCGTCTCTTGGACACCTCTCGGGCCTGTTTTGGGGCACTCGTTGGCTGCCCTGGGCGCTTCTTGGGCAAGCCTTGAGCTCTCCGGGACTGCCTCGGGGCGGCCTTGGGCGCTTCTGGAGCTCTTTGGGGGTGGTCTCGGAGGCCTCCTGGGCCGCCTAGGAGCGTCGGACAGCCGCAAAGATCAGAAGGCCAAAACCCTTCCAAAACTATTGTAAAACAATATATTGTTGGCCTGCTGGGGCCCTCGTGGGAGTGCTCTGGGAAGCGTTTGGAGCCATGTTGGAGGACTCTTGGGAGCTGTCTGGGGCCTCTGGGGTCACTGTTGAGGCGGGAGCCCTGGGTGTTCGGTACGCGGTCCCTCTCTTGGGCCCTTCCTGGGCTTGTTTTGGAGCCTTCTTGGGCTGTCGTGGGCGCTTCTTGGGCCAGCCTTGGGCTCTTCGGGGCCGCCTTGGGCTTGTCTTGGGGGCCTCTGGGGCCGAAAAAACAAAATACCCAAATCCTTCCAAAACCGTCGGAAAACCATCAATTTTGGCCTCCCAGGGCTCTCTTGGGAGTGCTCCTGGAAGCGTCTGGAGCCATGTTGGAGGCCTCCCGAAACCTCTACCACGTGCTTCGGCGACATGGGTCAAAGATGGGAACCACTCCTGGTGCAGAAACATCACCAGGGTCCGTCCAGAGCCGCTCGGGAAACGCCCTGGAGCGGCTCTGGAGAGGCCTGGGGGGGGGGTCCCCCATGGCGAGTCGAGGCAGCTGGCCAGAGGCCCCTGGCCCCGTACCCCGACATATATATATATATATACACATACCTATATCTGTATATATTTATATATATATACATACATATATACATATATAGGCACACACACACATCTTATATATATATATATATATATACTATATGTATGCCAAGCCCACCGCCGGCGTATCTGCTCTCTTGCCCCTGCTCCTCCTCCTCCTCCTCCACCTCCTCCCCTCCTCCTCCCTCCCTTCCTCCTCCTCCCCTCCTCCCTCTTCGCCAACATCCTCTCTTCCTCATCTTCCTCCCACCTCCTCCTCCTTCTCCTCTTCTTCCTCCTCACTCCCATCCTCCTTCTTCCTCCTCCTCCACCTCTCCTCCTCCTCTCCCACCTCCCTCCCTCCCCTCCTCCTCCACTCACCCTCCCTCCTCCCTCCCCTCCTCCTCCCTCCCTCCCTCCCTCCCTCCTCCCTCCCCCTCCTCTTCCTCCTCCTCCTCCTCCTCATCCTCCTCCTCTTCCTCCCTCCTCCTCCTTCTCTTCTCTCTTCCTCCTCCTCCTCCCTCCTCCTCCTCCTCCTCCTCTCCTCCTCCTCCTCCTCCTCCTCCTCCTCCTCACTCCTCCCTCCTCCTCCTCCCTCCTCCCTCCTCTCCTCTCTTCTCCTCCTCCGTCCTCTTCCCCCCTCCTCCTCTTTCTCCTCCTCCTCCCTCCCTCTCTCCTCCTCCTCCTCCTCCTCCTCCTCTTCCTCCTCCTCCTCATCCTCCTCCTATTATCATGAGTATTATTATGTGTCTTATTATTCTCGTTAGGAATATCACTATTAGTATGATGATTAGCATTATCAGTATCATTATCATTATCATTATCATTATCATTCTCATTATTATTCTGATGAGTATTACTATTCTTAGTATTCGTGTTATTATTTGGCTACGTATAGCTCTGCATAGTCTTCTTCTTCTTCACATTGTAAGTATTATTATGTGTCGTATTAGGTTTCGTCTTCTGATTCTTACGTCATATTAGTATTATTCTCCTTATTCGTCTTATTCTTCTTAGTAGTGTTGCGATCCTTCTTACTATTCCTCCTCCTCCTCCTCCACCTCATCTTCCTCCTCCTCTTGTTATCATTATTCTTATTTTTCTTATTCGTATTCGTCGTCATCTTCTTCGTCTTCGTGTTCTTCCTCTTAATAGTATTATTCCTCATCCTCCTCCTCCTCCGCCTCCGCCTCCTCCTCTTCCTCCTCTTCCTCCTCCTCCTCCTCCTCTGCTTCGTCTCCTTCTTCTTATTATCCTTATTCTTATTCTTCTTATTATTCTTCTTCTTCTTATTATTCTTCTTCTTCTTCTTCTTCTTTTTCCTCAGCATCATCCTCTTCCTCATCCTCCCCTCCTCCTCATCCTCCTCCTCCTACCCCTCCGTCTCATCCTCCCTCCTCCTCCTCCTCCTCCTCCTCCTCCTCCTCTCTCCTCCTCCTCGCGCTCCTCCTCGCGCTCCTCCCCCCTACTCCTCCTCCCCTCCTCCCTCCTCCCTCCCTCCTCCTCCTCCTCCTCCTCCTCCTGCTCCTCCTCCTCCTCCTCCTCCTCACTCCTCCTCCTCCTCCTCCTCCTCCCCCTCCTCCCCTCCTCCTCCTCCTCCTCCTCCTCCTCCTCTCCTCCTCCTCCTCCTCCTCCTCTCTCCCCCCTCCTCCTCCTCCCTCCTCCTCCTCCTCCCCCCCCTCCTCCCCTCCCCCTCCCCCTCCTCCCCTCCTCCTCCTCCTCCTCCTCCTCAACCTTCTCCTCCTCCTCCTCCTCCTCCTCCTCCTCCTCCTCCTCCTCCTCCTCCGCCTCAATCAACTTGGGCCCAAGTTTGTGGACCTGTCTCTGTGCCTTCCCTTGGCGTTTGAGGTTTCGTCGCCCCTCGGGAGGCGACTAAATCAGAGGCAATAGCAATCACTCACAGCCCTCGGCGCCCGCCATGGCTCCTCTCGCTCGTCGTGTTGGCTGGTCTGCTGGCACGCCGCCCTGGCGCGACGGTGGCTCAGTCGGCTACTGGAATTGCGGGCACTGCGGCTGCGGCAAAAACCATGGGGCACTACTGGTTCTGCAAGCAGTGCCATAGCAAGGGGAAGGTGGTCGAAGCCGCCAGCCCGCCCCAGCCCCGAGGAGCCTGGGCAGGAGACTGGCAGCGCACGTCTTGGCAAGAGAAGCCGCCCCTGGGAGGGCTTCCTGTCGGCCTCCAGGGCGGTGCGGCCCCTCCGCCTGTGTCTGGGGATCAGGACAAGCTCCCGGATGAAGAAGTGGTGCAGCTCATCAGCCTCCATCGGAAGATGGGCAATGAGGCTTCGGCAACGGCCCTTCAGCTCAGGCTCGAGAAGCGGCGTGCTGGTGACTCTCCTGTTCCCCTGCAGGCCCAGGCCAACCATGTGGACCGCCACATCAAGCAGCTGGAGAAGAAGCTCCAGCACGATTTGGATCAGTATTCTAAGTGGTCAAACTGGCTCGCCGACAAGCAGGAGTCCATTGGGGAGGTGCGGCGTGAGCTTGCGGGTGAGATGCAGAAGTACCAGGGGCTGGTTGATCAGCTTCGGGCTCAAGTATGTCCAGCTTCTGCCACGCCACAGAAGCCCCGCCTCGCCCTCGAGGACCTCCTTGATGAGTCCAGCGACTTCCCTGACATGGGCAGTGTCGAGGAGGCTTACGCGGTGGGCGGCTCAGTTTACGAGGTTCAGGAGTCCGACGCCCAGGAGCTCGAGAAGAGGACCACGCAGCTTAGGGAATCTATGCAGAAGGCCGCTCGGCAGCTCTTCGGCGAGGCCCAGCGGCACTTCAAGACGCTCAAGGAGGATCACGCCAAGCACATCCAGAGGATGGGTAAGAAGCGTAAGGTCGGTACTTCAGGTGAAACTGCGGCGGCGACGCCTGGCGGTTCAGCGGAGTCCAAGTGCGAGGCCCAAGATCACGCTGGAGACGGTGGTGGTGATTCTTCGAGTGGAGCGGCGGCGTCATCTACAGGGGGCACGGCGGGGCCATCGTCGGCGGCGCAGTTGCTCGCCAGCGCGGGCAAGCTCATCGGGCCCCTGTCAGATTCCCTCCCCGCCCCCCCCTGCCAGCGCGTAGCCGACAGGGGGGCATAATCATGGACGCGTTCTCTCGGGCGGCCGCTGGGCCGCGACTCCACCATCTGGGTCGACTGGGTCATCCTGGTCATCGGCGGTGGCTTCTGGTTTACCCTGTGAGGGCCAGCGCGCGAGGTGCTCGCCCAGCCATGAGGCCCCTGTCTTGTCAGTCCGAGAGGCTCTTGATAGGGCCAAAAGGTGTTTTTTTCTAAGGCTGCCCACCGAGGGCGGCATGCCTTCGGACCCATCCAAGTTTTTGTCAGTCCCTCCCTGCCCTGGTTGCACGTTTCAGCTGTCGATTGAAGCGGTGAATTGCACGAGTTGGTCTTCCCTCGAGTCTTGGCTTGTAACCACGACTTCCCGCATTGCACTCGCGCAAGAACACCACCTCGCATCGAACGACTACGTCGCAAAGGCAGGACAATGGGCGCCAAAGAGGGGATGGAAGGCTCGTTTCATCCCTGCGACCCGCACGCCGGCGGGAGGCACCTCGGGAGTTGTCGCCATGTTGGTTCGCTCTTTCCTGGGTTTGCACGATCCCGAGTTCGGTCGGATCGTTGTTCCGTCCAGGGCCATGAGTGGAATTGTTTAGGTTCCAGGGGCCCCGTCGATCCTGGTCTCGTCGGTCTACCTCTTCGATAGCGAGGACCTCACTGACAAGAATCTCGAGTTGTTGGCGGCCGTGTCGGCCAGGCATTGTTCGTTTGAAGGTCCGAACCTGATCGGAGGCGACTCTAACATGACGCCTGATGTATTGGTTACCTCTGGGGTTCCTGGATATCTTAAGTCTAACGTCATTTATCCTGATATCGGCACTTGTACCAGTACTGGGGGCTTAAGGGTTCTCGACTATTTTGTGCTATCATCAAGCTTCAGTCGGTGCATCCAGGAGGTTTCAACAGTCCTAGGCAGCGACATCAAGACGCACGCGCCCGTGCGCATCCTCTTTTACCCGCAATTGGCTGTGCTCACGGCCCTCACTTTCCTCCGGCCGCAAATGCTGCCATCCGAGCGCCCCATCGGGCCAGCGCCGTGCTCGGAGGACCACGCCGCAGTCTTGGATTGCGCCCGAGTTGGGCGCGAGTTGATAGTGAGTCGAGCTACAAGGTCCCAGGTTCAGAGGCATCTTGACGTGCTGTATCGAGTATGGGCCGATGCGGCAGAGTGGGAGCTTTCCAGAATTTTTCAGATTGATTTGGTTATTTGGGGGCCCAGTGAACGGAGGCCTCGATTGGCCTGGGCTTCTGCTCTGGACAAAGACACCCGACCCTGTTCGGGATCCTGGACTGGTATCTGGTCGGTGGTTGTCGAGGACCTCGAGGTTTATCTTGGGTGCTGCTGATTCAGGACATGCTGTGGCGTTTGGGCGGTTGCAGAAGCATTTCCTGGATCCTCCCGCGCATGTTCGGCGGGCTTGGGGTGACTTTCAAAATATTCATTTCAGCAAGGATGTGGTCTTCTAGAGGCCTTTCAACACGTTTCCCAAGATGCGTCAGCTTTCCGTGAATTTCAAGCTCTTTTAGAACCCAGAGTGGCAGAGTATGCAAAGTCTTCCTCACAGCGGTCTTTGAAGGAGTGGCGTAGCTGGCTTCTGCATGGAGTTGACAAGGGGGGTAAAAACGCCCACCGTTGGACTCGTGAGTTGAAACCTTGGGTGGCGACTACCACGCTGTCCGCCGACGGGCTTGTTTTGTCGGACCCTGCGTCCCTTCTGCAGTCGGAGGGGGGCGGTTTGGGGCCCTCCGGGATTCCGAGCCGCACCCGCATGTTGACGATTCTGGGCCCATGGTTTTTATGGGGCCATTGGAGCTGCTCCCCGCAGACGATTTGATGGCTGTGAGCAAGACTTATGCAGTAGGCGCGGCCGCCAGCGTGGACGGTTTTCACATGCGGCACTACTCTTTTATGCATACCGACCTGTTGGATGCAGTTAGCACCTTACTTATGAGGATGGAAGCCACTGGCCTCCCACCGCGCCCTGCCTAGGTGCTGGCGGCCGCGCTGCTGCCGAAACCAGCGGGCGGGCACCGCCACATCGGGCTTTTTGTCTTTATACAGGCTGTGGGCGCGCGCCCGACGGCAATATATGCAGAGCGTTGGGAAGCCGGGCGTCAGAGATTGCACCTCGCCGCTGGGTCGTTCAACTCCGCCTCGGATGTCGTGTGTCGCCAGGGGGCCAAGAGCGAGCGCGTCGTCGGTCGCGGGCGTAGTTCTTGCAAGATCATGTGGGATTTAAATACATTCTACGAGACGATTCGGCTTCCCAAGCTACTGGATCGGTGCCGGGCCTTGGATTTCCCGCTGCAGATTGCCAGGGAACCAATGAGAGCATATCGAGGAGCTCGACTTGTTTCCCATGGGGGCCTCCTGCATGGGCCCAAATTTGTCACGCACGGGGTTGTGGCTGGATGCAGTATGGCTACTATCTATGTGCGGTTTTGTGTTATTCCTACTGTGGACCCCATCAAGTTCCCCTAGCAAGTCCCCCTTGACATCTACATAGACGATGACGGGCTCTCGAGCTCTGGGACGTCTAAATATGCGGTTTCCTCTCTTAAGAAGGCCTTGGTGGACCTCTTGATGGCTCTGGGGACCGACATGGGGGCCACTGTTTCTACGGACAAGGCTGCGGTTGTTTCGTCTCATGCGGATGTTGGACAGGCCATCAAACAGTTCCTTGGGCAGCACGGCGGCCCCTCACCCGACGCGAGGACCTCAGTCAACCTCGGAGTAGACGACGGTGCTGGACAGGCTCGTCGCACAGGAGGTCAAGGTAAGAAGGCCAAGAACATAATGCAACATTTTCGGATTCGGTGCAAGCGCGCTCGTAAAGCTCGCCAAGCTCTCGGCCGTCATGCGCGCAAGATTTTGGTTTCAAGGCCGCTGGCATCTGTGAGATACGGCTCCGAAGTATATGGTGTATCTGATTATGAATTGGGTCTGCTTCGAGCTGGGTTCGGGAAATCAGTCAAACCGTCCGCGGGATTCAGGTCTCTTACGTCCCTTTGTATCCTGGAAGGGGGCCATGTTTATCATGCTGCCATTTCGCCGATTGCCAGATATTCCAAGGAGCTGTGGGGCGCCCAGGTTCAGCAGACTCCATTCGCATTCGGTTTCGCAGTGCTTAGAAATGCCTGACAACAGACATGGGCCAAGCCACCGTTTTCATGGCGGAAAATTCGCGGGCCGATCGGCGCCGTGTACCTTTCTCCCTGCCGCGTAGGTTGGACCATGCCCAACTGCGCGCAGGTGGTGAGCGATCTAGGTGTGCCCTACTCCCTCACTACCTCGTCCCCCAAGCTGGTCAATCATATGTTGCGCGAAGGCGTGGTCCGACAACTGTGCCGCATTTCGGGCGAGAAGCTCGGGCTCGGCGCCACATTGTGTTATGATTCTGTGATCCGCGACCTCAGCAGCTCCAAGTTTACGCCGTTTGATAAGGGCTCGATCAGAGCCAATGTGTGCGGGGCCTGCTGGACCAAAGAGAGAGCCGTCCAGTGCGGGTACCAACTCCAGGACAAATTTTGCGCTTTGTGCCAGGGGCCCTCGGATTCGGCATGTCATCGGCTTTGGGTTTGTCCCGATCCAGAGTTCGCGGAGTTCAGACAGGAGATTGTAGACAGGTCTGTGTGGGAGGCCGCCCAGGAGCTTGACCCCGGGTCGTGCTCCGCGGAGGACTGGCTTCTCTTCGCCAAGGGCCTTTTCCCCCACCCACGCGATGCCCACCCGCGCCCCGCCCAGGAGGTCGCCCCCGCGGTCGTCTGGGAGGGCGACCCCGAGCACCCCGACGAGCAGCTATTGTCTGGAGGTTCGGTATTCATGGATGGGTCCTTTGAGAAGCATGTAGTTCAGGAGTTAAGCAGGGCAGGATGGGGCTTAGCGGTTTGTGATTCTCAGCAAGTTTTGAAGTTCCGAATGTGGTCTCCCGTTTGGGATCGTTTCCCCCAGACCCCACAGGCGGCTGAATTTGGGGCTTTAGCCTACTCGTGTCTTCGCCTCACGGACCCTGCCGTAGGTTCCTCGGATTCTCTCAATGGTTGCAAGGCCTTTAGGCTCGACCGTTCTAAGAAGCTGTCGTGCAAAAGGCCTTACGCGGGCCTCATGATCAATGCCCTGGGGCCTCGTTTTCCTGACGTGTCGAAGGTTAAGGCCCGCGTGGCCGACTCGGGGGGCCTTTCCCCCGAATAGCGATTCTTTAAGATTGGCAACGACGAGGCTGATCGCTGAGCCAAGCTTGGGGCCGCGGCGCACCCCAAGCCTTCTCCTTCGCGAGCCGACAAGCTGCCATGGCAGCTGAAGGCCCCTCGCATGGCCTCGCGTCTGGCCGCCAAAATGCTCGTTTCATGGCCACGCTCGGACCTTTCATATGTTCCATTTATTGCACCTTCCCGCCCCCCCCCGTCCTGGGGCCGAAGCGCCCGAGGGGGTGCGCATCTGGGTGTGGGTCAAAACGTTTTGGAGGTGCAATCGATGTCTCAGATTTCGCCGGCAAGCAGCGCGCCCCGCGGACGAGGGCCGTGCTGGCGACTTGCCCCCAGTTGCTCGTTCTGTTGTTGATCGGGGCCAGTCCTGCCTCGCTCTGGAGTGTGCGAACGATCAAATCTTGATCATTTGCACCCGCTGCAAAGCGTTTTCGACCCTGGGCCAATTCAAGCAGCTCCACAACGAGTGCACACGTCAACTCGCCAAAGCGGCGGAGTATTGGTCCAGGGTCAAGCGGGGCTCGCATCCGAAGGAGAAGCTTCGGGTGGAAGCGGCCCACATCAGAGAGTGAAGCTGGTGGGGCAGGGCGTTCGTCAACCTCCTCCTCCTCCTCCTCCGCCTCCGCCTCCGCCTCCGCCTCCGCTTCCGCCTCCGCCTCCGCCTCCGCCTCCGCCTCCGCCTCCGCCTCCGCTTCCTCCGTTTCCTCCGCCTCCTCCTCCTCCTCCTCCTACTCCTCCTCCGCCTCCGCCCCCGCCTCCGCCCCCGCCTCCGCCTCCGCCTCCGCCTCCGCCTCCGCCTCCGCCTCTGCCTGCGCCTCCACCTCCACCTCTTCGTCCTCTTCGTCCTCATCGTCCTCCTCGTCCTCCTCGCCCTCCTCGTCCTCCTCCGCCTCCTCGTCCTCCTCGTCCTCCTCGTCCTCCTCGCCCTCCTCGTCCTCTTCGTCTTCCTCGTCCTCCTCCACCGCCTCCTCCCCCTCCTCCTCCTCCTCTTCTTCCTCCTCCTCCTCCTCCGCCTCCTCCTCCTCCTCCTCCTCCTCCTCCTCCCCCTCCTCCTCCTCCTCCTCCTCCTCCCCCCCCCTCCCTCCTCATCTCCTCAATTCGGAAATCGAGGAGGTGGGGGAGGAAAAAGACGTGGATGAGGATGCGGACGAGGAGTGGAGGAGGGCGAGGAGAAAGAGGAGGCGGGAAAAACCCTCTTTTGAACCCTCTTGGGGCCCAAGGGGGCCCTGCTGGGCTCCAGGGAGGTTCCCGGCGGGCCCCCTGAGGGCCTCAAGTGGGCCCCAAGAGGGCCCGGGAGGGCTCTTGTACGAGGCGCGCCTAGACACTTTGACTTCCTGAGGCCCCCCACCCGCCCCGCGCACCCACCGCCCGCGCGGCGAGTGGCGACGCAGAGAGCGCTGCGTGGGGGCGCGTGGTGAGAAAACCGAAAGGCAGCAGCATGAATATAAACAAAGAGCTGTCGGTAAAGTAACTCCTTTCTCGGGGCAGCGAACTGACCGACAGCCGCGCGCTTGTCTTTCGATCCCGTGTCAGAGCACGGGTGCTGCAAAGCCAACCGTCCACGTAGCGAGAACCACATGGAGAAACAAATCGGACATCTGCTCACGCACCAGAATTCTGAAGTATAGCAAATGGGAGGGCAGGGCGGGGCCGAAACAGCTATGGCCACGCGACTGCCGCGCATGGCAGTTCACTCCTGGACGCATGCAAGAACAATCGTTTTGCGTTCACTCGTCCATCTTGTACGTGGCGCGTCTAGACACTTTAACTTCCTGAGGCCCCTCACCCGCCCCGCGCGCCCGCCGCCCACGCGGCGAGGGGCGACGCGGAGAGCACTGCGTGGGGGCACGCGGTGAGAAAGCCGAAAGGCAGCAGCATGAATATAAACAAAGAGCTGTCGGTAAAATAACTCCTTTCTCGGGGCAGCGAACTGACCGACAGCCGCGCGCTTGTCTTTCGATCCCGTGTCAGAGCGCGGGTGCTGCAAAGCCAACCGTCCACGTAGCGAGAACCACATGGAGAAACAAATCGGACATCTGCTCACGCACCAGAATTCTGAAGTACAGCAAATGGGAGGGCAGGGCGGGGCCGAAACAGCTATGGCCACGCTACTGCCGCGCATGGCAGTTCACTCCTGGACGTATGCAAGAACAAACATTTACTACGTTCACTCGCCCGTCTTGTACATGGCGCGTCTAGACACTTTAACTTCCTGAGGCCCCCCGCCCACCCCACACTCCCACCGCCAGTGCGGCGAGGGGCGAGGCAGAAGGCGCTGCGCAGGGAGATGCGGCGAGAAAGCCGAAAGGCAGCAACATGAATATAAACAAAGAGCTATCGGTAACATAGCACTTTTCTTGAGGCAACGAGTTGACCGGCAGCCGCGCGCTTGTCTCCCGATCCCGTGTCAGGGCACGGGCATTGCAAAGCCAACCCTCCACGTAGTGAGAACCGCGCGGAGAAACGCATCGGGCATCTGCTTACTCACCCGAATTCGGAAGTCTAGAAAACTAATTATCCGGCCCTGCGCTGCATTACTTAGGAAAGGCCAACTACCGCTCGCGACCTCCCCACAAGCAGAGAAAACCGAAAAAGAAAGACCCCGCCACCTCCACAGCTCAGGGCCGACTCCCGCTCGCGAAGCTAAACCAATCCCACTGACGATAGATCACGCGGCCGGCTCGGCACCAAAAAGGGTGGCGCGACCGCCGGAAGCATTGAAATCTCCTCCATGGTCAGCTGTCGTCGCACCACGTCGGCATCCACTGCGCCCTGGATTGCTTGGTTCGCTCGGATTGAAATTATTTCCAGCTTTTGTCCGGGGTCCGCGCCAGTCATCAGCCACAGAGGGCTCGACCAGCGGACCGCGAAATCAAGTGAGGCGCAGTGCATGCGTAATGCCAAATAGGATTCGTCGACCAGCGTGATCTCCCAGTCCCATCTGTAGAACCGCTCTGAGATTTTTCTCTGCGCCGTGAGTCGGGAGGCTGACGGAGCTCGCGGTGAAACTGCGCGGATGGCTGTTCATCTGCAAGCTAGGCCGGCACGGAGTGCAGTGCGCGGGCGACCTCGCCCTGATCGGGCTCGTGGGTCGCATGGCCGATCGAAGACCTCGACAAATCCCACTGCCGCGCTTGCGCCGCGCGCCAAGTTGGGGAAGACAAAAACTGGGCAGGCCGCGGCAATGAAGAGCATCACCAGCAGCGGCATCCAGATTTGGCCGAGCACGGCGAGCGCACTTGCCGAGGCTACGCAACCACGCAAGTCCCTGCACCCTGTGGGCCTTCTTGCTGGGAGGCCCCCTGTAGCCGTGTGCTCCGTCCATGGGTGTCGCGAACGTAGCGCCCCTGGTACTTGGGTCGGCTCTCCTGGCGAGACTGGCGCCGACGAGAGACCTGGTGACTTCGGCAGCGGAACCGGCGCGCTCGCTCTGGACGAAGCTCCACTTGCCACCTGCCAGCTGTTGCTCGTGGCTGGTGACTCTGGGGGCGCCCCGCGCGGGGGATGGTGACCCTTGTGCTTGACGTTCGGGGCCAGCTGGCGCGGCGCCCAGCCCTGGCCCTCGATCCACACGGTGCCCCTCGGGCCCATCCAATGCTCCTGGGCCTGTTAGGGCAACTCGATATAGGAACGTACGCTCGGGGAAGTACTGGATTCAGCCCTTCTTGAGCCAGGACAGCTGCGCTGCATAACCCGACGTCGTGAGCAAGGTGACTATGTGATTGGCCCCCACAGTGTCGAGATACGCGCGAAGACTATTATCCGCCACCCAACGTCCTGCTTCTCGTACTTCCAGGAAACTCACCCATTCAGCTCGACTGTCCGAGGCCCATCCAGCAAGAGGACCGCGGGGGCCCCAACCAACCTGCAAGCCCAACAGGCCCTCGATCTGCTTGAGAATCCTACGGTAGGAGGTCAAGTAGGGGAACAACTGGAGGCCTGGAGGGGTATACCTCCGAGCGATCTTAAGGATCTCCACAATGCCCTTGTCAGCCTTCCACAGACGGGCCACCTGGGGCCGCTTACTCTTGGTACCCACCTTAGGACATAGGGCCATACTCACTTCAGCTCCTCCCTCAAAACCTCCAGCGTCCGAAGCAAACACCACATCATCCGGGCAGATCCCCGACAGCTCGGACGGTCGGAGCCATGTGACATTGGAGAACCACCCCAAACCCTGGACGAGGATGGCACCGATATGCCATGTGAACTCCCGCCAGCTTACCTGGAAGCGTACCTAGCGGGACGGTGCGCCGACGGTCCGTAGTGCGCTGCATGCCGTCAATCATCGCCCGCGCCCAAAGGAGCTTACCTTTCATCCTCGGGAAGAAGAACTCTGCTGGCGCGAGGGTGTTCACAAGCTTCGAAACAATCGAATCACCGCGACCTTTCTTATGACCCACTAAAAAGCCATCCCATTGATCAGACCCGCCGGGGGGAAGGCCCCTCTCCAGGGCCCAAATAGACAAGTCCAGCGCTGCCTCCCGATAGCTCTCTAGGGCGCGCACCTGCGCGCGAGCGGCCTGGCGGGGGTCAAGCCGACGAGGCCCGCGCCTTCACGTGCGCGCGACGACGAGACAACGAATGTGCTGCCTGATGTGCTGCGTCCACCCAGGGTAGGTGCATATCCTGGCCTGGCGCCGCTGTGAGTGCGCAAATCTTGCGGAGAATGAGAATCAGCGCCGGGGCGGATGAGCGCCCCTTCGCCGCCGCCGCCGACAGCGGCTCATTATCCTCCGCGTTGCCAAAGGCGAAGCCGCGCGCGCCCGGCAAGGAGGCCAAGCCACGGCGCGGCCGAAGCGCAGCTCGCCCCTCGCCCAAGATGACGCGATCTGGGCGATCCCAGCGGCCCCGGGCGAGCTCGCACCACATCGGCGTCCATTTGTAGGAGCTCCCTGGGATCTTGGAGGCGGGGGCCCTTCTCCTCAGCTCTC
Source organism: Prorocentrum cordatum (assembly GCA_963575745.1). Taxonomy (NCBI): domain Eukaryota; class Dinophyceae; order Prorocentrales; family Prorocentraceae; genus Prorocentrum; species Prorocentrum cordatum. The sequence goes on along the minus strand of CAUYUJ010014393.1, from coordinate 2,081,071 downwards.
GATCTGCCCTCTCCAAGTGGGCAGCGGCGCCGTTCAAGCGCGACGCCGCGTGCCCAGGCCGGGCGCCTGCAGCCATGAGCTCCTCCGCTTGCTACGCTGATAGATGTAGCGACTGCTCCAATTCCTTCGCGATCGCGATTGTCGGCCCCCTCCGCGTCCGTCGCGAACGCCCCGGGGGCGGCCGGCGTGCCCAGCTCGCAGGCCATCGTCGGGGCGAGATTCCGCATGGCCGCGAACTCTTTGCGCGCCGCCGCCCGCCACTTCGCGACCTTGCCTGGCCTCTTCTCGAGCATCTCGAAGATCGCCGCGGGCAGAGACATGAGCTCCCTCCTCGAGAGTGCTCCCCACAGCCAGACAACAACCACTGCGCGAATAATCTCATCGTGTACCCATCCCACTTCCAGTAGCCAGCCCGTCGCATCGTCTAGTAAGACAGCCTTCTGCGACGCCAACGTGAACCTGGGCGGGGAGTTGCCCATCTTGTAGCCCACGACCTTGTCGCCGGACTCTACCGCGGTCTGCTCGTTCACGATGAAGCCCTGCTCCTCCCAACTCTGCGCCATCTTCGTCATGCGCTCATGGCTGGCTTGACGGGCTCCTCCTCCTGGTCGATCCGCAGTGATTCCAATTGCATCGTCAACATGGACATACATAGCCCGTCGTTCCCGATCCAGAAGCACCGTTCCGCCCCTCTGGTAGCGCTCGTTGAAAAAATAATGAGCCCCCTCGCCTGACTCCACTGACCACTGCGCGCGGCTCGGGGCCGCCCCGGCCGATCTTCGCCGACCTGAGGGGCTTCTGCCAGGCTCGAGAAAAGACAAGGCCGCACGCGCCACCATCCACGCAATAAAGTGACACAAGCCCGCAGGGCATGCCTGAAGCCGTCTCGCGGCGAACGCGCCGCCCGCATCTTTGCCGAGTGACTTCTCATGTGAGTGGCGACGGTCGCAACGACATGCTCCTTCTCGAATGCCCTCCAGGTTCGACCCCGGCGCGGTCGGCTTCTGCGTCGGGCCTCCGTACGCGCGCTGGTCCAGCGCGATAGCGACCGCGCCGCGCCCGGCCATGGGCCCCTTCGTCGCCTCGAACACCCGCGCGCTGGGGCGAGGATCACCGCCCGGACCTGCCGGACGCCCCATGAGAAAGGCACCTCCTCCAAGACGCACCTGCTCACGCAGACCCAAGAAGTTGAACGACAAAGCGTTTGCCTCCTTGACGCGCTCCGCCCCGTCCGTCGCGAGGTCAGCTCGCCCCAGCAAGCAGCGGCGAACACGTAGCGGCCTCGGCCCGTTACCCCTGAAGCGGGCTCGGCCCCAAGTCGCACAGGGAGGGCTGCCAATAACCGTGTCGATCAACATCCTCAGCCAGCTCTCCCAACGCCGCCGCCGCCGCCTCTGGGTCTGCCATGTCCCATCTGAGATCTTCTGCTACGTCGATCCCAAGGAAGAACGACGAAATCTCGTACTCATCTTTAAACTGATCTACGAAATGCTCCACATCTCCATGTCGCCGTCGCCCTGCATGCGAATGCAGGACCACGATCGCTCTATGCCTGTCCCTCTTCAGAAACCGCACCTTGTCACAGATCTCCGTCGCCGTGTGCCCTGGCGACACTCGACTCGAAGAACGTCGTTCACGCTGCCGGCGAACCCGCTCCACCTCAGAGACCTCAACCTCTAGGGGGGGTGGCCTGCGTCCTCTTCGCGTCCTCGTAGAGCTTAGAGCTCGGGATGAGCATGCGCCCGATGGCCTCCACGCTGATGCTCGTCAGGATGCGCGCTGCGTGCGCCAGGCCCATGGGCAATCTTACATAGCCCAAACACACAAGGCCCCACTCCTTCACTCACCCTGCCCCTGAGGTCGTCGACCAGGAGATCCCAGGCAAGCATTACCTGAACAGCGGGAGTCGCTATCCAAGGCCGCGCCCACTCGGGGGGGGCAACCGAGGAGAAGGCACTGCTCTCATCACACCTCGACATGAGGATTTCTAGCCCAGGAGCCCGTGGGAGGGGCTGAGCGGCCCGGGCACGCGCGCCAGACCGCAGGTAATTTGTAGGGATTGCCATCGCCAAATTACGCACATGCACTCCGTCTTTCTTGGGAACTGCTGAGACGCCACTGATCGTCTTCACTTTGGCTGGCTCCTTGAATGCCCGCAAGCCGCGAAGCAAGTCTGACTTATGTAGATTTCTGATCCACTGGGGCTGATCTCCACCAAAGAAGCCGAACTGTTCTTCAAGCCCATGAACGCGCGCCCAACTCTCGGCCTCCATCTCGACAGCTTTGGATTCACAACTGTAGTATTCTGCTTCGTCGGCTGGAATAGCAGCTAAGAGAGAGACATTTTTTCTGCGGTTACTTCGTCTATCCGCTACAAACTATGAATGCACTTGTGTCCTGCGCGCTCATCGGTAGCCAATCTGATCCATCTCCGGGAGCTGACGCGTTGCTTGCGTGCCTGTCGCGCCGAAGCACCGGCGAACATTCGCATGGCCCCGCGCGCGTCGCGCAGCACGTCCGGGGATCATGGCCCGGGCGCTCCCGCCCATCAAGTAGTTCATCTCTGAGCGCCCGCTTCGCGTTGACCTCTGTAGACTTCCCAAGTGAGCCGCATTCAGCGACTCTAGGATACCGTTCGCCACCGAGCGCACCTGCTGCCGTCGCGCGAGCCGTTGCCCCCCCCGCCCTGTCACCGCGCTCATCGGACCTGGCCGCGGCAGTAGAGGGGCAGGTAGAAGGGAACGCCCGTCGCGAACAGCCGCGGCCACCTCGGCCCGAGCGGCCTCCGTCCAGCCCCGACTCACTATGCCGCGTCACAATCACTCTCTTCGGCGCCCGCTGGCTAAACTCTGAGACCTTGACGTGGTCCTTATACTGGTGCTGCCGCTGCTCCGTGGGGGCACCTCGATCGGCCCGCGCTCGCGGCTCAAGTCGCGGGCCGAGCGTCACTCGCCCCCGCGGCACTTCCCCTTCGGGCCCTTGTCGCCCTTGGGGCGCCTCCGCTTGAGCTCCGGCGTGACGCGCTCGGCCCTCTGATGCTCCATCTTGCTGCGTGGCGTCGCCTCCGTGATCAACCAGTTCGGCGCGATGTCGATGCCGTTCCCCGGGGCAGCTACTGCCCGCGGACGAGCAGCTCCTACCTCGTCATGGGTCCTCGCCCCATGCCAGAACGCCGACAAGTGGCGCAGCCCGAGCTCGACCATGTCGTCAGTCGCGAGAATAGTCATGAGCTCCTGGTCGGAGCGACACCGACCCGGCTCGAAGTCGAGCGTCGCGGCCGTGTCCCACAGACTCTGCCATTGTTCACCTCCTCGAAAGCCTGTCAACCGTCGATCCAACCAGTGTCGGACCGCCGATGATCCAGCAGCTCGAATATTTCGATATATTTCGACTCCAGATCTTTTGGCATCCGGCGGCAGGGCGTGAGCCCATGCGTCCTCTTCTAGCCCACCTTTCGTAGCCGGGCCCCCGAACGCGCCGCCGAACGCGTCGCCCAGGGAGGCGCCCTCGAAGCCGCTCAGCACCGTCTTCAGCATCTGCGGGTCAGGCGGGCCCGCCGTCTCCGGTCCGAGGTACCCCCTGGCTGTGAGCGCCGCCTTCGCCGCGGCATCGAGCCGCCCCTGGAGCTCCAGCTGGCGCGCACCCTTCCAGAACAGCAACCCCCACCACGGATTCCCAGCGGCCGTGCTGGCCCAGCGAGCGAGGCTCTCCTTCGCGAGTGCCGCGCTCTGCGTCGCCGCCGCCTTCGCCTCGACCCCCGCGTCGGCTCGCGCAGCGGGGGCACCGGCCGTCGCAACCCCAGGGGGCGCCGTCGGCGCCAGGGGCGCCGTAGCCGCTGCGCCACTCGCCGCGGGCCCCCCAGCGAACGAGACCGAGCCGGCGCCTCCATGCCGGGCGCGAAATGGTGGAGCGCCGTCATGCTGGGATCGACTCCCACCGTCGCAGCACCCGCTGGAGGCGGTCAGATCCACGGGCCCAGGTCCAAGGGCCCAGGCGCAGTCGTTGCCGGAGGAGGCGGGGGAAGCTCAACGGGACCTCCTGGCCTAGTGGGTTCACCTTCTCCCATGCTGAGAGCCGCCATCCTCGCCCTCAGCTCCTCGAGCTCGTCACGACCTGTGAAGCGTCTCCACTACTCTCCAAGCTGCATCGCGACCCAGTAGCATACCGAGCCGACGATCAGGACGCAGCCCAGGATCAGATAGAGCACTCCTTCGCGGCCTGGGTCAGCTCGGAGATACTGCACGAACATCACCACTCGCAGATCGCAGCGCTAGCTAAGACAACCATGTCTCATCGCCAGCCGCGCCGGCAGCAGGTGCCTCCCTCGGAGGAGGCGTCATGCACGATATGTGTGTGTGTGTGGCAGCCTTGTCCTACCCTGGGGGGGCCACCTGGAGCAGCGCTAGGCCGTCATCCTGTCGGTTGACCCGAAACAGCTATGGCCATGCTGTTGCCGCGCATAACAGTTCACTCCTGGACGCGTACAAGAACAAACATTTACTACGTTCATTCGTCCAACCAGGAGGGCCCTAATAGTGCGCCAGGAGAGCCCCAAGAAGGCCCCAAAACGGCCCCGGGAATCAGGTACCAAGGGCCCGTTGGTACCTAATTGCTGGGGCCCTCCTGGACCCCTCTTGGGCCCCTCTGGGCTTGTCTTGGGGCCCTCTTGGGGCTCGCTGAGGCCGTCTCGGAGCCTCCTGGGGCGCCTCTTAGACAATTTTGGGCGCTTTGTTCTTGAAGGGAAAGGATATTATAAAAACTTGCGTTTTATGAAAAGAGTACATAGGCTCAGTTTGGTATCCCGGGGTTCTTTTGGGTGGCTTCTGGGAGCTCTCTTGGGGCGTCTTGGGGCCTCTTGGCCCTTCTGGAAGTCAGCGTGGGCCGTCTTGGAGCGCTCCTGGGGTTCTCTCGGGGCGTCTCGGAAGCCTCTTGGGCACTCTTGGGCGGACTGGGAAGCCCAGGGGCCGCCGGAAGAGCATCCGGAGGCTCTCCTAGGCCGTCTTGGGGCTGTCCTAGACCGTCTTGGGGCGTTCTTGGGCGCCTCTTCGGGCATTTGGGGGGCTCTTCCAAACGTAACGCTAATTTTGCGAAAAAATGGGGCCAGTTTTGTCTCCCGGGGCTCTCTTGGAGGGCCTCTTGGCGCCTTCTTGGGGCGTCTTGAGGGCCTCATGGCCCTTTTGGAAGCCATCTTGGGCTGTATCGGAGCGCTCCTGGGGCCCTCTCGGGGCGACCGAAGTCTCTTAGGCCATCTTGGGCGGACTGGGAGGGCCGGGGGCAGCCGGAAGAGCGTCCCGGGAGGCCCTCCTGGGCCGCTTGGGGCTGTCTCAGCCGTCCTGGGGCGTCCTTGGGCGCCTCTTGGGGCTTTTTGACCGCTCCGATGTCCAGGGGAGCTGCTATCCTAAAAATGTGCGTTTTACGAAGGGAATGGCCATTTTGGTATCCTGGGGCGCTCTTGGGGGGCCTCTTGGCGGCCTCTTGGGGCGGCTTGAGGGCCTCTGGGCCCTTCTGGAAGCGATCTCTGGCGGTCTTAAAGCGATCCTGGAGTTCCCTCGGCGCTGTTGGAGCCTTCTTGGGCGGACTGGAACGCATGGGGGCCGCTGGAGGGGCGTCCCGGGAGGGAGGCACTACCTATGTACAAAGGGGGTTCCGGCCCGGGGCCCAGGGCCCGGAAACTCCCATATGTATATATATATATATATAGAGAGAGAGAGAGAGAGAGAGAGAGATCACTCTCTCTTTCTCCCAGGGCTTGGGTGGGAGGGTAACCGGGTAACACGAGGGTGTGATGAGAGTGGCTGGAGCCCAGCTGGCCGCGAGGCCGAAGGCAGGCCCAGGGGGGGGATGGGGGGAAAAACTGGGATCTCCCTGGCGCAGCTCGACCAGCCTGTCCCCCGACGCGCGGGGGAAACTGCGAAGCTGCGTGTGCACCCACCTTTCAGCAACTGGGATCTTCCAAGCTCAGCTCGACCCAGCCTGTCCTCCGACGCGCGGGGGGGAAACTGCGAAGCTGCATGGGCACCCAAATTTACAAGCAGGCCGGGGGGGGGGGGACAGCCGGCCCCCCCCCCAGGCGCCATGCAAGCCAACCGTTCCCAAGAAGACTCCTCCTCCTCCTCCTCATCCTCTCTCCTCCCCTGCTCCTCGCGGACCGACCGCAGCTGGAATCCGCGCGTACAGAAATTCCGCGCGGACCTTCGGAAGTTGACCCATCGGTTGGACAAAAATGTCGGTAGAAGCATGAAGTAGGAAGGCGTTGAAAGTAGCTTGGGTGTCCGCCCGCCCCATGAAGAGGACGGAAAAGGGGAAGCCACTCGATCCTTGAAGTAGGAAGACGCTGAAAAATGTATTGAAATCTGGGACTCCAGAAATACCTACGTTCAACGACCGATGGGTAGAATGCTCCCAGCGTTTTCCCCGACGTTGGGGAGAAGACACCGTCGAGAACCGCGCAGGGAGGGGCGAAACCTTCACAGACTGTCTCCATGTGGTGGCAGCGCCACGTCAGGCCTTCGATCGCATTCACCCGCCCTGCCTCCCGCGCCTCTCAGCCCCTTGCCCCTCCCTCGATCCGCGCCTCCGCTCCCGCGAGCTCGGCGTGGGCCGAGACGAAGGCCAGGACCGCATCCCTGGTGCCGTCGGCGACCAGATCCTGCAGTGAAGGGGTGCGGGGGGGGGGGAGCGTCGCAGGAAAATCGCGGATCGCGGATCAAGGCTGGAATTTGAAGACGTATTGCTTGTCGTTTTTTTTTTTTTTTTTTGCTTTGGCGGGGGGCATCGGGCTTTCCGTGGCGAAGGACATGCTTCGCACGATGGAGAACAAGTCCGAAGGAAATCGGCCCTGGACGGCCTCCCGGTACCAGCGCTTATGATTTGCCCGTGTTGGACGGTCCTGGGGCCAAGGACGGCGAAAGGAATCAACACATCCAGGTCACCTTTACACTAAGACGTTTTCTTGTTGTTTGCAGCGGGTGACGTAAATCAAGAAATCGCGCCAATCCGGCTAGGGGCTAGGTAGCAGGGCGGTCCTGCAAACGTGGCCCAAACTCAGAAGGAGAGAGGGAAGAGGAACGGGAGGAGGACGGGGAGAGGGAGGAGGAGGGGGAGGAGGAGTACGTTAACCATGGGAGTCCGTGAAACGCTAGCAAATCAAACAACAAAAAAACGAATGTGCGCAACGCTGGGGCGAGAACCACGTTGAAAACGATCCGCCAGAAACACGTGAAAGTGTTACTCTGTTCAGACCAATGTACGCGGCGCTAAAGCGAAAACCACATGTTGAAAAGGAACCACCCTCAACTCTTACAGTGTTTTGGAACGAGTGCGCGCATCGCCAAAGTGAAAACAACATTTTGAAAACGGCCCGCCCTCCATTCATGAAGCTCTTGCAGGTTTTATCACGAATGTGCGTGGCGCTGAGACGACAGCCACATGTTTAGGGAGCCACATGCGAACCCTACCCGTGCCCCCCACGACTTCTGAGGGGCAGGGTGGGGCTCACTTCGTTCGGGAGTTCCCGAACGAAGTGAAACCCACCCTCCCCCTCCGAGCGAAAAAAACCCCACTGCCCCTCAAATCGTGGGGGGCAGGGGTAGGGTTCGCATGCGGCCCTCTAATGTTGACAACGACCCGCCATCAATCCGTGAACCTTTTGCAACCTTGTAAGACGAGTGCGCGCGGCGCTGAATCGAGGTCTAAATTTTGGAAGCGATCCGCCCTCCATCTGCGAAGCTACTGCCAAATTTAAATTTCAGGAGGATTAGCGGAACGGGAAGATCAGGCGAAACGCCCGGCCCGCCCTTCGGACTGGCCTCGGGGTGCTGTTCTTAAGGAAAAGGAATTGAGGAAGAGGGGGAGGAAGGGAAGCTCGAACGCCCTCTCCTCGCTAAGAGGGAATCGGAACATGTTTGCCTCCGGTCTTGTCGGATGCGGCGCAGCGAGGGGCGCGCTGCCAAGAGGCGGAAGGCTAGCGCGCCGCCGCCCGAGGCGCGCGCGCGGACGAGGGCGGGGCCGGGGAACGCACGCCGAAAGCGGAAGGGGCCATCAGATCTCCGAGACCTTAAGGCCCAGGCTGCGATATCAACGTGCCCCCGCTGGGGGTTACAAAACGGCGCGGGGACAGACCGCGCGTCGACCTCGAGCCTCGAGCCCCCAAGAAGCCTTACCGTGCGGTGCGTCGCCGCACGCTTCTGGGACCCTGGAGGCCCCGGCTGCGTGGGACATCGTCGGAGAACGACGCCACGCCTCAGAACCTGGCGGCCGAACCCCCTTCCTCACTGACTCACCCGACGGCGCGGTCGCCGCGCCGCCTCTGGCGGCCGCCTGAATAGACGACGCACGTCGGCATGGCGAAGGTCGGGTTTGAAATCGCGTTGCGTCACCGATGCGTCGGCGATGCGGCGGGAAGAGAAGGCGGCATGAACGTAAACTGTCGGAAGCCCGCGCCAATCCAAAAATTCCGAGTGCGCCACTGAAAATTTATGTTTGGGCAGATTTTTCTGTTCGAGTATGGGCGGCAGGGAATCCTGGGGCCCCGCGCCCCTCAAATGGACAGCGCCAGCGGCGGTTCCGACAGCGAGCCCTGCTTAAAGTGGACAGGAACGGCTGTCAGCCTTCGTTCTTAATGCTGAGGGGCGACGTCAGGTGCGGGAGCGCCTCAGGGGGTGGACGCATCGAGTTGGGATCGGCGATACATCGCCGACAAATCAGTTGTATCGGCCCCCGATAGCGAACCCTCACGGCCCTGGGAGGAGGCGCTGTTCTCGTAGGGGGAGGCTCGGAGCTTCGCGTGCGAGCTCGGGGTCTCCGCGGGTGAGCTTGCGAGACCCCAGAGGACCGACAAGCTCGACGGGCTATCGGGCCCCCAATCGGCGATGAATGGGCGATTGGGGACCCCGCCCGGAGCCCATCCGCTCCAGTCGGGGCCCAGGCTGTCGGCGCTCAGAACTCGGCTCTCTGGCGGCCGCTCTTGACGATTCGTGCCCCCCCCAAGACGCTCTCGACGAGCTGCCGCAGATGGAACGCACCCCTAAGATGGGAAAGCGGCAAGAGACGACGGAGATTGGCGGCGCGTACACGGGGGTAGGGGGAGGGAGGGAGGCTCGTTAGGAGGAGGCCGCTTCTTGAACTTGAAAGCGCTAATCCTACATCTGTAGACAAGGCCCGCGCCTTCTAAGAAGTCCCCCCTCCCCCTACCCCCCTCTGCGCACGGCCGAGCATCCCTAAGCATGGCGGGAAACGTGGGAAACGCCTGAAAACTTCGAGCTCAAAAGTCAATCGTCCCGCAACGCTGCCCGTGGGGGGTGAAGTAAAGGGCACCAGGAGGGGCCCTTTAGGGCCCCTTTTGGAGCCAGCTGGTGTAGGGCATTTTTCTTCACCCCCCATGTGGGCCACCCCCCATTACCACCCGCCCGAACGTAATCCCGCCATGTGGGTCACCACAGACTGTGGTGCTGGACGCACTGCGGCAGTGCCGGGCGCGCACTGGGCGGGGGGGAGCGTGAAGTTATCGGGCGGGAGGGGGGGGTGAGGGGTAACTGTGGGACTATTTGGAAATCGTTTCCGCGGGTATGTCGACTGTTGGAACTGATGGGTTTGTTTACCTCGTGTCCTTTATTTCTTGGTCTCTCTTTCTCTGTGTCCCTCTCTCCCGCTCTCTACCATAATATGTATCCCTCTCCCTCTTTCTCTACTTTATTACCTCTCTCTCTCTCTCTCCCTCTTCCGCCCTCTCTCTCTCTCTCTCTTTCTATCGTGGGGGCCGGCGCAACCCCAGGGGCGGGCAGGCGACAATGCAAACAAAAAACAAAAAGGGTAAACACAAACAACGAAAGCCCAAGGACATCCAACGAAAACCATGAAGGGTCTGTGCGCATCGACGTCGCGAATCACAATATTGTCACAACTTTCGTGGATATCAGCTGTGCGAAACCTGGGCTTTCCTTCGGCTTCACAGCTTATGGTTTTCTTAGGATGTCCTTTTCCTTTTTTGTTTAGTGTTTTGCATTTTCGCATGCCCGCCCCACAACAAAACCAAAAGGCCAAATACATCTTAAGAAAACTACGGAAACAAATTGTGAATAACACGTGATGTCATGCGTTGTTTGCTTATCGGAGGCCAATCACATATGAACACACGGGGTTCTGGCACAGTCGCATTATGAAACCCATTGTTTTCACATGGCTTGGGCCTCCAGTGGGCACACAAGCCATGAAAGCACCTGGGTTCGCCGTTCTTTCGCATGGTTTTCTCAAGCTGTCCTTGGCACTTGACTTTTCATGTCAGCGATGGACAATTTCCCCCGGGGCCGTAGGCGACCCGAGGCGGGAATGGCGAGGAGGAGGGGGACGAGGAAGACGAGGAGGAGGAGCACGAGGAGGGAGGAGGAGGGAGGAGGAGGGAGGAGGAGGGAGGAGGAGGAGGAGGATTGACTTTTCATGTTTGCAATCTTGATCGATGTTTCGCGGTTTCGCCTGCTCGAGCCCCGGCGCCGCGCCCAGGGCGGACAAAGACGAGAACGCAGAGAGCGCGAAGCATACGGAAAAGCAAGACCAACACACATGCTGAGGACAGCCGAAGATTAGGTCGGGCATGTTCCTCTACTGGCAGACTCTGGACAAAAGAAAACATACCACCAAAATGCTCAAACATATTCAAACAACTAAGAAAAGCGTTCCCAGACTATTTATCTACTTTCTGAATATTCCTCCTGTAGAGGGCATGTCCGACTTAAGCCTGAGGAGCAAAAACTGCCAAAACATACGTGTTCACACGCTGTGTTTTTGGAAGTAAACAACCAGTGGAAGCCAATGACCTGTGGAAACACGGGGGTTCGAGCACGTTCGCATCGGGAAGCCATGTGTCTTCAAATGCTGCTTAGCCTCCGAAAGGCTCAAAACCAATGAAAGCATGTATGTTCGCTGCTTTTTCACATGGTTGTCTCAGGAGTGTCCGTGGGCCTTTTACGGGGGGAGGGGTGTCTTTGCATATTTTCGCCCACTCGTGCCCCTGCGCCGCGCCGCCCCTCGCGCCGCCCGGGGCGAGTTGGCGAAAGTGCACTCAACACGAGACTTTTCTCACAAGGCTGCGCCCATCCAAAGAAATTCATGCAGACAGACTGCGAAGACCTGTGCTCTCCGTGGTGCAGCCATCGCAGGCACCACGTGGACCGCCATCGCATCATCATCATCATCATCATCATCATCATCATCATCATCATCATCATCATCATCATCATCATCAGCATCATCACCATCATCAGCATCATCAGCATCATCACCATCACCATCACCATCACCATCACCATCACCATCACCATCACCATCACCATCACCATCATCATCATCATCATCATCATCATCATCATCATCATCATCATCATCATCATCATCATCATCATCATCATCATCATCATGACTACTACCGTGGTCATCCTCACGCGTTTCACAACCACCTGGCCGCCGCCACCACTAGCATCAACCCAATCTCCTGGACCACCACTGCCACCACCATTATTAACCCACCAGCTGGGGCTTGGCCACTAACTGCCATGATTTTCGCAATAAATAATCACCGCCATCTGGAACACCACGACCATCCACGTGGAACACGACCACCGCCACTGAATATGTATCGGTACAAGCCACCACCACATGGAACACCTGCATCAACACGCTGTGGTGGCACAAATGAGGGGGATCGTGTTGACGCTGGCGGTGTTGAGGTGCTGGTAGTCAAGCCTGCAGCTGTGATGAACATGATGATAATGATGGTGGTGCTGGCTTGGGCGGAGAGAGCCGTGGCACTGATGATGGCGGCTGCGCTGGTCTCCTCCTCCTCCGCCTCCTCCCTCCCGTATCCTTCCTCCTCCTCCTCCACCTCCTCCGGTGGAGAGGGCCACGTTGACAATGGCGATGGTGGTGATGGCCCATGTGGCAGTCACGATGGTGATAGCGAGAACGGGCATGATGCAGGTGGGTGGTGATTATCACGGCGGTGGTCCAAGCGACGGTGCTAGTGGTGTGAAGACAGCAATGCTTCACTGCTGGCCGCCCCGGCAATCGTCGAGGAGATCGTGTTTATGCTTGTGGTGGTGGTCTGTGCTGGCCATGTGGTGGTGACGGTGATGTCCCAGGCGCTGGTTGTAGTGCAACCGATGAGCATAATGGCAATGGTGGTGGCAGTGGTGGACCAGATGGCAATGATGTTGATGCCGCTGATATTGGCGAGAGGTGCAACGGGCCAAGTGTTATCACCATCATGATTCGTACAACCGTGTACCTCCACCACCACGTGCATCGTCATTGCAACCACCTGTTCGACCACCACCCTCAACATCATCACCACCTGGCCCAAAACATCACCGCCGTCATCGCCGCCACAATCGCAATTACCGGTTGAATCGCCAGTGCCGCAACGCCACCATCGCCACCACCACCCGCATTATCGGACCACTATAACCACCACCATCATTACTGCCACTCTGAAACACCAGTATTACATTAACCATTGTTACCGCCGCCACCGCCACCATCATCTGCACCAACACCTGGGCGAACACTATCACCGCCACCACCTGGACCGCCACCCCATTATCATCGCCAATGCCAGGATCACATTTATGGCAGGTGGTCGTGGCGATGACGGACCAGGTGCTAGCGGCGGCGCTACTTGTAACGGTGGTGGCGGTGGCCCACCAGGCGGGGCAGAACAGTGTAGCAGAACATGATGGGGCAGGGCTTGGATAGTGCAATCTGGAATAGGATGGGATTGTGCCGGCGGTGCGAGTTCAAGTGGCGGTCGTGGTGGTCATGAGCAGGACTGCGATCGTAATTCTCGCGGTCACCTGGGGAGGCGGTGGTGGTGATCCTGAGGGTTATGATGATGATGGCGATGGTGGCCGTCTAGATGGTGGTACTGGGGGCGGCGACTATAATGGTAATGAGGACGGTGGCTGTCCCACGGTAAGGTTCGAGAAACAAGTGTGTGGTCATGTAAAGTTTGGTGGTGGTCGGGGTGATTCCACGTTCATTGAGGGCAATACCCATGGCATCGGCATTATCTCCGCGGTTGCCTCCACGATCATCACAAGCACCATCTCTACATTTCAGGGGGACCGATACACCATTGCCATTACCACCCCGACCACCACCATCACACATTGCACAACGCGATGTAACTCTACATGCTCGTCATAATCATCGCCACCACTTGAATCATCACCACCATCACCCGGAGTTTTCTGCCACCCTGTACCACCGCCGCCACTTGTATCATCATCACCGCCACAGCCACCGCCGCCATCACCACCACCAAGACCACCACGCATCGTCAGCACCACCCTCCGCGACGCCACCGCGCTCATCCACACCAATACCAGGATCATAGTCACGATCATCCTCGCGATCGTCGCCACCACCTGAGCCACCAATGAAGCGACCATCATAATCATCACCGCCCACCGAAACACTGCGACCATCATCGTCGTCACATGCGCCACGACAGCCACCATCATGAAGACCTCCAGTTTCATCCCCCCCCACCACTACTACAACCTGTGTCGCTTCGCACTGATACATATGCTTTGCACTTGGCAAATAGCGCCCTACGTTGCTTCACGATCTTCGCGCTTCCGCTTACCGAATGTGAGCACCCGCCCGAATAGCCCATCGATTTGGGATCCAGCAGGGCATCATTAGAAGTGAAATACATCTAAGTTGCATAGAGTCACGCTTGAAATATAATCGGGCCCGAGTAGGAGCGTAGCAGACCTTAGACCCACAGGGCTTCAGCCGGATTGCGATCGGATTCCACTTGAAATAAGGCAGACACGGGCCCAGGGTAGTCCACTTGGGTGCGAATAGGGCACCAAAGAGATGCCAATAAAAATGGGGCAAGTTTCCAGATGCAGAAGTAGCAAGTCGGGCTTCAATGTGGTTCGAATGCCAATGGAGCATGCCAGCTGTATTCGATTGAGTTTCCAATTCGAATGTAGCAGACGCCAAATTGACTACCCACCAAACCGCCCCAATCCAACCCGAAGACCCAAGTTTTGGATTGGGGAAGGCACGGGCTCCACAATTTTTGGGGGGCTCCCCGACGCCCCCCTTCCCCCCCACACTGGGAATGAGCGGCAAGTTGGGGCCGTCGGGTTGGACTGGGATGGCTTGGCGGGTGGCGGCAGCCCCAGAGCACCTGAAACAGGTAGCAAACATGTTTCACACAGAAAGAGGCAGGAAGAGAAATCCCACCAGCCCTCTGGGCGTAGGCGGTCTGGCGCGCTTCCTCTTGCACCCCTCCCTCTTCCCCTTCAGGGAGGAGTTTATCATTGTTCCCTCTCAATGTTTTCTCCGTCCCCCAAAGCAAATCCACTTCCCCTCATGGGATCGATACCCGTCCACAACAAAGAACGATCGTGCTCGATTGGCAGGCCGGGCTAATGTCACCGCATTCTCGGCGATTCGCACGCTCAACTAAAAGCGGAACGATATTATGAGGACAGCCGAAGGTCGACAACGGCAAACGTGTAAGACAACATGTTGCCGGATCAGCTCGTCTACGGGTTCGGCCAGGCACAAAGAGAGGGAAGGGGAGGGACAGGAGGAGGGGGAGGAGGAGGACAACAGAGCACAAGGAGCACCGCCCTGGCCAACCTGCAATAGGCGAGCCAATGCGAGCTACCGAGGTCTGAAGAAAACAACAGAAAGAGCAATTTATATGTCAGAGCCCAGACTCCGTGCACGAGCGCGTGAACGAGAAAGCGCGACACATAATTCCACCGTCCGAGCGATACGGATTCCCACAAAAACGTATCATCGGGGACGGGATCCCAATCGAATGCCGATCGTCAAACACCTGCCCCCGGCGCTTCAAAACGTCGAGGCCGCATTAAAAACGCGAAGATCAATATTTGCTAATCCGGACAAAAAAGGGCAAATGCCGGGCCGCCCCGGACCCAGGCGGGAGGAGAGCAAAGGAGAGAAGAGGAGGAGGCGCGAGATGCAACCCTTATGGCTGCCTGGCAACAGACAAAGGAAAATAACTTCCCAAACAAAGACTAAACACACACACGCACACACTTGTAAGGAGCGAGGGAGGGGAGAGGAGGAAGAGGACGGAGGAGCAGGAGGAAGAGGAGAGGGCTAGCTCTGCCAAATAGCTGTTACTAGGGCTGCACGGCCAGCGTGTGCCTCGCAGGCTTCGAGCGCAAATTGCGCCATAACCTGAATGGCGTCACCCGTCAAACCGTGGCGCGCGGCGCTGGCTACCGCGCGAACGCTATAAGATGCGAGTGTTCGTCGTGCGAGCTCGTTTGAAGTGTGATCGGGAAAAACATGGGAGAGGAGGGGGAGAGAAGCGAGGCGCTCAGAGGCGGCTGAAATAGGCCGAGGCGTCTCCCGCTGAACGCGGCGACCTGGCCACAACAACTGTATTGCTCGAGACTGTCCTCGTCAGCGCCGCAACCGAAACAGCAGGGTGCCCTGCGCTGCATGCGTCGGCTTGTCGCCCACCCATTGCAAAGCGCACGAACAACGCAAGCCCAAACACGGGGCGGCACTAAACGCGCCAGCCCGCGCAGCATGGCAATCGCTCCGTCCACGCGGCGACATGGAAGAATATGTATGTGCCGTCGGCCCAAGCAGCGGCGCAAGTGCCGATGCACGCGCTCTGGCTGCGGGGTGTCGTACCATGTGTTCCACGTCGCTTTGCGGAGGATGTGCTGGGAATCTTGGGTGGACACGCGAAGATGCAGCTCACGACGCCGGATGGATAGCCCACCGCGCGCGTGGTTTTCCCACGGTGCAGTGCACTTGGCTGCCGTGGAAGTGATGCGGGCGTCCGCCAGCTCCGTGGCAAGGCGATGGACCGCCAAATCCCGCAACACGTCTGGAGGCGCCCAGCCACGGGGACCTGGGAACAGCACGGCGCAGGCACGTTTTTCGTATGCACCCCAATTCGACGGCAGGTTGTCGAGTCGCAAGAGGAACGTAAGTACGGGGAGCACGTAAATGCGGTGAGCCAATACACTCATGAGGAATCCACAACCGACGGGCCTCCAGAGACGGGCTCGGACAGCAAACTTGTCCAAAGGCTTTGACCAAAATCGTTCTGCCCGTTCCGGCCCAACGACGAAGCCCTGATAGGATGCGTAGCGGCATATTGCAAAATCGTTCCCAGTCGGAGCGCCCTGATCGCGCCCACTGGCTCGAGCGTCGAAGGGGGGCCACACCGATTTTCCATGGTGAAGTCGGAGGCCAGAGCTGCCCTCGTGCTCCTCGAAGAGCAAAGCCAATACCGGCGCGTCCCGAACCCCGTTGGCCAAAACGACGGCGAGATCGTCAGCATAGGCGCGCAGGACGACATCAGGGAGAAAGCGCCGAATACGACGCAGAAAAACATCAGACAGCACAATGAACAGTAGCCGGGAAAGGGGGCAGCCCTGCCGAACCCCTGCCGTGAGGATGGCGCCTGGGAGTGCGGAGGACCCCTTCGTCATGATGTCGCAGCGTCTCTGCCAATAGAGGGCCTTGAAGAATCAGGCGCACCATGGGGGCAAGCCGCGGGCCGCAAAACCATCCAGCAACAACTCCTGGCTGCCCCTATTCGTGTACGCCCTTTCCCCCATGCGACCGGCGGCCAACCAAGAACCATGCGGGCCCCCACCACCAGCCCTGTCAAAAACCATACAAACTGCACTCTGCCTCCACATGTGGAGCATGCGCGGCCAACCCAATGGCCCCCCCCCCCCACCATCCTGGTCAACAAAACAGTGCAACGTACAGTTTGGGGCAAAGGGTTAAATCATGTTCGTGAGGCCCGCGAGCACCTTGTATTGATTTTGACAGGGACGGCGGGGGTGTCAGCATATTGCCTGCTGCGCGCACGGCTATCATCCATAACCCAAGAAATAATACAAAATGGACCTCGCGGGAGAATCTGGATCGTGCGCGGCCACGCCGCGATCACTGTCAAGTGATTTTTGAAACGGGCGGCGGGGGTGGTGGCGCATGGCCTGCTGTGCGCAGGCCTACCAGCACAATGATGGGCATTGCTGTTCGACAAGGACGGTGGGGGCCGACATGTTTCCCCATGTGTGCTGTCACGTGCGCAGGCGCACTTGGCACTCTCTGCGCGTGCCCCGAGCGTTGCGCACCTGGTGCGGCTGGAGTATGCGGCACACGTGGCGCACGCGGAACACGTGGCGCATCTGGCGTGCCTGGCACGCTCAGGCCCCAAGGGTGCCTGGCGCGCGTGGCGCGCCTGGCACGCGTGGCGCACCTCGCCCCAGCGTCGCACACATTTGGTCGGTTTTGGTTCGCAACAGCTGCCCATGCAAAGGCGACCGCTGAACATGCTGAGGCCCAGGTGTTTCTCATGTGTTGGGAGGGCGGGTGGGAGTGAGCTAGACGGCTTGCTATCTAGGGGGTGTTTTGGCCCCTCCCCCGTACCCCTCCCCCTGGACCTGGAAGGGTGGGGTCGAGGGTCGCTGGGGCGCCCGAACTGGCTCAAGATGGTTCTAGGAGGGCCTTCAAGAGCCCAGGATGACTTCCAAGATGGCCCAAGATGGCGCATTATGGCTTTTAATATGCTCAAAGAGGCCCCGAGACTGTTCCAAGACAGCTCCGAGTGGCCCTCGAGCTTCCCCAGGAGGCCGCCAAGAGGCCAACATCCCTCAAACACCCGAGGAAAACCTGACGGCACAAGAACGGGAAACGCCGTTTTTGCTCATACCAGTGTTTGTCGTCAAAGCTCTGGACGCCAGCGTTCGTACTGGGAGCTCTGGCGTTCGAAGCTGCCCACGTCATCGTTCGTAATGGAGCCTTGGGATGTCGTGGTCGGTCTCTCGTAGGCCTCTTAGAAGCAATTCTGAAGCCTCTTGGGGGCTGTTTTTGGGGGCCGTCTTGGGGGCCTTTTTGGGGCCTCTTGGGGGCCTCTTGGAGCGTCTTGGGGGGCTCCCGGGGGCCTCCTGGACCCTCCGGGGGGGCACTTGGGGCCGAGGACCCGAAAAGTCCGTTCGTGTACCTCGTCTGGGCCCCCTCTAGGAGCCATATTGACGGCCTCTTGGGCCGCCGCGAAGCCTCTTGGGGCCGTCTTGGGGCCGCCTTGGGGCCTTCTGGTGCCTTCTTGGGGCCGTCTTGGGGGCCTCCTGGGCCGTCTTGGGGCGATCTTGGGGGCCTCTTGGGCCGTCTTGGGGCGATCTTGGGGGCCTCTTGGGCCGTCTTGGAACGTCGGGAAACGGAAAAGGCGAGAACCCCAAAAACCTTCAAAAACTATTCAAAAATCATAAGTTTGTGCCTCTTTGGCGCTCTTGTGAGGCCTCTTCGAAGCCTCTTGAGGCGTCTTGGAAGCCTCGTGAGGGCCTCCTGGGCCGTCTTGGAGCTCTCTTGGAACGTCTGGAAGCAATATTAGGGCATCTTGGAACGCTCAAGGGCGGTCTTGGAGCGCTCTTGGGCCGTCTTGGAGCCCTGGTGGCCGTCTTGGGCGCGTCTTGGTCAGATTTTTTGAGCGGAGTGTCAACCTGACCGGACAAGAACGGGAAGCGCCGTTTTTTATCCACCACGTGCGTCAGAGACCGTATTGGCGAGAACGTCAGAGGAACCCATAAACGCAACAGAACAGACTAAATGATGGCCTGCCGCGCTGGTCTGTCGAGGTAGTCTGCTGCCCTGGCCACATCATGGTGTCGACACCGTGCTTTTCTCTCGGCCACGCGGGCCCCCACCCGTTGTCGCCCAGCCTACTTTTTCTGTTCCAGCCTGTCTTGTCTTTTGTTTGTCCGTCGTCGTCGTCGCGTGCCTTTCCTTTGTCGTGGTCGTCGTTTTCATTATAATCGTCCGCTGTTGCCGTTCTCGCTGTCGCCGTCGTTATCATTTTATGATTGCTGTCGTTTTTCTGATTGTTTTTTGTTGTTGGATTCCGCGTTCGGTTGGTTTTTGTGTTATGTTTGTGGTCGTTTTCTGTCATCGTTTTTTGTTGTCATTTTCGAGATCGTTATTGACGAAGACGACGACGACGACGACGACGACGACGCTCCTGTGTGGTCAGCAGACCCAGGGCTGAGGGAAGGCTGGAGCAGTGCTCGGGTGGTCCTTCACCCGCCCAGCTCCGTCCCCTCCCACTCTGGACCGATCTTGCGGGAAGCTGGCTTGTGGCAGCGCATCGCGCGTCCATAGCGTTCGTGTGCTTGCTTTTACCTCCTTTAATGTCTGCTCCACCTCTCCTTGAGACGCAGAAGCCTCCGAGCGCCGGGAGCAGAAATGATGCACTTTCGAAAAATCTGTTTGGATGAGTTTTGTTAGCGCGGCCTCGGAATTCAATTTTTCCGGCGACGGCCAGAGCCGACGCCAGCGCTGGATCCGGCTCGGCCGCCAGCCCAGGTGCCGGCCCGGGCGTTCGGTTCGAGCGCCGGCCTGGGTGCCGGAATCGGCCCGGAAGGGGTTCCAGGGCGCCGGGAGCAGAAAATCAATATTTTCGAAAGAAAAATATGTCTTGGAGTGGCCTTTTTTCCGCACCGCCTCGGAATTCAATTTTCCGGCGCCGGCCGGCGCCGGAACCGGCCCGGGCGCTGGCCCGGGTGCTGGCCCAGGCGTTCGGCTCGAGCGCCGGCCCGGGTGCCGGAAGCGGCCCGGAAGGGGTTCCCGGGCGCCGGGAGCAGAAAATCAATATTTTCGAAAGAAAAATATGTCTTGGAGTGGCCTTTTTTCGGCACCGCCTCGGAATTCAATTTTCCGGCGCCGGCCGGCGCCGGAACCGGCCCGGGCGCTGGCCCGGGTGCTGGCCCGGGCGTTTGGCTCGAGCGCCGGCCCGGGTGCCAGAAGCGGCCCGGAAGGGGTTCCCGGGCGCCGGGAGCAGAAAATCAATATTTTCGAAAGAAAAATATGTCTTGGAGTGGCCTTTTTTCGGCACCGCCTCGGAATTCAATTTTCCGGCGCCGGCCGGCGCCGGAACCGGCCCAGGCTGCCGTGCTCCTGTGTGGTCAGCCGTGCTCCTGAGGCGTCTACGGTGCTCTTTTGGGGTCTGCCGTACTCATTTGGGGTCTGCCGTGCTCCTGTGGTCGGCCGTGCTCATTTGGGGTCTGCCGCGCGCCTGTGAGATCTGCCGTGCTCCTGTTGGGGAAACGCCAGCGGCGTTCGGGGTACAACAAAAAGGCGCGTTTATGTTGTACCCGCGCGCGGTCTGCCATGCTCCTGTGGGTTCCGCCGTGCTCCTGTGGCGTCTGCCGTGCTCCTGTGGCGTCTGCCGGGCTCCTGTGTGGTCTGCCGTGCTCCTTTGTGGTCTGCCGTGCTCCTGTGGAGTCTGCCGCTCCTGTGGAGTCTGCCGTGCTCCTGTGTGGTCTGCCGTGCTCTTGTGGTCTGCCGTGCTCATTTGGGATTTGCCGTGCTCATGTGGGGTCTGCCGTACTCCTGTGTGGTCTGCCGTGCTCCGGTGGTCTGCCGTGCTCCTTTGGGGTCTGCCTTGCTACTGTGGGGTCTGCCGTGCTCCTGTGTGGTCTGCCGTGCTCCTGTGGTTTGCCTTGCTCCTGTGTGGTCTGCCGTGCTCCTTTTGGGTCTGCTCTGCCGTGCTCCTGTGGGGTCTGCCGTGCTCCTGTGGGGTCTGCCGTGCTCTTGTGGGGTCTGCCGTGCTCTTGTGTGGTCTGCCGTGCTCCTTTGTGGTCTGCCGTGCTCCTGTGTGGTCTGCCGTGCTCCTGTGTGGCCTGCCGTGCTCTTGTGTGGTCTGCCGTGCTCCTGTTGGTCTGCCGTGCTCTTCTGTGGTCTGCCGTGCTCCTATGGGGTCTGCCGTTGTTCGGCCGTCTTGAGGGCACTCTTAGGGCATAGTCTGCCGTGCTCCTCGTCTTGGTCTGCCGTGCTCCTCGTCTTGGTCATCCTTTCCGTCGTCTTGAGGGCGCTCTTGGTGCCTGGTCTGCCGTGCTCCTCGTCTTGGTCTGCCGTGCTCCTCTCGGTTCCTAAGCCTGGTCTGCCGTGCTCCTCGTCTTGGTCTGCCGTGCTCCTCTCGGTTCCTACGCGCGGTCTGCCGTGCTCCTGTGGGGAGCACGGCAGACCACAGGTGCCGTGCTCCTATGGGGTCTGCCGTTGTTCGGCCGTCTTGAGGGCACTCTTAGGGCATAGTCTGCCGTGCTCCTCGTCTTGGTCTGCCGTGCTCCTCGTCTTGGTCATCCTTTCCGTCGTCTTGAGGGCGCTCTTGGTGCCTGGTCTGCCGTGCTCCTCGTCTTGGTCTGCCGTGCTCCTCTCGGTTTCAGTGCCTGGTCTGCCGTGCTCCTCGTCTTGGTCTGCCG
Source organism: Prorocentrum cordatum (assembly GCA_963575745.1). Taxonomy (NCBI): domain Eukaryota; class Dinophyceae; order Prorocentrales; family Prorocentraceae; genus Prorocentrum; species Prorocentrum cordatum. The sequence goes on along the minus strand of CAUYUJ010014393.1, from coordinate 2,059,802 downwards.
TGCTCCTCTCGGTTCCTGCGCGCGGTTTGCCGTGCTCCTGTGGGGAGCACGGCAGACCACAGGAGCACGGCAGACCACACAGGAGCACGGCAGACCACACCTCGATTTTTTGAGGATGTCTCGAGCGAAATGGCCGTGGTCTGCCGTGCTCCACACAGGAGCACGGCAGACCACCTGCTCATTTTCTGAGGACGTCCCGAGCGAAAACGTCATTTTTAACATAAGAGGTTGTAAAACACCTCTGTCGGCATCTCATTTTTTCGAGGATGTCTCGAGCGAAACGCTCATTTTTCATGCATAACAAAAATTTTTGATATTTTTCAACATCCCGATTTTTTGAGGATGTCTCGAGCGAAACCGTCATTTTTAACATAAGACGTCTTAAACGATAGCCTCCAACACCTCGATTTTTCGAGGATGTCTCGAGCGAAATGGCCATTTTGGGGAACCTGACCGGACAAGAACGGGAAGCGCCGTTTTTTATCCACCACGTGCGTCAGAGACCGTATTGGCGAGAACGTCAGAGGAACCCATAAACGCAACAGAACAGACTAAATGGTGGCCTGCCGCGCTGGTCTGTCGAGGTAGTCTGCTGCCCTGGCCACATCATGGTGTCGACACCGTGCTTTTCTCTCGGCCACGCGGGCCCCCACCCGTTGTCGCCCAGCCTACTTTTTCTGTTCCAGCCTGTCTTGTCTTTTGTTTGTCCGTCGTCGTCGTCGCGTGCCTTTCCTTTGTAGTGGTCGTCGTTTTCATTATAATCGTCCGCTGTTGCCGTTCTCGCTGTCGCCGTCGTTATCATTTTATGATTGCGGTCGTTTTTCTGATTGTTTTTTTGTTGTTGGATTCCGTGTTCGGTTGGTTTTTGTGTTATGTTTGTGGTCGTTTTCTGTCATCGTTTTTTGTCGTAATTTTCGAGATCGTTATCGACGAAGACGACGACGACGACGATGACGACGACGACGATCTGCCGTGCTTCTGTGGCGTTCGCGGTGCTCCTGTGGTCTGCCGTGCTCCTTCTTGGTTTGCCGTGCTCCTGTGTGGTCTGCCGTGCTCCTGTGCGGTCTTCCGTGCTCCTGTGATCTGCCGTGCTCCTTTGGGGTCTGCCGTGCTCCTGTGGAGTTTGCCGTGCGAACGTGTGGTCTGCCGTGCTCCTGTGTGGTCTGGCGTGCTCCTGTATGGTCTGCCGTGCTCTTGTGTGGTTTGCCGTGCTCCTGTGTGGTCTGCCGTGCTCCCGTGGGGTCTGCCGTGTCCTGTGTGGTCTGCCGTGCTCCTGTGTGGTCTGCCGTGCTCCTGTGTGGTCTGCCGTGCTCCTTCTTGGTCTGCCGTGCTCATGTGCGGTCTGCCGTGCTCCTGTGCGGTCTGCCGTGCGAACGTGTGGACTGCCGTGCTCATTTGGGGTCTGCCTTGTTCCTTTGTGGTCTGCCGCGCTCCTGCGTGGTCTGCCGTGCTCCTGTGTGGTCAGCAGACCCAGGGCTGAGGGAAGGCTGGAGCAGTGCTCTGGTGGTCCATCACCCGCCCAGCTCCGTCCCCTCCCACTCTGACCGATCTTGCGGGAAGCTGGCTTGTGGCAGCGCATCGCGCGTCCATAGCGTTCGTGTGCTTGCTTTTACCTCCTTTAATGTCTGCTCCACCTCTCCTTGAGACGCAGAAGCCTCCGAGCGCCGGGAGCAGAAATGAGTGCACTTCGAAAAATCTGTTGGATGAGTCTTTGTAGCGCGGCCTCGGATTCAATTTTTACGGCGACGGCCAGAGCCGACAGCCAGCGTGGATCCGATCGGCCGCCAGACCAGGTGCCGGCGGGCGGGGCGTTCGGTTCGAGAGCCGGCCCGGGTGCCGGAATCTGCCTGGAAGGGTTCCAGGGCGCCGGGGAGCAGAAAATCAATATTTCGAAAGAAAAATATGTCTTGAGTGGCCTTTTTTCCGCACGCCTCGGAATTCAATTTTCCGGCGCCGGCCCGCGCCGGAACCGGCCCGGGCGCTGGCCCGGGTGCTGGCCCGGGCGTTTGGCTCGAGCGCCGGCCCGGGTGCCAGAAGCGGCCCGGAAGGGGTTCCCGGGCGCCGGGAGCAGAAAATCAATATTTTCGAAAGAAAAATATGTCTTGGAGTGGCCTTTTTTCGGCACCGCCTCGGAATTCAATTTTCCGGCGCCAGCCGGCGCCGGGAACCGCCCGGGCGCTGGCCGGGGGCCCGGGTGCTGGCCCAGGCGTTCGGCTCGAGCGCCGGCCCGGGTGCCGGAAGCGGCCCGGAAGGGGTTTCCGGGCGCCGGGAGCAGAAAATCAATATTTTCGAAAGAAAAATATGTCTTGGAGTGGCCTTTTTTTCGGCACCGCCTCGGAATTCAATTTTCCGGCGCCGGCCGGCGCCGGAACCGGCCCGGGCGCTGGCCCGGGTGCTGGCCCGGGCGTTTGGCTCGAGCGCCGGCCCGGGTGCCAGAAGCGGCCCGGAAGGGGTTCCCCGGCGCCGGGAGCAGAAAATCAATATTTTCGAAAGAAAAATGTGTCTTGGAGTGGCCTTTTTTCGGCACCGCCTCGGAATTCAATTTTCCGGCGCCGGACAGCGCCGGAACCGGCCCAGGCTGCCGTGCTCCTGTGTGGTCAGCCGTGCTCCTGAGGCGTCTACGGTGCTCTTTTGGGGTCTGCCGTACTCATTTGGGGTCTGCCGTGCTCCTGTGGTCGGCCGTGCTAATTTGGGGTCTGCCGCGCGCCTGTGAGATCTGCCGTGCTCCTGTTGGGGAAACGCCAGCGGCGTTCGGGGTACAACAAAAAGGCGCGTTTATGTTGTACCCGCGCGCGGTCTGCCATGCTCCTGTGGGTTCCGCCGTGCTCCTGTGGCGTCTACCGTGCTCCTGTGGCGTCTGCCGGGCTCCTGTGTGGTCTGCCGTGCTCCTTTGTGGTCTGCCGTGCTCCTGTGGAGTCTGCCGTGCTCCTGTGTGGTCTGCCGTGCTCTTGTGGTCTGCCGTGCTCATTTGGGATTTGCCGGGCTCATGTGGGGTCTGCCGTACTCCTGTGTGGTCTGCCGTGCTCCGGTGGTCTGCCGTGCTCCTTTGGGGTCTGCCTTGCTACTGTGGGGTCTGCCGTGCTCCTGTGTGGTATGCCGTGCTCCTGTGGTTTGCCTTGCTCCTGTGTGGTCTGCCGTGCTCCTTTTGGGTCTGCTCTGCCGTGCTCCTGTGGGGTCTGCCGTGCTCCTGTGGGTTCCGCCGTGCTCCTGTGGCGTCTGCGGTGCTCCTGTGTGGTCTGCCGTGCTCCTTTGTGGTCTGCCGTGCTCCTGTGTGGTCTGGCGTGCTCCTGTATGGTCTGCCGTGCTCTTGTGTGGTTTGCCGTGCTCCTGTGTGGTCTGCCGTGTTCCCGTGGGGTCTGCCGTGTCCTGTGTGGTCTGCCGTGCTCCTGTGTGGTCTGCCGTGTTCCATGGGGTCTGCCGTTGTTCGGCCGTCTTGAGGGCACTCTTAGGGCATAGTCTGCCGTGCTCCTCGTCTTGGTCTGCCGTGCTCCTCGTCTTGGTCATCCTTTCCGTCGTCTTGAGGGCGCTCTTGGTGCCTGGTCTGCCGTGCTCCTCGTCTTGGTCTGCCGTGCTCCTCTCGGTTACTAAGCCTGGTCTGCCGTGCTCCTCGTCTTGGTCTGCCGTGCTCCTCTCGGTTCCTACGCGCGGTCTGCCGTGCTCCTGTGGGGAGCACGGCAGACCACAGGGGCAAGGCAGACCACACAGGAGCACGGCAGACCACACCTCGATTTTTTGAGGATGTCTCGAGCGAAATGGCCGTGGTCTGCCGTGCTCCACACGGGAGCACGGCAGACACCTGCTCATTTTCTGAGGACGTCCCGAGCGAAAACGTCTTTTTTGACATAAAAGGTTCTAAAACACCTCTGTCGGCATCTCATGTTTTCGAGGATGTCTCGAGCGAAACGCTCATTTTTCATGCATAACAAAAAATTTTGATATTTTTCAACATCCCGATTTTTTGAGGATGTCTCGAGCGAAACCGTCATTTTTGACATAAGACGTCTTAAACGATAGCCTCCAACACTTCGATTTTTCGAGGATGTCTCGAGCGAAATGGCCATTTTGGGGAATCCGCCAACGAACCTGACCGGACAAGAACGGGAAGCGCCGTTTTTTATCCACCACGTGCGTCAGAGACCGTATTGGCGAGAACGTCAGAGAAACCCATAAACGCAACAGAACAGACTAAATGGTGGCCAGCCGCGCTGGTCTGTCGAGGTAGTCTGCTGCCCTGGCCACATCATGGTGTCGACACCGTGCTTTTCTCTCGGCCACGCGGGCCCCCACCCGTTGTCGCCCAGCCTACTTTTTCTGTTCCAGCCTGTCTTGTCTTGTGTTTGTCCGTCGTCGTCGTCGCGTGCCTTTCCTTTGTCGTGGTCGTCGTTTCATTATAATCGTCCGCTGTTGCCGTTCTCGCTGTCGCCGTCGTTATCATTTTATGATTGCGGTCGTTTTTCTGATTGTTTTTTTGTTGTTGGATTCCGTGTTCGGTTGTTTTTTGTGTTATGTTTGTGGTCGTTTTCTGTCATCGTTTTTTGTCGTAATTTTCGAGATCGTTATCGACGAAGACGACGACGACGACGACGACGACGACGACGACGATCTGCCGTGCTTCTGTGGCGTCTGCGGTGCTCCTGTGGTCTGCCGTGCTCCTTCTTGGTTTGCCGTGCTCCTGTGTGGTCTGCCGTGCTCCTGTGCGGTTTTCCGTGCTCCTGTGGTCTGCCGTGCTCCTTTGGGGACCGCCGTGCTCCTGTGGAGTTTGCCGTGCGAACGTGTGGTCTGCCGTGCTCCTGTGTGGTCTGGCGTGCTCCTGTATGGTCTGCCGTGCTCTTGTGTGCTTTGCCGTGCTCCTGTGTGGTCTGCCGTGCTCCCGTGGGGTCTGCCGTGTCCTGTGTGGTCTGCCGTGCTCCTGTGTGGTCTGCCGTGCTCCTGTGTGGTCTGCCGTGCTCCTTCTTGGTCTGCCGTGCTCATGTGGGGTCTGCCGTGCTCCTGTGCGGTCTGCCGTGCGAACGTGTGGACTGCCGTGCTCATTTGGTGTCTGCCTTGCTCCTTTGTGGTTTGCCGCGCTCCTGTGTGGTCTGCCGTGCTCCTGTGTGGTCAGCAGACCCAGGGATGAGGGAAGGCTGGAGCAGTGCTCTGGTGGTCCATCACCCGCCCAGCTCCGTCCCCTCCCACTCTGGACCGATCTTGCGGGAAGCTGGCTTGTGGCAGCGCATCGCGCGTCGGCCGCCAGCCCAGGTGCCGGCCCGGGCGTTCGGTTCGAGCGCCGGCCTGGGTGCCGGAATCGGCCCGGAAGGGGTTTCCAGGGCGCCGGGAGCAGAAAATCAATATTTTCGAAAGAAAAATATGTATTGGAGTGGCCTTTTTTTCCGCACCGCCTCGGAATTCAATTTTCCGGCGCCGGCCGGCGCCGGAACCGGCCCGGGCGCTGGCCCGGGTGCTGGCCCAGGCGTTCGGCTCGAGCGCCGGCCCGGGTGCCGGAAGCGGCCCGGAAGGGGTTCCCGGGCGCCGGGAGCAGAAAATCAATATTTTCGAAAGAAAAATATGTCTTGGAGTCGCCTTTTTTCGGCACCGCCTCGGAATTCAATTTTCCGGCGCCGGCCGGCGCCGGAACCGGCCCGGGCGCTGGCCCGGGTGCTGGCCCGGGCGTTTGGCTCGAGCGCCGGCCCGGGTGCCCGAAGCGGCCCGGAAGGGGTTCCCGGGCGCCGGGAGCAGAAAATCAATATTTTCGAAAGAAAAATATGTCTTGGAGTGGCCTTTTTCCGGCACCGCCTCGGAATTCAATTTTCCGGCGCCGGCCGGCGCCGGAACCGGCCCAGGCTGCCGTGCTCCTGTGTGGTCAGCCGTGCTCCTGAGGCGTCTACGGTGCTCTTTTGGGGTCTGCATACTCATTTGGGGTCTGCCGTGCTCCTGTGGTCGGCCGTGTTCATTCGGGGTCTGCCGCGCGCCTGTGAGATCTGCCGTGCTCCTGTTGGGGGAAACGCCAGACGCGTTGGGGTACAACAAAGGGGGGTTTATGTTGTACCCGGCGCGTCTGGGGTTGCTTCCTGTGGGTTCCGCGGGTGCTCCTGTGGTCTGCCGTGCTTCCTGTGGCGTTCCTGCGGGCTCCTGTGGGGTCTGCCGTGCTCCCCTTTTGTGGTTCTGCCGTGCTCCTGTTGGAGTCTGCCGTGCTCCTGGGTGGTCTCGCGTGCTCTTCGTGGTCTGCCGTGCTCATTTGGGATTGCCGTGCTCATGTGGGGTCTGCGCTGCTCCTGTGTGGTCTGCGTGCTCCGGTGGT
>CAUYUJ010014393.1:1978879-2053425 GCA_963575745.1 Prorocentrum cordatum | reverse complement strand
CCCCCCGATGGGGCCCCGAACCGGCAATTTGACCCCTCCCCGGGCCGAGCCCGACCCCGGACCGAACGCGCCACGAGGGAGCGGAGGGTTCCAAAACTAACCAAGAAGGCACCAAAACGCCCCCCAGACGGTCCCAGGGGGCCACGATTCGCCGAAATATCGCCCCTGGACGCCCACGATGGCCTCCAGGCGGCCTCCGGAGCTGCCAAGACGCCCCCAAAAGGCCCCCGAGATGCGCCCCAAGAGGGCCCCAAGAAACAAAAGTCGCCCCATTCCCTTCGAACAAACAAACATGTGTTTGGCATGCTCGCCTATTCGGTTTTCACAACGTCCCAGACGGGCAAACAAGTGGCACGCGTGCCCTGGCTCTTGCACTAAGGAGCCGCGAGAGACAGGAGGCTTTCGCCTCCTTCCTCCAGGAGTTTATTTTTGTGGCCGCCGGGGGGAGGACGAACGACGAACGAACGACGACGACGAGCGAAAATAAAGAGGTCCGAGCTCTAGAACACAGCTGCGCAAGATAACAAAGGGTCCAGGGCGAGGGGGACTGGGGCCAGGGCCGGGGGGGGAGGCTGGGTCCAGGGCCAGGGCCAGCGGGGCAAGGGGGGCGGGGGGCCAGGGCCAGGGGAGGTTGGGTCCAGGGCCAGGACCGGACCAGGGACGACGACGAGCGAAAATAAAGGGTCCAGGGCGAGGGGGACTGGGGCCAAGGCCGGATGGGGGGGAGGCTGGGTCCAGGGCCAGGGCCAGCGGGGCGAGGGGGGCTGAGGCCAGGACGGGGTGGGGAGGTTGGGTCCAGGGTCGGGACCGGAGCAGGGGCCGGGGACGACGACGAACGAACGAAAATAAAGAGGTCCGAGCTCTAGAGCACAGCTGTGCAAGAGAAAAAATTGGTCGGGGCGAAGGGGGCGTCGCGCTGGGCTGCTGGGGAGAGGAGGATGGGGGGGGGGGGGCGACGACGACGCCGAAATAAAGTGGTCGGGGCGGAGAGGGCGGCACGCTGGGCTGCCGGGGAAAAGGACAGGGGGGGGGCGACGACGACGCCGAAATAAAGTGGTCGGGGCGGAGGGGGCAGCGCGCTGGGCTGCTGAGGAGAGGGAGGCAATGGGGGGGGGGCGACGCGAACGCCGAATTAAGTGGTCGGCGCAGGGGCACGCCCCGACTGCTGAGGAAAGAGAGGGGGAGGGAGGGGGCGACGCCGAAATAAAGCGGTCGGGGCGGAGAGGGCGGTGCGCGAAAGCGACACATGTCGACACAGTCGTCGGGCGAGGGGGATGTCGATAACACAACGCCGAAATAAAGTGGTCGGGGCGGAGGGGGCAGCGCGCTGGGCTGCTGAGGAGAGGGAGAGAGGGGGGGGCGACGACGACGCCGAAATAAAGTGGTCGGGGCGGAGGGGGCGGTGCGCTGGGCTGGGCTGCTGGGGAGAAGGGGAGGGGGGGGGCGACGACGACGCCGAAATAAACTGGTCGGGGCGAAGGGGGCGGCGCGCTGGGCTGCTGGGGAGAAGGGGTGGGTGGGAGGGCGACGACGACGCCGAAATAAAGTGGTCGGGGCGCAGGGGGCAGCGCGAGCGGCTCGCTGGGCTGCTGAGGAGAGGGGGAAGGGGGGGGGGGGGGGCGACGACGACGCCGACATAAAATCGCCGTCGGGGGTCGGAGGGGGCGGTGCGCGGGGGCTGGCTGGCTGGAGAAGGGGCGGGGGTGGGCGACGGACGACGCCGAAATAGAGCGGTCGGGGCGAAGGGGGCGGCGCGCTGGGCTGCTGGGGAGAGGGGGAGGGGGGGGGGGCGACGACGACGCCGAAATAAAGTGGTCGGGGCGGAGAGGGCTGGGGAGCGACGCGACGCCGGAAAGTGGTCGGGGCGGAGGGGGGCGCGCTGGGCTGCTGACGGGAGGGAGAGGGGGGGGCGACGACGACGCCGAAATAAAGCCGTCGGGGCGGAGGGGGCGGTGCGCTGGGGTGCTGGGGAGCGACACATAGCGACACATGTCGACACAACGCCGAAATCGAGTGGTCGGGGCGGAGGGGGCAGCGCGCTGGGCTGCTGAGGAGAAGGAGAGGGGGGGGGAGCGACGACGACGCCGAAATAAAGTCGTCGGGGCGGAGGGGGCGGTGCACTGGGGTGCTGGGGAGCGACACGTAGCGACACATGCCGACACATTTCGACATATAGAGACATGTATCGACACACACACACACATATCGACGCATAGCGACACACAGCGACACATGGCGACGCACACATGGAGACGCATAGCGACACACAGCGACACAGACACATATAGCGACACATATAGCGGCACATGAAGGGCACAAGGCACACAGCGACACATATAGCGACACATGAAGGGCACAAAGCAGCTGGGGGGAGCGACGACGACGCCGAAATAAAGTGGTCGGAGCTTTAGACACCCTGTGCAAGAGTATAACATGGATTTCGATTACCCTCCTCGTTCAGGAAAGGCCTCCCTGGCGGAATGGGAGGGGCACGAAACCTGATACGTATCATGGTTTTCGAATACCCTCCTCGCTCAGGAAAGGCCTCCCTGGAGGAGTGGGAGGGGCACGAGGCCTGATACATAGCATGGTTTTCGAATACTCTCCTGGCTCAGGCGGGCCCTCCCTGGAGGAGTGGGATGGGGACGCAGCCTGATAGATAACATAGTTTTCGGATACCCTCCTCGCTTAGGAAAGGCCTCCCTGGAGGAGTGTTGGGGGGGGGGGGGCGACACCTGATACATACATTGATTTTCGAATACCCTCTTCGCTCAGGCGGGCCCTCCCTGGCGGAGTGGGAGGGTCACGACACCTGATACGTATCATGGTTTTCGAATGCCCTCCTCGCTCAGGCGGGGCCTCCCTGGAGGAGTGGGATGGGCACGAACCCTGACACATAACATGGTTTCACAATCCCCTCCTCGCTCAGGCGGGGCCTTCCTGGAGGGATGGGATGGGCGCGAAACTTTGTAAGTAGTATGGCATCCCGGTGCTGTCCGCGCTCAGGCGGGGCCTCCCTGGAGTGGTAGGTATGGTATGGTAGCGTTGGTATGGTATGTGTGGTATGGTGTGGTAGGTGTGGTATGGTATGGTACGACATTGTATGGTATAATATGGCATGGCATCGCACGGTATGATATGGTACGGTATGGTATGATATGGCAGGTGTGGTATAGTATGGCATGATCAGGAAAGTACGGTATGGTATGGTAGATTTGGTATGGTATGCATGGTATGTATGGTATGGTATGGGATGATAGGGATGGGATGGTAGGTGTGGTATGGTAGGTATGGTATTGTAGGTAGGCATGGTTTTGGTATGGAACTCACTGGTGTGGTATAGTAGGGAGGCGGGTGAAGGAGAAGGATAATGAGGAGCAGGAGAAGGAGAGGGCGTTTTAGGATAACAATACCCCCACTCAGGATGTGGGGAATCACTGGTACTAGACGTGCCCCTCTGCTGTTCAGCATCCGCTGCTCGACGAGCCCCCTTCCATAAGCTGATTCACAGACATCCTTGGTACTAGGCGTGCCCCTGTGCCGCGCGCCAACCGCTGCCAGAGGAGGCCTCTTTTTCCCAAGGCGTTAAACATATCTTTTGTACTGGACGTGCTTTTGTGCCGTGCGCCAGCCGCTGCTAGACGAGGCCCTTTCCCGATCGGTTTAAAATCCTTCTCGATAGTAGACGTGCCCCTCTGCTGTGCACCGCCCGCTGTTACACGAGGCCCCTCCCCAAGTTGATTAAACATATCTTGGTACTGGACGTGCCCCTCTTCCGTGCGCCGCCGTCGGCTGATGGCACCTGTCATCTTGGCTCAAGTTTTTCGCTCAAGCAGCCAGGAGCTCAGCAGGGGTTGCAGAGAGCGCGATGCACTCTGTGCGAACATGGATCTTTTCACGGAGCATGCTATGGGGGTTCGCCTGCGCCGCGGCGGCCGCCTGGCCTGCTGACCGTACCGCTGTGGCTTCATCTTCAGCATCGGCTACGTGGCGTTGGCAGGGCGGTAGTGTAGACGCCAGAAGACTCGAGGCCATCTCTACGACGGCTGGATCTACGACAACCGAGACCACGACAAGCCCAACCAATTACGTTTTGTTGGCACTTGGCGAGACGTGTGCGTCCGAGGGATACGAGGAGATCTCAGATCCGGCGGAGTGTTTCAATGAGGCAACTCGTAGCATCGAGGAGATCGCGGGTGTTGACACTGAGGACATAAGTGGCCCGTTCTCTTGTGTGTTTCAGTACGGGAAGCTTTGGTTCGGCGACGGAGTTACACAATCACAGACCTCCACCACAACTGCAAGTACGACATCCGAGACATCCAGCACGACAGTGTCCTCCACGTCTGTATCTACAATGTCTGGAAGCTCGTCGACCACTGGGAGTACGACATCCGAGACCTCCACCAAGAGCGTGTCAACGAGCTCAGAGACCTCAAGCACGACTCTGACTACGACATCCAAGACTTCGAGCACGACCGTGTCTTCCAGCGCCACGTCCAAGACCAGTACCGCGACGGTGTCTTCGAGCACGACCGTTTCTTCGACGTCGGGAACCTCGACTACGACCACTGCGAGCACGACATCCGAGACCACTGCGAGTACGACACTGACTTCCATTTCGGGCAGCTCCACCACAACTGCGACGACTACGCCGCATTACGTCTTGCTGGGAGTTGGCGAAACGTGCGCTTCGCAGGGGTATGAAGAGATCGGAGACTCGACTGAGTGCTTCGAGGATGCGAAGGACAGAGTTACGGAGCTCAACAGCGTCTCGGAAACTCTGACAGTAAACAGCCCGTTTGCATGCGTGTTCCAGTACGGGGTGCTCTTCTTCGGCGACGGAAGCGCAGGCATTGCTGACGTCAGTAAGCAATATGTCTGCAAAGGGCCCGACCAGTTATCAACGACTACTACCGGGACGACATGGAGTGCGTCCGCGACAACAACCACCCAAAGATACGACCCTCAGAACGTCAAGTACCCAGACCTTTGCCACATATGGTATTTCCATGTCGTCAACGAGACGTCGACAGCGCGTCGCCAGGAGGCTTGCTTTACTGCAGCCGACTCAATGGTAAGCGTCGCAGATTGGGGGCAGAGCTTCATAAGCTTGGTCCCCGGGACAACTCTCGGAGGCTGTATCTTCACCCGCGGCGGTGATATCATCAATTTTTACGACAGGGATGCTCAAAATGCCTACGAGATTTGGCTCGACACTTGCGATGGCCTGACCACATCAACCGAGACGTCCATCACCACAGCGTCCGGCACATCAACAGTGTCGTCCACCACGTGGAGTTCAAGCAAGACCCTATCTTCGATCACAGAGACCTCTTCCATGACAATGTCCTCTACATCGACCAAGAGTACGACATCTCGGACTTCCACTACGACTGCGAGCACGACATCTGGGACCTCTACCACGACATCGTCATCGGCAACCGCGACCTCGACGACGACATTGACTACGACATCCGCGACATCCAGCTCGACAATGTCAACGACATCAGAGACCTCTATTACGACCAGGAGCACGGTATCCGAGACTTCTAGCACGACCATGTCTTCTAGCACTTCGGTCACCTCTTCCACGACACTGTCATCGGCAACAGAGACCTCCGATACCTTAACGGTGTCTTCAAGCACGACCGCCTCGTCCACATCCCGAACCTCGATTTCAACTGTAAGTACGACATCCGCGACATCCACCACGACTGCGAGTACGGCGTCCAAGACCAGTACCACGACGGTGTCTTCAAGCACTTCCTTGTCTACTGGCACGTCATCCAAGACTTCGAGCACGACCGTGTCTTCCAGCGCCACGTCCAAGACCAGTACCGCGACGGTGTCTTCGAGCACGACCGTTTCTTCGACGTCGGGAACCTCGACTACGACCACTGCGAGCACGACATCCGAGACCACTGCGAGTACGACACTGACTTCCATTTCGGGCAGCTCCACCACAACTGCGACGACTACGCCGCATTACGTCTTGCTGGGAGTTGGCGAAACGTGCGCTTCGCAGGGGTATGAAGAGATCGGAGACTCGACTGAGTGCTTCGAGGATGCGAAGGACAGAGTTGCGGAGCTCAACAGCGTCTCGGAAACTCTGACAGTAAACAGCCCGTTTGCATGCGTGTTCCAGTACGGGGTGCTCTTCTTCGGCGACGGAAGCGCAGGCATTGCTGACGTCAGTAAGCAATATGTCTGCAAAGGGCCCGACCAGTTATCAACGACTACTACCGGGACGACATGGAGTGCGTCCGCGACAACAACCACCCAAAGATACGACCCTCAGAACGTCAAGTACCCAGACCTTTGCCACATATGGTATTTCCATGTCGTCAACGAGACGTCGACAGCGCGTCGCCAGGAGGCTTGCTTTACTGCAGCCGACTCAATGGTAAGCGTCGCAGATTGGGGGCAGAGCTTCATAAGCTTGGTCCCCGGGACAACTCTCGGAGGCTGTATCTTCACCCGCGGCGGTGATATCATCAATTTTTACGACAGGGATGCTCAAAATGCCTACGAGATTTGGCTCGACACTTGCGATGGCCTGACCACATCAACCGAGACGTCCATCACCACAGCGTCCGGCACATCAACAGTGTCGTCCACCACGTGGAGTTCAAGCAAGACCCTATCTTCGATCACAGAGACCTCTTCCATGACAATGTCCTCTACATCGACCAAGAGTACGACATCTCGGACTTCCACTACGACTGCGAGCACGACATCTGGGACCTCTACCACGACATCGTCATCGGCAACCGCGACCTCGACGACGACATTGACTACGACATCCGCGACATCCAGCTCGACAATGTCAACGACATCAGAGACCTCTATTACGACCAGGAGCACGGTATCCGAGACTTCTAGCACGACCATGTCTTCTAGCACTTCGGTCACCTCTTCCACGACACTGTCATCGGCAACAGAGACCTCCGATACCTTAACGGTGTCTTCAAGCACGACCGCCTCGTCCACATCCCGAACCTCGATTTCAACTGTAAGTACGACATCCGCGACATCCACCACGACTGCGAGTACGGCGTCCAAGACCAGTACCACGACGGTGTCTTCAAGCACTTCCTTGTCTACTGGCACGTCATCCAAGACTTCGAGCACGACCGTGTCTTCCAGCGCCACGTCCAAGACCAGTACCGCGACGGTGTCTTCGAGCACGACCGTTTCTTCGACGTCGGGAACCTCGACTACGACCACTGCGAGCACGACATCCGAGACCACTGCGAGTACGACACTGACTTCCATTTCGGGCAGCTCCACCACAACTGCGACGACTACGCCGCATTACGTCTTGCTGGGAGTTGGCGAAACGTGCGCTTCGCAGGGGTATGAAGAGATCGGAGACTCGACTGAGTGCTTCGAGGATGCGAAGGACAGAGTTACGGAGCTCAACAGCGTCTCGGAAACTCTGACAGTAAACAGCCCGTTTGCATGCGTGTTCCAGTACGGGGTGCTCTTCTTCGGCGACGGAAGCGCAGGCATTGCTGACGTCAGTAAGCAATATGTCTGCAAAGGGCCCGACCAGTTATCAACGACTACTACCGGGACGACATGGAGTGCGTCCGCGACAACAACCACCCAAAGATACGACCCTCAGAACGTCAAGTACCCAGACCTTTGCCACATATGGTATTTCCATGTCGTCAACGAGACGTCGACAGCGCGTCGCCAGGAGGATTGCTTTACTGCAGCCGAATCAATGGTAAGCGTCGCAGATTGGGGGCAGAGCTTCATAAGCTTGGTCCCCGGGACAACTCTCGGAGGCTGTATCTTCACCCGCGGCGGTGATATCATCAATTTTTACGACAGGGATGCTCAAAATGCCTACGAGATTTGGCTCGACACTTGCGATGGCCTGACCACATCAACCGAGACGTCCATCACCACAGCGTCCGGCACATCAACAGTGTCGTCCACCACGTGGAGTTCAAGCAAGACCCTATCTTCGATCACAGAGACCTCTTCCATGACAATGTCCTCTACATCGACCAAGAGTACGACATCTCGGACTTCCACTACGACTGCGAGCACGACATCTGGGACCTCTACCACGACATCGTCATCGGCAACCGCGACCTCGACGACGACATTGACTACGACATCCGCGACATCCAGCTCGACAATGTCAACGACATCAGAGACCTCTATTACGACCAGGAGCACGGTATCCGAGACTTCTAGCACGACCATGTCTTCTAGCACTTCGGTCACCTCTTCCACGACACTGTCATCGGCAACAGAGACCTCCGATACCTTAACGGTGTCTTCAAGCACGACCGCCTCGTCCACATCCCGAACCTCGATTTCAACTGTAAGTACGACATCCGCGACATCCACCACGACTGCGAGTACGGCGTCCAAGACCAGTACCACGACGGTGTCTTCAAGCACTTCCTTGTCTACTGGCACGTCATCCAAGACTTCGAGCACGACCGTGTCTTCCAGCGCCACGTCCAAGACCAGTACCGCGACGGTGTCTTCGAGCACGACCGTTTCTTCGACGTCGGGAACCTCGACTACGACCACTGCGAGCACGACATCCGAGACCACTGCGAGTACGACACTGACTTCCATTTCGGGCAGCTCCACCACAACTGCGACGACTACGCCGCATTACGTCTTGCTGGGAGTTGGCGAAACGTGCGCTTCGCAGGGGTATGAAGAGGTCGGAGACTCGACTGAGTGCTTCGAGGATGCGAAGGACAGAGTTACGGAGCTCAACAGCGTCTCGGAAACTCTGACAGTAAACAGCCCGTTTGCATGCGTGTTCCAGTACGGGGTGCTCTTCTTCGGCGACGGAAGCGCAGGCATTGCTGACGTCAGTAAGCAATATGTCTGCAAAGGGCCCGACCAGTTATCAACGACTACTACCAGGACGACATGGAGTGCGTCCGCGACAACAACCACCCAAAGATACGACCCTCAGAACGTCAAGTACCCAGACCTTTGCCACATATGGTATTTCCATGTCGTCAACGAGACGTCGACAGCGCGTCGCCAGGAGGCTTGCTTTACTGCAGCCGACTCAATGGTAAGCGTCGCAGATTGGGGGCAGAGCTTCATAAGCTTGGTCCCCGGGACAACTCTCGGAGGCTGTATCTTCACCCGCGGCGGTGATATCATCAATTTTTACGACAGGGATGCTCAAAATGCCTACGAGATTTGGCTCGACACTTGCGATGGCCTGACCACATCAACCGAGACGTCCATCACCACAGCGTCCGGCACATCAACAGTGTCGTCCACCACGGGGAGTTCTTCCACTACGACTGCGAGTACGACATCTGAGACTTCTTCCACGACATTGTCATCGGCAACAGCGACCTCGACGACGACCAAGACCTCCAGCTCGACAAGTGAGACCTCCAGTAAAACTTTGAGCACGACTTCTGGCACCTCATCGACTACAGGGACGTTCTCCACATCTGCGTCTACGACGTCCGTGACATCCAGCAGCACTGCGACTTCGACATCTGCTTCATCTTCGACTACACACACGTTTGGCGCATACGTTCGCTTTGTCTGCAAAGGGGAACAGGCATCCTTCTCCCAGACGACCTCATCCACGGAGTCGTCCACGAGCACGGCTTCCAGCCAAACGGAGAGTTCCACCACGACTGCGAGCTCGTCATCCGATTCCTCTAGTACGACTGTGTCAACGAAAACAGATACGTCGACCAATACCGTGACCACGAAATCTGAGACATCTAGCATGACAAACACGCAAACGAGCATGTCGGACACCTCGACCAGAACCAAGACCTCCGACACGACTGCGACCAGCACCACTGCGACCAGTTCGAGTACCACACTGTCCACGACACTGTCAACGAAAACAGAGGCCTCAACCACGACTGCGAGCTCGTCATCCGATTCCTCTAGTACGACTGTGTCAACGAAAACAGATACGTCTACCAATACCGTGACCACGAAATCTGATACATCTAGCATGCCAAGCACACAAACAAGCATGTCGGACACCTCGACCAGAACCAAGACCTCCGACACGACTGCGACCATCACCACTGCGACCAGTTCGAGTACCACCACGACCTTCTTTTCGACCACGGAGACACTGTCCACGACACTGTCAACGAAAACAGGGGCCTCAACCACGACTGCGATCGTCATCCGATTCCTCTATCCGATTCCTCATAGTACGACTGTGTCAACGAAAACAGACACATCTACCAATACCGTGACCACGAAATCTGAGACATCTAGCATGACAAACACACAAACAAGCATGTCGGACACCTCGACCAGAACCAAGACCTCCGACACGACTGCGACCAGTTCCACTGCGACCAGTTCCAGTACCACCACAAGTAGCACCACTACGCCGCTTTACGTCGTAACGAGTTCCATGTGGTTTGAAAGCTCTGGTTCCGAAGAGGAGGTGACAATTGCGGTGACGTCTCACCTATTGAACTTCTATGATATAGCTGAGGAACAGTTGTTTGTAGCTGTCGTCGCTAACGCGTCCGCACCCTCGTCCAGGAGACTTTCCAGCTCGTATGGTGTCGACATTGAGATAGTCGCCCCCATCGATGCTGCCCAGCAAATCTTTAATGTGACAAGCAGTATTTTCAATGATGCAGCTAATTTCACAACGTCTATGCAAGCCACTTTCCAGTCGCGCGGTATAAATTTGACTGCATCTTCTTTCGATATTGCACAACCAGAAATGAAGATTGTTACTGCCACCATGACAACCGTGAGTGCCACCCAGACCAGCGCAACGGCAACCAGCACCTCTCTGACGAGCAAGACCAGCTCGACCAGCAGCCCTGTGCCAACCGGAACAGGAACTTCTGTCACAACTCGGAGTGTGGCTTCCGAGACGGCAGGTGCCGTCAGTACAACACCGCCCGGAGACAGCACAGTTCAGGTGGGGACAATTGGTGACGCCACTACAACAGTGCCCGAGGAGTCGACCTTTTCCGTGGCGGAGACGACAGGTGCCGTCAGTACAACAACACCTGGAGACAGCACAGCTCAGGCGGGGACGGCTGACGACGCCGCTACGACAGCGCCCGAGGAGTCGACCTTTTCCGTGGCGGAGACGACAGGTGCCGTCAGTACAACAACACCTGGAGACAGCACAGCTCAGGCGGGGACGGCTGACGACGCCGCTACGACAGCGCCCGAGGAGTCGACCTTTTCCGTGGCGGAGACGACAGGTGCCGTCAGTACAACAACACCTGGAGACAGCACAGCTCAGGCGGGGACGGCTGACGACGCCGCTACGACAGCGCCCGAGGAGTCGACCTTTTCCGTGGCGGAGACGACAGGTGCCGTCAGTACAACAACACCTGGAGACAGCACAGCTCAGGCGGGGACGGCTGACGACGCCGCTACGACAGCGCCCGAGGAGTCGACCTTTTCCGTGGCGGAGACGACAGGTGCCGTCAGTACAACAACACCTGGAGACAGCACAGCTCAGGCGGGGACGGCTGACGACGCCGCTACGACAGCGCCCGAGGAGTCGACCTTTTCCGTGGCGGAGACGACAGGGGCCGTCAGTACAACGACTCTCGGAGACAGCACAGTTCAGGAGGGGACGGCTGGCGACGCCGCTACTACAGCGCCCGAGGAGTCGACCACCCCGGTGGAGGAGACGACAGGTGCCGTCAGTACAACAACGCTCGGAGACAGCACAGTTCAGATGGGGACGACTGGTGACGCTACTACGACAGTGCCCGAGGAGTCGACCTTTCCCGTGGCGGAGACGACAGGTGCCGTCAGTACAACAACATTCGGAGACAGCACAGCTCAGGCGGGGACGGCTGGCGACGCCGCTACTACAGCGCCCGAGGAGTCGACCACCCTGGTGGAGGAGACGACAGGTGCCGTCAGTACAACAACGCTCGGAGACAGCACAGTTCAGGTGGGGACGACTGGTGACGCTACTACGACAGTGCCCGAGGAGTCGACCTTTCCCGTTGCGGAGACGACAGGTGCCGTCAGTACAACAACACTCGGAGACAGCATAGCTCAGGAGGGGACGGCTGGCGACGCCGCTACGACAGCGTCCGAGGAGTCGACCCTGGTGGCGGAGACGACAGGTGCCGTCAGTACAACAACGCTCGGAGACAGCACAGCTCAGCTGGGGACGACTGGCGACACCGCTACGACAGCGCCCGAGGAGTCGACCTTTTCCGTGGCGGAGACGACAGGTGCCGTCAGTACAACACCACCTGGAGACAGCACAGCTCAGGCGGGGACGACTGGCGACGCCGCTACGACAGTGCCCGAGGAGTCGATCAGCTCCGTGGCGGAGACGACAGGGGCCGTCAGTACAACGACTCTCGGAGACAGCACAGTTCAGGAGGGGACGACTGGTGACGCCACTACGATAGTGCCCGAGGAGTCGACCACCCTGGTGGCGGAGACGACAGGTGCCGTCAGTACAACAACACTCGGAGACAGCACAGCTCAGGTGGGGACGACTGGTGACGCCGCTACGACAGCGCCCGAGGAGTCGACCTTTTCCGTGGCGGAGACGACAGGTGCCGTCAGTACAACACCACCTGGAGACAGCACAGCTCAGGCGGGGACGACTGGCGACGCCGCTACGACAGTGCCCGAGGAGTCGACCACCCTGGTGGCGGAGACGACAGGTGCCGTCAGTACAACGACTCTCGGAGACAGCATAGTTCAGGAGGGGACGACTGGTGGCGCCACTACGATAGTGCCCGAGGAGTCGACCTTTTCCGTGGCGGAGACGACAGGTGCCGTCAGTACAACACCGCTCGGAGACAGCACAGTTCAGGCGGGGACGGCTGGCGACGCCGCTACGACAGCGCCCGAGGAGTCGACCTTTTCCGTGGCGGAGACGACAGGTGCCGTCAGTACAACACCACTCGGAGACAGCACAGCTCAGGCGGGGACGACTGGCGACACGACCGCGCCCGAGGAATCGACCACCCTGGTGGCGGAGACGACAGGTGCCATTAGTACAATACCACCGGGAGATGGCACTGAGACCAGCACAAGTGGCACCACTGACACGCAGAGCAGCACCAGCGCAACCAGCACCACTGTGACCAGCACTACTGCGTCATTCACGACTGTGAGCACCGCATCGATGACCTCCAGCACAACAGTATCAACGAAAACAGGGACTTCCAGCTCCACTGGCACCTCCAGCACGACAGTGCTAACTGGAACAGAAACTTCTGCCACAACTCGGAGTGTGACTTCCGAGACGTCGAGCAAGTCAGAGTCAACGACATCGGAGATTTCCACTACGACTGCAAGCACGACCTCCATGAGTGGCACGACTGCAAGTACGACTTCAGATACGTCTAGTTGGACGGTCACATCGAGCACCTCTATTTCGACACTGTCAACGAAAACATTGACTTCATTCACGACTGTGAGCACCGCATCGAAGACCTCCAGCACAACAGTATCAACGAAAACAGGGACTTCCAGCTCCACTGGCACCTCCAGCACGACAGTGCTAACTGGAACAGAAACTTCTGCCACAACTCGGAGTGTGACTTCCGAGACGTCGAGCAAGTCAGAGTCAACGACATCGGAGATTTCCACTACGACTGCAAGCACGACCTCCATGAGTGGCACGACTGCAAGTACGACTTCAGATACGTCTAGTTGGACGGTCACATCGAGCACCTCTATTTCGACACTGTCAACGAAAACATTGACTTCATTCACGACTGTGAGCACCGCATCGAAGACCTCCAGCACAACAGTATCAACGAAAACAGGGACTTCCAGCTCCACTGCCACAACTCGGAGTGTGACTTCCGAGACGTCGAGCAAGTCAGAGTCAACGACATCGGAGATTTCCACTACGACTGCAAGCACGACCTCCATGAGTGGCACGACTGCAAGTATGACTTCAGGTACATCTAGCAGGACGGTCACATCGAGCACACAGACGTCGAGCAAGTCAGAGTCAACGACATCGGAGACTTCCACTACGACTGCAAGCACGACCTCCATGAGTGGCACGACTGCAAGTATGACTTCAGGTACATCTAGCAGGACGGTCACATCGAGCACACAGACGTCGAGCATGTCAGTGTCAACGAACACTGAGTCTTACACCACGACTGCGACTAGGACATCCGGTACGTCTGCAACGACTTTGAGCACGTCATCCGAAACCTCAATTTCTAGCACGACTGGGACTACAATAACCGATACCTCCAGCACCACGGGGACCACCCAGAGTTCCACCACCACTGGGACCACGACAACCAAGACCTCTACCACGACGGTGTCTGCAACTTCCGACAGCTCTACTACGACAGGGACCTCGCCAACAAGGACCTCTACCAAGACGGGAACTACCACATCCAAGTCTTCAAGAACGACTGTGTCTACAACCACTGAGTCCTCTACAACCACTGAGATTTCGACAAGCGAGACTTCCAGCAAGTCCGGGACTATGACAAGCAAGACCTCCAGCGCGACAATGTCGTCCAGCACCTCGCTGACAATTAGTTCGGGCACCATTTCCACGACAATATCATCGACAACAGAGACCTCTGGCACCACAACGGCGACTTCAAGCACGACTGCCTCGTCCACGTCTAGAACGTCGACCTCGACTGCAAGTACGTCATCCCTGACATCCAGCACGACTTCGAGTACGACGTCCGAGACCTCAAGTGCAAGCATATCCTCCACGTCTGTGACCGCGACTGCCACCATAGAGCGCTTGTCCGAGATCCGCAGTACCCTTCGGCTTACATTCGGCACCAACGTCTCCACAGCTGATGCTGCGGCCGCTGCACAGTGCGCCGTTGCGTCGTATCTGAACACGTCGGAGTCGCTGGTCGTCATCGACGCTGTAACCGTCAATCAAGCAGGCGTATCTCGCAGCGGACGGGGTGCGAGAGCACTTAGCAGCCTCGCATACGAAATTGCTTACATTCTGTTGGTAGGGGGATCCGACATTGAGAGGCAGGAAGCACGCTTGACTGAGCTGTTCCACGATACCAGCGCCATCGCTTCGACTCTCCAGGTGGTGGTCGCGCAAATGGGTCTGCCTACTATAACATCCGTAGTTGCAACCATGCCAGAAATTCGCTTGTGGTCTCCACCGACGGCAACACATACGTCAACGACGGATCTTGCCACGAGCCTCCCAGAGCTTCCGATGGGCGCGTGCGTCGGTGGCCCAGATTTGCCGATCGGGTATGAGTTCTGGGATCCGGGCTGCGTGAATATGAGCTACCTGGACGTGTGCAACATCTCATGCTCCGACGGTTACGAAAATCTGGGGGGCCCAGCCCAGATCGTTTGCTCTGCCCCAGCGGGTTACAGCTGGGTCAATGGCTCGGGAGCTTGCACCGAGAAGTCATGCTACGCGGACTCGGTGCCAGACATGTTGGGTGTGGCCAGTGCTTCTTCTTGCGTCGGCACTGCGAGCGGCACAAGCTGCTCGCCAGTATGCAACGATTCGTACGAACTGATCGAGCCAATGAAGTGCAACAAGGGTCACTTCGACGAGCTGCCATTGATGTGTGTACCCTCCAACCACGCAGAGACGCTCGAGGTCGTGGACACATTTCTCATTGAGATGACAATCGCCACCAACGAGTCCCAGTCGGGCCTCACCGCCGAGTGGGCCAGAAGTGCGGGAGGCGAGGCTGCACTCAAGAGCTCGATCGGCAAAACCTTAGGCCTGCTCCAGGGGCAGATCTTCCTGAAAGGGCAGAAGGACCTGACCTCCGACTGGGGCCGTGCCGTGCCAGCGCGACGCCTCACGACATCGCAGGGGCTGTTCTTCGAGGTCGTGCTCCAGCCGTACCCGATTGACAACGTGACGGACCTGGAGCATCGCATCCTCGCCCTGGGCGGGGGCAACTTTACCCACGAGCTCGACGCGGCCCTAAGAAGCTCCGGAACCAGCGCCCTGCCTGGCCTCGCCGCGGCCACGCTCGTCGTCGGGGCGCCCGCGCAGGTCAGCTTCACCCTTCCCGTGGCGCGATGGGTTGCCCTCGGTGACTGGACGTTGTGCAGCAACCTCTGCGGCCCGGGCGTGCGCACACGCCCCGTGGAGTGCCTAGGCGCGTGGGGGGGCGACGCCGTCGACCTGTGCAACGCCAACGCCGCCCCAGGATTCACCATGGAGTCGTACATGCCCGCCTCCGAGCCCTGCGAGCAGTACATATCGTGCGCCTACGACTGGAGCTGCCCCGGCGGCCCAGATCCCGTGACGGGCGAGGGCTGCGAGGCGCAGGCCTCGGGCGTGGCGGTTGCGCTCTCTGTCACGCTCCTCTGCTGTGTGTGCCTGCTGTGCCGACTGGCTCGGAGAAGGTACAAAATGTCGATGCTGGCGAACATCCTGTGGACGAGGGAAGGAGGAATCGACGACGGCGGCGGGAATCTTCGACAGACGAGCGATACAGCTCCAACGGCAGCTACGAACGACATGGGTTCGGTAACCAGCACTTCCAACGAGTTCTTCCACAAGGGGCAGACGGTGGATTATTGGTCGGGCGCCACAAAGACATGGCTGCCAGCCGAGATCCTCGATGTTAGGGACGCCAGCTACGACATACGGGTTGGTGCTGCCGAGCAGACAGTGCACGGCGTGAGCGTGAAGGACCTGCGCGTGCCATTCGACGAAGTCGAATCGGCGAGCGTGCACGAGGTTCCTCCCCCCACACGGACTACATCCAGCGCCGCAGGGACACCAGAGTGTGCTACCACGGACGATGGGCCGGCGGCCGAGGAACGTTTCACGGTCTGATTTTTTTGTTCGGTGTCCGAGACTTCTGTCTTGCATGACGTATGCGCGCGCCCTGCGCTGTGCATGGTACATTGTGCACGACGGCCTAGATGCACTTCCGCATTACCGCTCTCACATTTTTCTCTCGGCGCTTATTCGGTACAGGGTACCACATGCATACTAGTGTGGCTCTCGACGCTCGCGTCATAGTAACCTTTCTTGAACTGTTCGACTGCTCACGTGGCCTCAAAGTAGGCAGAGTTTCTCCGCTACAGAATTATGGTAAATGTGCTTATCCAGCCTTCAGTTTTATGCGATGAGATCTCCTCCTGCTCCGGCCCGTTTCTGGGTTGGAATGTGCGTGCGTGAAGTATGAGACTTGGTCGTATGCCATTTCCAGGAGTTTGTAGGTTCTAACTGCAATGCGCATTCGTACCAGGTACGCAGTGCAGGCTGTGCCCGCCCTCTGCGACGAAGTCCCTGTTACGATCGGCTGGGGCGCACATTGGAAAACGCGCAGACAACCAAACGCTTTTTCAACGAACCAGCATCCTTGGTACTAGACGTACCCTTTTGTTGCGCAGCGCCCGCTGTTCGACGATGTCCCTTCCCAAGGCGCTTAAACAAAATCCGTATTGGTGCTAGACGTGCCCCTCTGCTGTGCACAGCTTGGTATTGGACGTGCCCGTGTGCCGTGCACCACTTACTGGCAGACACGGCCTCTCCCCAAGCTGATTAAGGTAGCATCTTTGGCACTAGACGTGCCCCTCTGCTGTGCACCACCCGCGTCTCGACGAGGCCCCTGTCCAGGCCGACAGAACACATCCTTCTGGTACTCGACGTGCCCGGTGCCATGCGCCACCCTCTGCTAGAAGAGACCCCCTACCCAAGCTGATTACCCATCGGTCGTTGAAAGTAGGTGTTTTTGGAGTCCCAGAGTCCCATCTACTTTAAGCGCCTTCCTACTTCAATGATCGAGTGGCTTCACCTTTTCCGCCCTCCTTGGGGGGCGGGCGGACAACCAATCTATTTTCGACGCCTTCTTGCTTCATGTTTCTACCTACTTCTTCCGACCGACGGGTAAGCAGGCATCCTTGGTTTTAGGCGTGCCCCTGTGCCCTGCGCCAGCCGCTGCTAGATGCCCGAGCCGGCCCGCTGCTAGACATGCCCCTCCCCAAGTTGATTTGGCGGCGCGCAGAAGGGGGGTAGGGGGAGGGGGAAGGCTTCTTAGAAGGAGGCTGCTTCTTAGAAGCCGCGGGCTGTAAATTCACACACAGTACTCGCGCCTTCTAAGAAGTGGGGGTGCTTCTAAGAAGCCTTCCCCCCTCCCTACCCCCCCTCTGAGCGCCGCTGGTTGATTGAGGAAGTACCCTCTGTGTACCGCCCGTTGCTAGACGAGGCCCCTCCCCAAGTAGAATATTGGAGCATCTTCGGTACTAGACGTGTCCCTCTGCTGCGCGCCACCCGCTGCTGGACGGGGTCCCTCTCCAAGCTGATTAACAAGCACATCCCTGGT
Organism: Prorocentrum cordatum; assembly: GCA_963575745.1. Taxonomy (NCBI): domain Eukaryota; class Dinophyceae; order Prorocentrales; family Prorocentraceae; genus Prorocentrum; species Prorocentrum cordatum. The sequence goes on along the minus strand of CAUYUJ010014393.1, from coordinate 2,035,162 downwards.
GCTAGACGCGCCCCTCTGCTGTGGCCCCTCCCCGTGTTGATTAAGGAAGTACCCTTGGTACCAAACGATCCCCACTGCCGTGATCCACCTGCTGCTAGACGAGGTCCCTCCCCAAGCGTCCCTGGGGCATTCGGAGGTGGAGGCTTTTGAGGGGTCCGATGGGGAATAGATTCTGGTCCGGATGGGAAGCCTTTTAAACCTTCCAACAAAACTGTCTAAGGGGTGTTTTCTTCAGGGGTCCGAGGGGGACCCCCCCCAAACCCTTCAAGAACTTCCATGGGGGTGATTTTTGAGGGGGTCGGGGGGGGAAAAACCCTTCGAACATGTCCTAGAACCTACCTCAGAGGGGGTTTTGCGGGGGCGGAGGGGGGGGGGGGGAACCACCCGGGTGGGGACACCCCCCTAAGGCTTCTCAGAACCTCCCTGAGGGTTGTTGTTTTTTGGAGGGTATGGGGGGAACCCCACCCCAACCCCCCCGTGAGTTTTTTTGTTGGAGAGGGGTCAGGGGAACCTTCGAAAAGCAATAGAAGCAATCTCGAACAACCCCAGAAAAATAACCGAGCAACTTTCGGAAAAACAAAACATGAAACATCCCGAAAGGGGGGTTCCTGGGGGGAGGTCCCGAATTGCGTTTGGGGGGTTCTGTTGGTTCCCCCCGGGAGGTCCTCGAGCAAAAACCCATTCTTCTTTCTCTCAGAATATGTTTTTAAGTATGCCTTTGGTGTTTGATTGTGGGCCCCCGGACGCCCCCCCCACCACCACGCACACACACACACACACACACGCACACACGCACACGCACACGCACATGCACACGCACACGCACACGCACACGCACACGCACACGCACACGCACACGCACATGCACACGCACACGCACACGCACACGCACACGCACACGCACACGCACACGCACACGCACACGCACACGCACACGCACCCGCACACGCACACGCACACGCACACGCACACGCACACGCACACGCACGCACACGCACACACGCACACGCACACGCACACGCACACGCACACGCACACGCACACGCACACGCACACGCACGCACGCACACGCACACGCACACGCACACGCACACGCACACGCACACGCACACGCACGCACACGCACACGCACACGCACACGCACACGCACACGCACACGCACACGCACACGCACACGCACACGCACACGCACACGCACACGCACACGCACACGCACACGCACACGCACACGCACACGCACACGCACACACGCACACGCACACGCACACGCACACGGCACGCGCACGCGCACGCGCACACGCACACGCACACGCACATGCACACGCACACGCACACGCACACGCACACGCACACGCACACGCACACGCACACGCACACGCACACGCACCCGCACCCGCACCCGCACGCACACGCACACGCACACGCACACGCACACGCACACGCACCCACACGCACCGCACACGCACCCGCACCCGCACCCGCACCCGCACCGCACCCGCACCCGCACCCGCACCCGCACCCGCACCCGCACCCGCACCCGCACCCGCACCCGCACCCGCACTCGCACCCGCACCCGCACTCGCACCCGCACCCGCACCCGCACCCGCACCCGCACACGCACCCGCACCCGCACCCGCACACGCACACGCACCTGCACACGCACACGCACACGCACACGCACACGCACACGCACACGCACACGACACGCACACGCACACGCCCACGCACACGCACCCGCACACGCACACGCACACGCACACGCATACGCACACGCACACACACAAAACAAACGCCCACTCTCCCCCCCCTCCCGGGCTAGTTGTTGTTTGTGTTCTTTTGGAAGGTTTTTTTGGGGTCCAGGGGACTCCCACACCAGTTTCCGCTGTCTTCGTTGGCTATCATTGATGTCGTCGTTGTCGTCGTCGTCATCCATTCAGACTCACTCTCGCCGACGAAAACTCAGCTAGATGTGCCAGGAAGAAGGGGTACCCATGTGGGGATCCCCGCGTCGAATAATTATAGTACAGACGCCTCCGACTCCTCCCGCTCCTTCCTCTTCCTTCTCCCCCTGATTCCAAATGTCCTGAGACTGGGGCATTCTTCGCACTCTGTCCCAACTATGCTCCGATCATGTTTTATTCATATCATTCACGCACACTTACTCAGACTCTCTCACACTCATATTCATTCGCTCTCACCGTGAGAATCATTCACACAAACTCATACTCAGACCGATCGCGCTCAGAGCCGCTCGCACTCATACCCGCTCGTAATCCGATTCAGTCGTGCTTGCTCACACACGTTTTGACCCTTTCGCGTTCAGGTTCGCTCGCAATCACTCTCACTCATACTCAAACTCACCCAACCTCCGACTCACTCATGCTACGATCCGCTCGTACACAGGCCACTCATACTAAGACTCGTACCCATCAGGCTTAACACGCAGAGTCACTCACACTCAGACTCACGCGCACTCAGACTTACTCTTGCTAGATCCACTCGTACTCATACTCGTTCCTTCAGATTCAATCATGCCTGGACTTATTGACACTCAGATGCGCTGACGCTCGTATTACTCACGCTCATATTCAGTCGCACGAAGACTCACACACATGTGGCCACCGCGATCTAGCATGCGTGGCACTTGGACACCCCAAGGGGGAGCCGCCAGGGGTGGGGACACCTCAGAAGTCGTGCCCATGTTGTTGTGTCGTCTCAGGCGGTTTGCTTGTTGCGCCCCCCCGGGCTTCCTGCTCTTGGTGGTCCAATACTTACCGCGATAGAGCAAGCGTGGCACGCGGGCACCCCAACGGGGAGCCCCCAGGGGTGGTGGCACTCTCGCAGTCGGTTTTAGACTGTGGGGGCGTCTCGGGTGGTTTTCTTGTTTCGCCCCCCAGGCTTTTCTCTTCTCGTGGTCCAGTATTCACCGCGATATAGCAGGCGTGGGTTTCGGGCACCCCAAGGGAGACCCGCCAGAGGTGGGGATAATCCATAAGTGCCGTCCAGATTGTGGAGATGTTGGAACCGGTTTGTTTGTTTCGGGCTTGTTGTCTTCTTCTGTCTCTGGGTGGTCCAATGCTCACCGCGATGTATCACGTGTGGCATTTGGACACCCAAGGGGGAACCGCCAGGGGCGGGGGCACTCCAAGTTTCGCGCCCAGTTTGTGGGAATGTCCCAAGCGGTTTGCTTGTTTCGGCCCCGTAGGTTTTTCTTTTTTCATGGTCGACTGTTCACCGCGGTGTAACAGGCGTGGCATTTGGGCACCCCGAGGGGGAGCCACTTGTGGTGGAGATATTTCAAATGTCGTGTCCAGACCGCGGGGGTGTCTCAGGCGGTTTGCTTGTTTCGATGGCTCTCCAAGGCCTTTCTTTTTTCCGGGTCGATTGCTCGCCGCGGTGTGTCAGGCGTGGAATTTGGGCTCTCCAAGGGGGAGCTGCCAGGAGCGGGGATTCCAATCTTCGCGTCTGGATTTCCGGGGCGTCTCAGGCGGTTTGCCTGTTTCGCCCCCCCCAGTCTTGTCTTTGGATTTGTGTGCTCTCCAAGCAGAATGTGGGGATGTCTCAGACAAGGTGCTTGTCTCAGGCGAGACGCTGGTCCGTATGTGATGTTCACACGCGCCCCGGGATGACAGACATGCTGCTGTTGCGGCCGCCTCTTCGCGAGTTGCTGGAAAGAGGTTCGCCAGAGGCCGTGAGGAAGGCTCCCAAACTTTCCGAGATTCCCGAGAGGTCCACGGTGACGAGAGCCGTTCTGCTTGCCGACAAGTACGGGGTGATGCCACCAACAAAAAGAACAGCGACCCACGTCCTCTGTGGCCCGATGCCATGTGAGGACGGCCATGCTGGAACTAACTCAACATAGCAGCCCGATGACTTTTCCACTGCCACTGCGTGAGGGCCCCCGGATTGCCAGCCCGAAGCCAAGTGCGTTTTATTTGTTTCCTTTCCAATTCCCCTCGCGCTCTGTCATGCCCGGCCCGATGCTAAATGCGGACGATCTCGCCCGATGGCACATTCCGATGGTGATTTTTGGTCGCGGGCAACTGAAGAGACGAGCGGAATATTTTCTCTCAGCGTCATGCGCGTTTGCTTGAGTGGCCGCGGCGAGAATGGCAAGAGGAGTCCCCCCTCGCTCTTTCATTTGTGTTTCCCTCTGAGCTCATCTCTCCTGCAATATGTCCAGAGAAGGAGGGCGTCACCGAAGCCTGTCGCTGTCGTCTTAGTCGTCGTCGTCGTTGTCGCGCCCGTCGTCTATGCAGAGTTACTTTCGCGCCCACATGCTCACAGACAGAGTTCGTCAGCGAGGCGTGGCAGGAGTATGGCATGCACATATCGGGATCTCCGCGTCGAGTAGTTTTTAATCAAACATTGGAGCCCCTAGTTGCCCCCCCTCCTGCAGCTCCTAAACATGGCCTCTTGGGACCCTCTTGGGGCGCTTTTGGGGCACTCTTTGGCGTTCTTGGGGCCGTCTTGAAACCCTTCTGGGCTCCACTTGGGGCCCTCTTGGGCCTCGTTGGCGCCATCTTGAGGTCTCGGAATGCCAGCGGGAAGGCAACCAACACTGATGTTCTTGAGGTTTTGGGATGGTGTTGGCCTCTTGTGTGTTCTCTTATTGGGGTGCTCCGAGGCCATTTGGAGCCGTCTTGTGGTGGTCTTGAGCCTTGTCCAGACATCGTGAGCAAACTTGGAGGTGGTCTTGAGTTTTGTGCGGCCTTTCTCGAAACCACCTTGGGATATCTTGAACGCTCCAATGGGTCGCGGGGCGCCTTGTGGCTCCCCCCCTGCCCTCCCTCCCAACACAGAAGCAGACCCCGAGTCTCAGCATATTCAGCGGTAGCCGATGGGCAGCTGTGCTGGGAGCCAGTACGTACTCCAAGTGCGCGACGCTCGGGCGAGGTGCGCCACGCGCGACAGGCGCGCCACGCAGATCCCATGCTCCTGCCGCGCCAAGTGCAAGACCCTCGGTCACGCGCAGAAGAGTGTGCCAGGTGCACCCGCGCACATCGGGAATCATGACCGCCCTTACCATGTTTGTCGAAAGCGCATGCATCATCGCGGCAAGGTGGCCATCATGATGTCTGGTTGTGCGCCTGCACGCAGCAGGCAGCATGCTAGCATCCCTGCAGCCCATGTCGAAGACCATGCACCGTGATCGACATTTCGCCCACACACGATTCAGATTTAGCCTCGAAGTGCAGTTTGCATTCAGGGTGGCGGGCCCTGCGCACAGCAGGCCATATGCCTGCACCCCCAGCGTCCTGGTCAACAAACAATGCAGAGTGATCGCGCCCCCCCCCGGAAAGGCAAGATGCACTGTACATAGCCTTTTGACACGGAAGGTGGCGGGCGCATGGTTCTGGGATTTGTCGCCGGTCTGGTGAGGGAGGGACAGCAGATTCGGTCAAGTTCGCAGGGTGCCGCAAGCTCTTTCGCTCACTCCCACCCGCAGCACAGGCAGGGACCGCAATTGACAACCATCGGGGACCACTGCAGACGCCAGCCAGGTGCGCGAAACCAGCGGGGTGCGTCACACATGTCAGGTGCGCCACGCGCTCCAGGTGCGCCACGCTGGGCAATGTATCGACCCCCCTTCCGAGCCTGGTCAAAAAGCCAAGGCAGCGTGGCGGCGTGTTGCCGCTCCCCTGGCAAAGTTGATTTAGCATTTTCTGTCGACAGGGATAGTGGTCCTGCACGCAGCAGGCAATAGGCTGCCCCCGCACCCCGGCGTCCCTGTCAAAAACCAAGGCGAATGGATCGCGGGGCGTCCGCGCCCGACTTGGATTTTGCTGCAGCGTGAATTATGGATTGTTTGAGGCGTCCAGGCAGGAGGCCGACTCGTTTTTGGGGGCGCTCGGGGAGGGGGTCGACATTTTTTTTCGATGCGTCCGGGGAGGTGGGAGAGGCGAGTGACTGTTGATTTTTTTGAGGGGTGTTCTACCGAGGTGGGGTTGCGCGCCAGCAGGATCGTCGTCGGTTCGTAGGGCCCAGTGGCCTAGAAGATCTGGTTCGTAGGGCGGAGTGCTTGTGGTCTTGGAGCTATGCTGGTTCCCTGTGAATCTACTGCTGGTTCGCCCCCCCCCCCCCCTCTCTCTCTCTCTCTCTCCCTTGTAACACACTTCAGTCTGCCCTGGGTAAGGATGTCTCCGGATAAGCGCTTTTGGGACCTCAGGGTAGGGGTCGCACAGTTGGCTGGAGGGATGCGCCGAGACCCCACAGGGAACCTGATGGGGAATTGAGACTGATCCTGGCGGAAGGCCCGCACCAATGCAGCTGCGAGCAGCGTCGGAATCGACCCTCTCCCCATCAGCAGCGTGTCCCGCCAGGGATGGAGCTCGGGGGCGGACCGGGGGCGCAGAGGCGAGCTGAGCTCCCCTCGTCTTCCTAGTCCTGCCCTCCTTATCCCCCTGCCGATCTTCCTCCTCGTCCTGCTCCTCTCCTCGTCCTGCTCCTCTTCCTCGTCCTCGTCTTCCTCATTCACTCCTCGTCCTGCTCCTCTCCTGCTCCTCGTCCTGCTCCTCTTCCTCGTCCTCTTCTTCCTCTTCCTGCCGACGTGGGCGGTGGGGGGGTCATGTGGACACACCCACGGGCGCAGTAGGTGAAGCTCCCGTCGGTGGGGCATTGGATAAGGAATGTGCTGGGGAGACTTCAGACCCTGGAGGGTTCCTTAGCTGATGAGGGTGGTGGCGATACCCCTGGCGGGTACACACTTGGAGTTCCACTGGCTTCCAGACCCCGGATTCCTTATCCAAGGCTTGCTTATTCAATGCCTCCGCCGTATGGGGCCACGACCCTCGTGAGGAGTATTCTGGCATGAGTTTGAGTTTCGCATGTTAACGCACCCAGTGGGGCCACGATCCTCGTGACGAGTATATGCCAGAATGACCGGAGGGATCAGATGTGGTCGCATCCACTTGGGCCGTAGGTGCAGCCCTTCACAAGGCCACGATCCTCGTGATACGTGTTCCAACATGAGCGGGGGACCGCATGCGGATGCACCTTCTGGGGCCGTAGGTAAGGCTCCGTGTGGGGGGGGGGCAATGCCCTCGCGAGGGGCGTGTCGAAATGGGAGGCGATACCACATGTGTGCGCACCTTCTGGGGCCCTTCGGTGGTGCTTCATAATGTGCCATGGTCCTCGCATGGGGTGTGCCAGAATTCGCTTGGGAGCGCATGTGGACGCACGCACTGGGGCCGTAGGTGGAGCTCCGTATGGGGCCACGACCCTCGTGAGGGGCGTGCCGAGATGGGCGGAGGACCGCATGTGGACGCACCCACTGGGGCCGTAGGTCGAGTCCCCTTATGAGGCACTGATCCTCGTAATGGGTGTGCCAACGCTGTCGGGGGGCCACGTGTCGACGTACCCACTGGGGACGTAGGCTGAGCTCCCTGTAGCGGCCACCCTCCTGGTGATATGTGTGCCGACATGGGGCGGAGGGAGCCCGTGTGGACGCACCTTCTGGGGACGCAGGTAGAGCTCCCTTCGACGCCACGATCCTTGTGAAGGGTGTGCCAACATTGGCGGGGAGGCCGCATGTGGATGCACACGCTGGAGCTGGTGGAGCCCCGTGGAGCCACGAAGCGTGGGATGAGTTCAGCGATGCTGATGTTGGTGGTTAAAACGATGATGAGGCGGATGACAATGAGGATGAGGACGTGCGAAGAGCGGTGGCGCGGGAAGGATCGGTAGGAGGAGGAGGAGGAGGAAGAGGAGGAGGAGGAGGAGGAGGAGGTGGGAGACGCTGGGCGGTGCGAATTCGAAGCGGTTATCGTGGATCACAGAGGAGTGTTGGGAAGCATTAAGCGTTACGCACAACATCCATTGTGGCAAGCACATTTGGTGGCGGACCGAGTGGTCTTTGCAAATCCCGCCAGCGTCCCCCTGTGTCGTGGAACAGATGCATCTTCGAGGCTTCCTGGGATCCCTTGGGAAGCCTCTGGGAGGCTGTTCGGGAGCAGTTTAGGCGCCTATTGGGGCCCCTTTGGGGTGTGTTGGGGGGTTATGGGGCTTGTCGGGGGCCTCTTGGGGGCCTGCTGGCGGCCTAGCATTTGAAATGGCGCAATCGCGTTAGCGATGCTGACACACAGACCGTCTTTGTCTGGCAGGTGCCAAGTCGCGATCGATTATTTCAGGATAACCAGTATTGTTTGGCGTCGTTGTTTGTGCGAGCGTGTGTTCGTTTCGCAGTTGGCATTTCGCGATCGATTATGTTGGAACGATTAGTCGTTCCTTGCGTCAGCTGTCTTTTCAGTTTTATTACTGTTTCGCGGTTCTGTTCTGGTGATCCGTTCGTTTCGACGTTTCTGTTTTGGGGGTCGAATTGTATGCGAGTCTGTTGAGTGAATCGATTGTTTTCGGTGGTTGTATCGTGGGAATCGTTTTTTGTTGGCGATTCTGTCTTCGGTGAATATATCAGGCCTGGTAGATACCGCCTAAATCACAGCCTGCCCTACTCAGTGCCCCCGAATGGGAAGAAGGTGGTTGGAAGAGGAAGCGCGTTAACCACTCACGCCCAGAGGGCTAATGGAATTATGGGTGCTGCTGCTGTCCTCCTGAGTGGCTGACGTACACGTAGCGACGATTGCACACGCGTTTGTTGTTTTCGTTTGATAGCGGTAGTGGTAGTATAGCGGTAAGGGGAAAAAACCGATGGGTGCACGAGTACCAGTACCAGTATTGGTATCAGTATCAGCACTAGAAGAAGCAGTGCCAGTGCCAGCATCAAGGCCAGTACTAGTGCTGATGCCAGGGCCAGTAGTCGTAGCAGTACGAGTAGCGGTACCACTAGTAGTTGCTTAAGATTTGCAAGATGAATCATTGCTATCGTAGGGATCGTGCGGTGGTAGCCGCAGAGCCCGTGTCATGCCTTATTGTTGTGTGGGGCAGTAGGATGAGTATAATCAGAAGGGGAAGGATGCTCATATCGATGGCGTGGGTTATGAACACATTCGCACCACCAGGTCACGTGTACAGAGAGATGCTAGAGATGAGTGGGCTGCAAGGTGAGTATTACATAGCGAAGACTGCGGGATCTTGAAACGACACGTGTAGCTCATGAGGTCGGGGGGAGGGAGCTGGAGCGAGAGAGCGCGGAGACGAGGACTGAACGACCAGAGCGGTACTGCACGCGCAAAGGCCGTCCCGGTATCTCTGTCGTCCAGGGAAGGTCAGCGTTCCCGCGCTCCACTCTTCGAGTTCCTCGCTCGTCAAGCCAGTGGGCGCAACACGTCGAATGCAGCCTCCATCGTAAGCTGAAGGAGGAACCAGCGTCGAAGGGGAACGTAGGGCATGGGAGACGTCAGCACAGTTCTGATGTCAAACGTAATCTGACGCTGGTGCTGCGCAGTGCACGGCACACCATTTCTTGTCCTCCTGCTCTGCTTCTGCTCTGCTGCTGTCCTCGTTCTGGCCCTCCCTCTCGTGTTAATCACTCCGCCTCCCTCTGCTCACCTCCCTTTCCCCGTGCTCCCCCCGCCCTTTGCTCCCCTTCCTCTCGCTCTACACCGTCTTCCTGCTGCCCCCTCTCGCCACGCGCCTCTTATCAGAGGGTCGCAAGCATCGCCGCGTTCTGGAGGTCCCCGCTGTTCGGCACTGCGAGCGTGGCCTCGTCATCTGCGGTGGCGCCAGCATCGACGGCAGGGATGGGCAGGGCCGTGCCGAGGAGACCGCGGAGCCGCGGGTGTAGCAACCTCTGTGAATACCACGTCTGATACCTCTACTCAGCTCTAATCATCACCACGTTCGATCTCTCCTGAGTAGGCACCAAAGGGGAGCCGTGCCGCCACGTCGGATGTCCCGTCAGGTGAGGCCTTTTGAAGAAAAAACGCCATAAACATCTACTTGTGACGCTCCTGCGGATTTCTTGGATCCGCGCTGGGACCCCCGAGCGGCGCCTCCGGCGCCGCCCCGGGCGCGCTCCGCGCGCCAGGGAGGGGGGTCCAGCGCAGATCCAGCGCGGAGCGCCAAGAGTTTATGTTTATGCTGTTTTTTCTTCTTCTAGCCTTCGTGCGGACATCCGAGGTCGAAGCTCCAGGAGTTACGCTCCGAGCTATCCGTCCTCCTCCTCCTCCTCCTCCTCCTCCTGGCCCCCTAACCAGTGCACCCCTCGTGAGCCCGACGTGCGGTCGGGGTCCACCTGGTGGGCCTCTGGTGCCCGAGAGAGGGGATGCGAGGCACGTCTGGGCTTCGGTCGGGCGTGTCCCTTACAGGAGGAAAAAATCCAGAAATAATCAAACAACAATCTGGGGACGATTGTCTAGTATTTGATGAGTCCGTTTGAACATGTTTGGATTTTTGTTTTTAATTTTTCGTCCAAGATCCGCCTGTAGGGGGGCATGCCCGACCTATGTCTAGGCTCCAGAATTTGATTTCTGGATTCGGCGTTTCAGATGGACCCCCCCACGGCAATTAAGCTCCATGGCGCCGCCAGCGTAATTATCAGGCGCCCCGCGGCCAGCCTGATCTACGGAAGTAAATGTAACGAGTGCGTGCCATATAAGAATGCAGCCCTCGCACGTCCTGTAGCTACACAAGCTTGAAGAGTTGAGTTCTAGGGCGAGTGCCCTCTGCAAGCGCAACCATCGCACGTCCCGAGGCCATGCAGTCTCGATGACGCGAGGTCTGACATGAATTATTTCTCCAGGCAGTAGCCCCCGCACTTCGTCTTCCCATCATCTACGCAGAGCTTGCAGTTCTGGTATGGCTCATCATCTCCGAGCATCAGGCTCACGCCACCAGCGGCCTTCCAAGCTCCAGGGTTGTTAGGTTCCTCGACGATTTGCGATCCAGCTGTTTGCGGCCAACGCTGCCACCGTGTAACATGCATGCATCATGGTTCTCACGAGCTCTCCCGAGCATGCGCGGTGGAAGCACCCTGAGAAGCACCGGTGACAGAGACTAGCAGGAGCTTCCACGCAGCTCCTGCCCGATGCTGTCATGCTCTTGGCTTGGTCTCCAGGAGCACCCGCCGCGTGCCCGGCCGCGGCACCGCGGTTCTCGGCAGTCGCGCCCTCGTCCCCGCCCCTCCGTACTCCTCCGAGCTCTTCCGAGGCTTTCCGGCTCCTTCGCCCGGTCTCCACTCCTTTACAAAATCTTGCCCATTCCTCATGACTCCACTCCACTCCACTGCTTCTCATTTTGTGCCGCCCGCCATGCCCTGCTCAAATGCGCTCTTTCCCCCCCCCACGCCCTCAATCCATTTGTTCTCTTGTTCTGAAGCTCCCTTCCACTTTTCCTGATTTCCCCGTACTCTTCTGCCCGTCTGTTCGGCACTGCCCTTCTCTCTCTCTCTCTTTCCGTCTCTGACCAGGGGTGGCCCTCGCTTCCTCCTCTCTCCCCTTGCGCCTCCTCCCGTACGCTTCCTCCTCATCTTCGAGGGGGACGAGGAAGCCTTCGCAAGCGTCGCAAGTGGGGCGTGTGTTTCGTGTCGGCGGCGGCTGCGGCGACGAGGAGGAGGAGGAGGAGGAGGAGGAGGATGAGGAGGAGGTTGGAGGAGGGAGGAGGGAGGTTGGAGGAGGGAGGAGGTTGGAGGAGGGAGGAGGGAGGAGGGAGGAGTGATGATGATGATGATGATGATGATGATGATGATGATGATGATGATGATGATGATGATGATGATGATGATGATGATGATGATGATGATGATGGTGATGGTGATACTGATGATGACGATGATGATGATGATTATGATGATGGTAATGATGATAATGATGATGATGACGATGACGATGATGATGATGATGCTGATGATGATGATGATGCTGATGATGATGATGATGATGATGATGATGATACTGCTGATGATGATGCTGATGATGATGCTGATACTGATGATGATGCTGCTGCTGATGCTGATGCTGATACTGATGATGATGCTGATGATGATGCTGATGATGATGCTGATGATGATGATGATGCTGATGACACTGATGATGATGATGATGATGATGATGATGATGATGATGATGAGGAGGAGGAGGAGGAGGAGGAGGAGGAGGAGGAATAGCCTTCGCAAGCGTCCGCGAGCTCCCGGCCAAAAGAGGCGTTGGTCCAAGCAGCGGCGTCAGAGGGCGTTCGGCCAGCAAGGAGGCGCCGGGCCGAACAGAGGCGTCATCGGAGTCAGCGAGCGTCGGGCCCCCCTCCTTCTCCTCCTGCTCCTCTTCCTCTCCTCCTCCTCCTCCTCCTCTTCCTCCTCCTCCTCCTCCTCCTCCTCCACCTCCTCCTCCTCCTCCTCCTCCTCCTCCTCCTCCTCCTCCTCCTCCTCCTCCTCCCCCCCGTCAGAGGCGTCAACGGCGTCAGGCTTATGAGCGGCGGCGCCGCAACCCAGCGGTCGAGTTGAGTCTTCAAAGAACGTCTCTGCGTCTTCCGCCGTGCCAGGGGCCCCTGAGGGCGCTGGCCCTGAGTTTGTTCTTACTCGAGGGGTGGTGTGAGCATGACCTGCAGTGGAGGCCCATGCCAAGAAACACCCTACCTGCCTCCAGGTTGCCCTGAGTGTCTTGGGTTTCGATGGTTTTGCGATGGAGAAGTGACGTTCCCACACCAAAAATCAATGGACGTCCTGCGGTCTCAGGGTTGGGTTTCTTGTGGGAGGTTTCTTATGGTCGAGCTCCTACTGTAATGGCCTTCGGCCCATCCCGCCACCATGCCTGGGTTGTGGGTCATAGGCCATAGACCTCTAGGATGTTCGCTGGGATGTCGTGGGAGGCCTCTCGGGGGCCTTTGGAGGGCTGCTTTGAAGCCTCTCGGGTGCCGTTTTGGGGCCTCGTGGGGGCCTCTTGGGGCCTCTTGCGGGCTTCTTGGGGGCGCCTTTGGGCCTCCTGGGGGCCCCTTCTTGGGGCGGAAGGCTCGGATGTTCGCTTCGTCTTCCCCCTCTTGGGGGGGCTCTCTTGGGCCGTCCTGGGCGCCTCTGGGGCCGTATTGGAGTCCTGTTGGGCCGTCTTGAGGATTTTTGGTGGCCTCTTGGGCCGTCTTGGGGCGGTCTTCGGGGCTTCTTGGGCCGTCTTGGAGCGTCGGAGGCTCAAAAAGTACAGTCCCAAGCACATGGACATCCTGAGGAGAGTCGGCGATTTGGGGCTCTCGGGTCCCTCTCGGGAAGGCTCTTGGGCTCTCTTTGGGTGCCTCGCAGGTTTCTTGGGCCGTCTTGGGGCCATCGTGGGCGTCTTGGACCGATCGTGAGGCGATTCGAGGCCCTTTTCGACTGTCTTGGGGTCCTCTTGGGGCGCTCTCGGCCCGTCTTGGAGCCCTCTTGGGCCCGAGAAAATCATGCGACAAGACGCGGCGCGACCCCGGGGGCGCGCCAGGAGCCCCAGAAGATTTGGGAATTCGGGCTCCGGGCCCCTTCAGGAGTTCTCCAGATGGAGGGCTGAGGCTTCGGGGCTCAGGCCAAGGACCTGGCTGCACTCCAGCTCGTGCCGCGGGGTACGGTGGCGGATGTCTCAGGGGTGGACAGAACCTCCACCCTGACACGTCGATTAGTGAATTGTCCGTTTTCGGTTCTCGAGAGGGCGTCGCGGCCGTCATTTTCCAGGCTTGCGCCCGCCAGGTTTGGGCCCGAGGTCGTTTTCACTAAACCGCCTTTTGCTAAGGGGGGTCCTGTCCATCCCCGAATCTTACGCCTGCTACGGAAAACGGTGGACAAACATTCAAGTTTGGTGACTCAGCAAGGTTTCGGCTAATCATTGTTACGGGCGGAGCTGCTCACGCGCTTTCTGTAGGGAAAAAGCACACTGGAAAACACATCCACGTACTGTTGGTTTTCCCACCGAACATGCATGTTTCCCCACCGCAGTCAGCCTGAGGAACGCCAGTCACTTCGCAGGAAAGGGCGTCCCGAGAGCTCATGCACCTGAGCGCCTGTTGGTGGGGTGGTCGTAAAGCATCCGGCTCTCAGCAGCCCGCCTGCAGCTGAAGTCAGTCAGTCCGTCGAGGAGCGGACGATCCTCATGCAGGCGGGGTGGACGCCGCGGAGGAGGCGCAGCAGCAGCAGCAGAAGCAGCAGCAGCAGCAGCAGCAGCAGCAGCAGCAGCAGCAGCAGCAGCAGAGAGATCTGGCACGGAGGCGAAGGAAGCGGTGTCGAAGCAGCCTGCGCCACGAGAGGCCCAGGGCGAAGTCAGCAGAGGGTCTTCGGAGGAGGACAAGGAGGAGGAGGAGCTGCTGCATCCCGAGTGCCCCCGAGGCGCTCCGCCGCCCCGGGCGCCCCTGCCGCACTCGAGGTGATGGTAAGCTCTGGCTGTTCGGGAGAACCTCCTCCTCCTCCTTCCAGACTGTGGGGTGGTCTTCTTGATCATGGTCTCCTGCGCAGGGCGTTCCTAAAGGGCGTGCTCTGGCCTGCCTGATGCGGCCGCCCCGGATTCTGGCACAGCATGTTCCGTGGGGGCCCGAGGAGCTGCTCGCGGCAGAGTCTGGGGAGTTTCTTGCTCGGGGTGTTCTGCCTGCTGCGGCCGCCCGAGATTCTGGCATATCACACTCCGCAGGGGGCCCGAGGAGTTCCTCGCCAGAGCCTGGGGAGATCCGCCGATCCCAGAGGACGGCAACAGCGCGCATGAGGGGGCCGTGCGCTCGAGCGTGGTGCCACCTGCACGCCCAGGGACCAGCCCTGGGCGCACGTCCCGCCGTCGTTGTCGTCAACCCTCGCTGGAGGACCTGACTGCTCCAGTTGGGAGCCCAGCCCAGGGGCGTCCGTCCTTGGGCGTGATGTCGCCCTGGCTGCATGGTATAAAGGGTGGCCCTTCGCCGCGATGACCTTTGGCGCGCGGCTTTCCGGGGGCGCGGGGTGGGCGGGTGGGGCGGCCCACGCCTGCCGCTGCCGTCGCATCGCGCGGAACGATCGGCAAGCCGCGCATCAAACGCCACTCCAGCCCAGGGCCACTCATTGCGTGCAGCCGAGCGCGGTGCTCTCGGCAGCCGGGCCTCCCTCCCCCGCCCTGCTCTCTTCCACTTGTGGCCCGCGCCCCGCGCTCGGCGCGCCCCGCCGGTACCGACCCCTCGCTCCTGCGTTCGCCGGCGCTGCCGATTGTCACCGGGCGCGTTCCACCAGTTCGCAAAGCGCCGACCCGCGAACGTCAGAACAAAAATAACAAACGTCTGCTTCGATGTGACGCATCGTAGATTCCCCTCGGCGGATCCAGGCCAGTTGCGAGCAGTTACTCTGCGAGTGGTGGAGCGCGCGTGTCTAGATTGAAGAGGTATAGCCAAGCACAGTGCTGCTGATCTCCCGGGGGCGGGCCTCAGGGCTCCTCTCTGTCTTCTCGTCTGCCGGCGGGGGGGTCGAGCATCTTGCCCTCGCTCCGGGCCTGACGCTATCAGCCTCCGCCGCGGGGCCTGCCCCGCCCAGGCTGGAGGACCAGCCCAGGGGCCACGGGCCTGGAGGCAGCTGTAGAAGTCCCTGGCGACCGCGGGCGTGACCGGGGCGGGGGGCAAGACCCCTTCGCGCCGTGAAGAAGTCAGGACGGGAGGGTTGTCGCTGCTCGGGGTTTCCGACCCCTTCACAGGGCCTCGGTGCCGTCAACAAAATTATAGCCGGAGTGCAGTATCCCCAAACAGGGTTTTTAGACCCACTGCGGTTTCCAAGGTCGATTGCGTGCCCGTCCAGTGCGGGCTGGCATGGCATGTTAAAACATGTCTCCTCCTCCTCCTCCTGCTCCTCCTCCTCCTCCTCCTCCTCCTCGTCCACCTCCTATTCATCCCGAAAGGCATCTCGGAGCCCAGAGTTGCGAGGATGTCTCCAGCGTAACGGGCTGGACCACCTCGCGCGCGGCATTTCGGACCCCAGAGTTGCGACGATGTCTCGGGCGAAACGTGCTGCGAGGAAGTCTCAGGCGAAACGGGCCGGACCACCTCGAGCGCGGCGTCTCAGAACTCCGAGTTGCGGGGGCCTCCTGGTGCCTCCTGGGGCCTCCTGGGGACCTCCTGGGGCTTCCTCCTGGGCCTCCTGTGGCCTCCTGAACTCCACCTGGGGTTTCCTGAAGCCTCTTGGGGCTCCCAGGGGGGATATCTAACCTGTGGCCGCTTGGGCCCCTCAAAATACAGGGGGGGGCCACAAGAGCAGGAAAAATCAACGAATCGACACCGGATGTGAATTAACTTGACACGTTCTGATAGGGGGCCTCCTGGGGCCTCCTGGGAGCCTCCTGGGAATCTCCTGCGGATCCCTGGGGCCTGTCCTGGGCGTCCTGCGGCCTCCTGAAGCTCTCTGGGGCCTCCCCCTCTCCTCCTGCCTGCTCCCTCATGCACATCATCCGACTCCTCCTTCTCCCTTCCATCTCCTCCTCCTCCTCCTCCTCCTCCTCCTCCTCCTCCTCCACCTCTTGTTCATCCCGAACGGCATCTCGGAGCCTAGAGTTGCGAGGATGTCTCCAGCGTAACGGGCTGGACCACCTCGCGCGCGGCATCTCGAACCCCAGAGTTGCGACGATGTCTCGGGCGAAACGTGCTGCGAGGAAGTCTCAGGCGAAACGGGCCGGACCACCTCGAGCGCGGCGTCTCAGAGCTCCGAGTTGCGGGGGCCTCCTGGTGCCTCCTGGGGCCTCCTGGGGACCTCCTGGGGCTTCCTCCTGGGCCTCCTGTGGCCTCCTGAACTCCACCTGGGGTTTCCTGAAGCCTCTTGGGGCTCCCAGGGGGGATATCTAACCTGTGGCCGTTTGGGCCCCTCCAAATGGAGGGGGGGGCACAAGAGCAGGAAGAATCAACGAATCGACACCGGATGTGTATTAACTTGACACGTTCTGATAGGCGGCCTCCTGGGGCCTCCTGGGAGCCTCCTGGGAATCTCCTGGAGACCCCTGGGGCCTGTCCTGGGCGTCCTGCGGCCTCCTGGTGCCTCCTGGGGCCTCCTGGGGACCTCCTGGAGCTTCCTCCTGGGCCTCCTGTGGCCTCCTGAACTCCACCTGAGGTTTCCTGAAGCATCTTGGGGCTCCCAGGGGGGATATCTAACCTGTAGCCGCTTGGGCCCCTCAAAATGGAGGGGGGCCACAAGAGCAGGAAAAATCAACGAATCGACACCAGATGTGTATTAACTTGACACGTTCTGATAGAGGGCCTCCTGGGGCCTCCTGGGAGCCTCATGGGAATCTCCTGGAGACCCCTGGGGCCTGTCCTGGGCGTCCTGCGGCCTCCTGGACCTCTCTGGGGCCTCCTGAGGCTCGCAGGGTCCCATGGAGGATATGTAACATGTGGTCTTCTGGGCCCCCAGGCTGGACCACCTCTTGCGCAGCATCTGAGAGCTCAGAGTTGCGAGAATGTCTTGTGCGAAACAGGCCGGACCACCTTGCGCACGGCATCTCAGAGCTCAGAGTTGCAAGGATGTCTCAGGCGAGACGGGCCGGACCACCTCGCGCAGGGCATCTCAGAGCTCAGAAGTTCGAGGATGTCTCAGGCGAAACGGGCCGGACCACCTCTCGCGCGGCATCTCCGAAGTCAGAGTTTCGAGGATGTCTCAGGCGAAACGGGCCGGACCACCTCGCGCAAGGCATCGCAGAGCTCAGAGTTTCGAGGATGTCTCAGGCGAAACGGCCCGGACCACCTCTCGCACGGCACCTCGGGGCTCAGAGTTCGAGGATGTCTCAAGCGAAACGGCCCGGACCACCTCTCGCGCGGCGTCCCGGAGCGCAACTTTTCGAGGATGTCTCAGGCGAAACGGCCAATCCCGGCCAACTCAGAAACGAGAGTTGTGAGGATGTCTCAAGCGAAACGGCCAAAGCCATAAAATTTGTGTGAGGATGTCTCTGCTCCGCCTTCCCTCGGCCGGAGTTAGTTTTTATGGCAACAGCACCCCGTTCAGCAAGCTGTTTGGGGAAAAATCGTGACGTCGGATGTCTGGGGAGGGCGGAAGGCAGTGCGCGCATGACGAATGCTGAGGCGGCAGAAACGACGACGGCGGGGACGGGGAGGCGGAGGCAGAGGCGCAGCAGCGGGAGGCGGGAGGCGGGAGGAGGGAAGAAGAGGAACCAGGCGGGAAGTGGGAAGAGGGAGGCGGGAGAAGGAATGAGAGAGGTTGTGATTGGAGCTCCTGTGCTACGAAACGTCTCAGGCAGAATGGGCCAGACCATCTCGCGCGCAACATCTTCGAGCCTCGCATTGCGAGGATGGCTCAATCGAAACGGGCTGGACCACCTCGCGAGCGACATCTTGGAGCTCAGTATTGAAAGGATGTCTCAAACGAAACGGGCCGGACAATCTTTCGTACACGTTTTGATGACAAGTCCACATCGCACTCGCTTCCCGTTAGGTCCTCTCCTGCAACTCCCTTCCTTCTCCCTCCTCCTCCTCCTCCTCCTCCTCCTCCTCCTTCTCCTCCTCCTCCTCCCCCTCCTCCTGTTTGCTCCCTCATGCACATCATCCGCCTCCTCCTTCTCCCTTCCATCTCTTTCTCCTTCTCCTCCTCTTCCTCCTCCTCCTCCTCCTCCTCCTCCTTCTCCCCGACCTCCTCTTCATCCCGAACGGCATCTCGGAGCCTAGAGTTGCGAGGATGTCTCCAGCGTAACGGGCTGGACCACCTCGCGCGCGGCATCTCGGACCCCAGAGTTGCGACGATTTCTCGGGCAAACGTGCTGCGAGGAAGTCTCAGGCGAAACGGGCCGGACCACCTCGAGCGTGGCGTCTCAGAGCTCCGAGTTGCTGGGGCCTCCTGGTGCCTCCTGGTGCCTCCTGGGGACCTCCTGGGGCTTCCTCCTGGGCCTCCTGTGGCCTCCTGGGGTTTCCTGAAGCCTCCTGGGGCTCCCAGGGGGGATATCTAACCTGTGGCCGCTTGGGCCTCTCCAAATGGAGGGGGGGGCACAAGAGCAGGAAGAATCAACGAATCGACACCGGATGTGTATTAACTTGACACGTTCTGATAGGGGCCTCCTGGGGCCTCCTGGGAGCCTCCTGGGAATCTCCTGGGGACCCCTGGGGCCTGTCCTGGGCGTCCTGCGGCCTCCTGGAGCTCTCTGGGGCCTCCCCCTCCTCCTGCCTGCTCCCTCATGCACATCATCCGCCTCCTCCTTCTCCCTTCCATCTCCTCCTCCTCCTCCTCCTCTCCTCCTCCACCTCCTCTTCATCCCGAACGGCATCTCGGAGCCTAGAGTTGCGAGGATGTCTCCAGCGTAACGGGCTGGACCACCTCGCGCGCGGCATCTCGGACCCCAGAGTTGCGACGATGTCTCTGGCGAAACGTGCTGCGAGGAAGTCTCAGGCGAAACGGGCCGGACCACCTCGAGCGCGGCGTCTCAGAGCTCCGAGTTGCGGGGGCCTCCTGGGGCCTCCTGGGACCTCCTGGTGACCTCCTGGGGCTTCCTCCTGGGCCTCCTGTGGCCTCCTGAACTCCACCTGGGGTTTCCTGAAGCCTCTTGGGGCTCCCAGGGGGGATATCTAACCTGTGGCCGTTTGGGCCTCTCCAAATGGAGGGGGGGGGGCACAAGAGCAGGAAAAATCAACGAATCGACACCGGATGTGTATTAACTTGACACGTTCTGATAGGCGGCCTCCTGGGGCCTCCTGGGAGCCTCCTGGGAATCTCCTGGGGACCCCTGGGGCCTGTCCTGGGCGTCCTGCGGCCTCCTGGACCTCTCTGGGGCCTCCTGAGGCTCGCAGGGTCCCATGGAGGATATGTAACATGTGGTCTTCTGGGCGCCCAGGCTGGACCACCTCTCGCGCAGCATCTGAGAGCTCAGAGTTGCGAGAATGTCTTGTGCGAAACAGGCCGGACCACCTTGCGCACGGCATCTCAGAGCTCAGAGTTGCAAGGATGTCTCAGGCGAGACGGGCCGGACCACCTCGCGCAGGGCATCTCAGAGCTCAGAAGTTCGAGGATGTCTCAGGCGAAACGGGCCGGACCACCTCTCGCGCGCCATCTCCGAAGTCAGAGTTTCGAGGATGTCTCAGGCGAAACGGGCCGGACCACCTCTCGCGCGCCATCTCCGAAGTCAGAGTTTCGAGGATGTCTCAGGCGAAACGGCCCGGACCACCTCTCGCACGGCACCTCGGGGCTCAGAGTTTCGAGGATGTCTCAAGCGAAACGGCCCGGACCACCTCTCGCGCGGCGTCCCGGAGCGCAACTTTTCGAGGATGTCTCAGGCGAAACGGCCAATCCCGGCCAACTCAGAAACGAGAGTTGTGAGGATGTCTCAGGCGAAACGGCCAAAGCCATAAAATTTTTGTGAGGATGTCTCTGCTCCGCGTTCCCTCGGCCGGAGTTAGTTTCTACCACAACAGCACCCCGTTCAGCAAGCTGTTTGGGGAAAAATCCAGGGTGAAAGCCCTGTCAATGGCAAGGGGTCCAGACCTTTGGTGGTCCACGTAATGAAAAAATGATGCCGTCGGGGATTTGGGGGAGAGCGGAAATGGCCTGTCACGCCGCGATTCGCGCCGGCGCCGTCTAGGAATGCCTAGAGATGGCGCGTTCCCAGACGGCGCCGGCGCGAACCGTAACGCGACTATGGGGAGGGTCGTGACGTGACTAGGGGGAGGAGAGGAGAAGGGGGGTTGGTGGGGCCGGTCAAAAGCGTTATCGCGAATTATCGAACATTTGGGTTTTGTGTTGTTTGGCTTCAGTCGGGCCTTTCCTTCTACAGGAGGGATATTCACAAGTAGTCAAACATTCGCATGGGAACGATTTTTTGAATTCTTTGCACTTTGGGAGTATTTTTGAGTATTTTCATGTTTTCGCCCAAAACGAAGGGGACAGCCCGACCTAATGTTTGGCATGTCACCCTGCATCGCCCAGGGTGGCATCCAGAAGGCCTCGGACTGGCCGCAGGGTAGCTCCAGCAATGGTCCCCCAAGACGCCCTCAAGACCCGCTGGGGAGCCCCGAGAAAGAGCCCCTGAGGCCCGCAAGGCCCCCCCCCAAAGTTGACGCCCTGTGCGTTTCTGCAAGGCTCTCTCTCTCTCTCTCTCTTTCTCTCTTTCTCTCTCTCTCTCTCTCTTTTTTTTTTTTTCTCTCTCTCTCTCTCTCTCTCTTTCTCCCTCTTTCTCTCTCTCTCTCTCTCCCTCTCTCGCTCTCTCTCTCTGTTTTTATTGCTTGTTTTCGTAATTGTTTGTTGCGCTCGTTTCTTCTTTCCCTCTCTCTCTCTCTCCCTCTTTCTCTCTGTATCTATGCGTACACTTTTTTCGCACCTGCAAGACGGGCCAATGGCAGAGAAGGAGGTCGTGGTGGGTGGGTGAAACCAACGAGGGACAACCATCGGTACAATCGTGTCCATGCATCGCACAATCTTTATCGGCCTCACGATCTACCTGCACCACTTTCTGTATACATATATATATATACGCATACAGATAGATGTTTCTATCAATCGATCGCACTGTCTATCTAGTCGCCGATCGACCTCACCAACAATGTGTCCATTGCAAAATATAATACGATTTCATCACTATTCTCGTCATCAGTCTCCCTATCGATCTCACTATCTTTCTTTTGATCTATCTGCCTCTCGATCTCACTGTCTACCCATCGGGGCATCCATCTGGACAACCATACCGTTTCTTGCTTGTTTTTTTGGCCAGCCTATTGAGGCGTCGAAGGTGCTGAGCGCTCGTTTTTGGCTGGAACCCATCAGGACAAATATCGGGACAACCATCGGGACAACCATCGGGACAACCATCGGGACAACCATCGGGACAGCCATCGGGATAACCATCGGGACAACCGTCAGGAGAACTATCAGGACAACCGTCGTGACAACCAAGACAGTCATCGAGACAGCCATCGGGCCAACCATCGGGACAACCATCGGGCCAACCATGGGGACAACCATCGGGCCAACCATCGGGACAACCTGTGGGGACACCCATCGGGCCAACCATCGGGACAACCTGTGGGGACAGCCATCGGGACAACCATCGGGACAACCATACCGTTTCTGATTTTTTTTGGCCAACCGTTCGAGGCGTCGGAGGTGCCGAGCGCTTTTTGGGCAGGATAGTTACCGGGACAACCACTGGGACAACCATCGGGACAACCATCGGGACCTTCATCGGGACAGCCATTGGGATAATCATCGAGACAACCGTCGGGAGAACCTAGCAGGAACACCGTCGTGACAACCATCGAGACAGTCATCGGGCCAACCATCGGGACAACCATCGGGACAACCATCGGGCCAACCATCGGGACAACCATCGGGCCAACCATCGGGACAACCATCGGGCCAACCATCGGGCCAACCAGTGGGACAGCCATCGGGACATCCATCGGGACAACCATGCCGCTTCTTGATTGTTTGGCCAACCTATCGAGGCGTCGAAGGTGCCGAGCTTTTTTTGGGGCTGGAACCCATCAGGATAATTTTCGGGGCAACCACTGGGACAACCATCGGGACAACCATCGGGACAACCATCGGGACAGCCCTCGGGACAATCATCGGGACAACCGTCGGGAGAACCAGTGGAACGACCGTCGTGACAACCATCTAGACAGTCATCGGGCCAACCATCGGGACAATCATCGGGAGAACCATCGGGCCAACCATCGGGACAACCATCGGGCCAACCATCGGGACAACCTATGGGGACAACCATCGGGCCAACCTGTGGGACATTCATCGGTACAATTATCGGGACAACCATACCACTTCTTGGTTGTTTTTTTAGCCAAACTATCGAGGCGTCGAAGGTGCCGAGCTTTTTTTGGGGCTGGAGCCCATCAGGGCAATTATCGGGACAACCATTGGGACAACCATCGGGACAACCATCGGGACAGCCATCGGGACAGCCCTCGGGATAATCATCGGGACAACCGTCGGGAGAACCAGCGGAACAACCGTCGTGACAACCATCGAGACAGTCATCGGGCCAACCATCGGGACAACCATCGGGACAACCATCGGGACAACCATCGGGCCAACCGTCGGGAGAACCTGTGGGGACAACCATCGGGCCAACCAGTGGGACATCCATCGGGGCAACCATCGGGACAACCATACCGTTTCTTGGTTGTTTTTTTGGCCAACCGTTCGAGGCGTCGGAGGGGCCGAGCGCTTTTTTGGGCTGGAGCCCATTAGGGCAAATATCGGGACAACACTTGGGACGACATTCGGGACAACCATCGGCACCACCATCGGAGCAGCCATCGGGCCAACCATCGGGACAACCGTCGGGAGAACCAGCGGAACAACCATCGGGACAACCATCGGGCCACTTATCGGGTCAACCATCGGGCCAACCGTCGGGACAACCATCGGGTCAACCATCTGGCCAACCACTCCGGCAACCATCGGGACAACCATGGGGACAGCCATACCGTGTCTTGGTTGTTTTTTAGCCAAACTATCGAGGCGTCAAACTATTTTAGCCAGACTATCGTTTTCTTAGACAACCATGGGGACAGCCATGCCGAGCGCTTTTTTGGGCTGGAGCCCATCAGGATAATTATCGGGGCAACTACTGGGACAACCATCGGGATATCCATCGGGACCACCATCGGGACAGCCATCGGGATAACCATCGGGCCAACCGTCTGGAGAACCAGCGGAACAACCGTCGTGACAATCATCGAGGCAGTCATCGGGCCAACCATCGGGACAACCATCGGGACAGCCATCGGGCCAACCAGTGGGACAACCATCGGGCCAACCATCGGGACAACTTGTGGGGACAACCATCGGGCCAACCAGTGGGACAACCATCGGGACAACCATACCGTTTCTTGGTTGTTGCTTTAGCCAACCGATCGAGGCGTCGAAGGTGCCAAGCGCTTTTTTTGGCTGGAATCCATCCGGATTATTATCGGGACAACCACTGGGACAACCACTGGGACAACCATCGGGACAACCATCGGGACAACCATCGGGACAGCCCTCGGGACAACCATCGGGACAACCGTCGGGAGAATCAGCAGAACAACCGTCGTGGCAACCATCTAGACAGTCATCGGGCCAACCATCGGGACAACCATCGGGACAACCATCGGGCCAACCATCGGGAAAACCATCGGGCAAACCGTCGGAGCAACCTGTGGTGACAACCATCGGGCCAACCAGTGGGACAACCATCGGGGCAACCATGGGGACAACCATACCGTGTCTTGGTTGTTTTTTAGCCAACTTGTCGAGGCGTCGAATTTGCCGAGCGTTTCTTTGGGCTGGAACCCATCAGGATACTCATCGGGACAACCATTGGGACAACCATCGGAATAGCCATCGGGACCACCATCGGGACAGCCCTCGGGACAACCATCGGGACAACCGTCGGGAGAACAAGCGGAACAACCGCCGTGACAACCCTCGAGACAGTCATCGGGCCAACCATCGGGACAACCATCGGGCTCGGGACAACCATCGGGTCAACCGTCGGGGCAACTTGTGGGGACACCCATCGGGCCAGCCATCGGGACAGCCATCGGGACAACCATCGGGACCACCATGCCGTTTCTTGGTTGTTTGTTTAGCCAGCCTATCGAAGCGTCGGCGGTTTCGAGCGCTTTTTTGGGCTGGAACCCGTCAGGATAATTCCCTACCTAGGCTCTGCCTAGAAGGGTTCTTACTCTGTTAGCTTAAAGGGGCCGGGCAGTGCAACACGCCCCGGGCGGTTCCCCCAGTCCCCGCCCCGCGGTTCCCCCAGTCCCCTGGGAGCTTTAGCTTTAGCTTCAGCTTTAGCTTTAGCTTTAGCTTAGCTTTAGCTTAGCTTTAGCTTAGCTTTAGCTTAGCTTTAGCTTAGCTTTAGCTTAGCTTTAGTTTAGCGCTGGCTTAGCTTTAGCTTTAGCTTAGCTTTAGCTTAGCTTTAGCTTAGCTTTAGCTTAGCTTTAGCTTAGATTTAGCTTAGCTACAGCTTAGCTTTAGCTTAGCTTTAGCTTAGCTTTAGCTTAGTTTTAGCTTAGCTTTAGCTTAGCTTTAGCTTAGCTTTAGCTAGCTTTAGCTTAGCTTTAGTTCAGCGCTGGCTTATATTTAGCTTAGCTTCATCTTAGCGTTAGTTTAGCGTTAGCTTAGCTTTAGCTTTAGCTTTAGCTTAGCTTCAGCTTAGTTTTAGCTTTAGCTTTAGCTTTAGTTTAGCTTTAGCTTAACGTTAGCTTAGCTGTAGCTCAGCTGTAGCTCAGCTTTAGCTTAGCTTTAGTTTAGCTTTAGCCTAGCTTTAGCTTAGCTTTAGCTTAGCTTTAGCTTAGCTTCAGCTTAGTTTTAGCTTTAGCTTTAGCTTTAGTTTAGCTTTAGCTTAGCGTTAGCTTAGCTGTAGCTCAGCTGTAGCTCAGCTTTAGCTTAGCTTTAGCTTAGCTTTAGCCTAGCTTTAGCTTAGCTTTAGCTTAGCTTTAGCTTAGCTTTAGCTTAGCTTTAGCTTAGCTTTAGCTTAGCTTTAGTTTAGCTTTAGCTTAGCTTTAGCTTAGCTTTAGCTCAGCTGTAGCTTAGCTGTAGCTTAGCTTTAGTTTAGCTTTAGCTTAGCTTTTTCTGTTACTACTAATGCTGCTTTCCTAGGGGCTCCAACTCCTAGGTAGGGTCGCACTGGGATAATTATTGGGACAGTCATCGGGACAACCATCGGGATAACCATCGGGACCACCATCGGGACAACCGTCGGGACAACCGTCGGGACAACCATCGGGACAACCACCGGGACAACCATACCGTTTTTTGGTTGTTGTTTCAGCCAACCTATCGGGACGTTGAAGGTGCCGAACGCTTTTTTGGGCTGGAACCCATCAGGATAATTAGCGGGACAGCCACTGGGACAACCATCGGGATAACCATCGGGACCACCATCGGGACAGCCATCGGGATAACCATCGGGACAACCGTCGGGAGAACCAGCGGAACAACCGTCGTGACAACCATCGAGGCAGTCATCGGACCAACCATTGGGACAACCATCGGGCCAACCATCGGGCCAACCAGTGGGACAACCATCGGGCCAACCGTCGGGACAACCTGTGGGGACAACCATTGGGTCAACCAGCGGGCCAACCATCGGGACAACCATCGGGACAACCATACCGTTTCTTGGTTGTTGCTTTAGCCAACCTATCGATGCGTCGAAGGTGCCGAACGCTTTTTGGGGCTGGAATCCATCAGGAAATTTTCGGGACAGCTACTGGGACAACCATCGGGATAACCATCGGGACCACCGTCGGGACAGCCATCGGGATAACCATCGGGCCAACCGTCGGGAGAACCAGCGGAACAACCGTGAGACAATCGAGACAGTCATCGGGCCATCGGGACAACCATCGGGACAACCATCGGGCCAACCATCGGGCCAACCATCGTGCCAACCGTCGGGACAGTAACTGTCGGGACAACCATCGGGCCAACCAGTGGGACAACCATTGGGACAACCATCGGGACAACCATCGGGACCACCATCGGGACAGCCATCGGGATAACCACCGGGACAACCGTCGGGAGAACCAGCGGAACAACTGTCGTGACAACCATCGATACAGTCATCGGGCCAACCATCGGGACAACCATCGGGACAACGGGCCAACCATCGGGCCAACCGTCGGGACAACTTGTGGAGACAATCACTGTCGGGACAACCATCGGGCCAACCAGTGGGACAACCATCGGGACAACCATCGGGGCAACCATACCGTTTCTTGGTTGTTGTTTTAACCAACCTATCGAGGCGTCGAAGGTGCCGAGCGCTTTTTAGGGCTGGAACCCATCAGGATACTTACCTTGACAACCACTGGGACAACCATCGGGATAACCATCGGTACCACCATCGGGACAGCCATCGGGATAACCACCGGGACAACCGTCGGGAGAACCAGCGGAACAACCGTCGTGACAACCATCGAGACAGTCATCGGGCCAACTGTCGGAACAACCATCGGGACAACCATCGGGACAACCATACCGTTTCTTGGTTGTGTCTTTAGCCAATTTATCGAGGCGTCGAAGGTGTCGAGCTTTTTTGGGGGGCTGGAACCGATCAGGATGTTTATCGGGAGAACCACTGGAACAACCATCGGGATAACCATCGGGACCACCATCGGGACCACCATCGGGACAGCCATCGGGATAACCATCGGGACACCCGTCGGGAGAACCAGCGGAACAACCGTCGTGACAACTATCGAGACAGTCATCGGGCCAGCCATCGGGACAACCATCGGGCCAACCATCGGGCCAACCGTCGGGACATCCTGTGGGGACAATATCTGTTGGGACAACCATCGGGCCAACCAGTGGGACAACCATTGGGGCAACCGTCGGGACAACCATACCGTTTCTTGTTTGTTTCTTCAGCCAACCTATCGAGGCGTCGAAGGTGCCGGGCGCTTTTTTGGGCTGGAACCCATCAGGACAATTTTCGGGACAACCACTGGGACAACCATCGGGATACCCATCAGGACCACCATCGGGACAGCCATCGGGATAACCATCGGGACAACCGTCGGGAGAACCAGCGGAACAGCCGTCGTGACAACCATCGAGACAGTCATCGGGCCAACCATCGGGACAACCATCGGGACAACTATTTGGCCAACCATCGGGCCAACCGTCGGGACAACTTGTGGAGACAATATCTGTTGGGACAACCATCGGGCCAACCAGTGGGACCACCATCGGGACAATCATCGGGACAACCATACCGTCTCTTGGTTGTTGTTTTTAGCCAACCGGTCGAGGCGTCGAAGGTGCCGAGCGCTTTTTGGGGCTAGAACCCATCAGGGTTATCATCGGGACAACCATCGGGAAAACCATCGGGACCACCATCGGGACCACCATCGGGACAGCCATCGGGATAACCATTGGGACAACCGTCGGGAGAACCAGCGGAACAACCGTCGTGACAACCATCGAGACAGTCATCGGGCCAACTGTCGGAACAACCATCGGGACAGCCATGGGACAACCATCGGGCCAACCGTCGGGACAACCTGTGGGGACAATCACTGTTGGGACAGTCATCGAGGCAGCCTTTGGCCAACCATCGGGACAGCCATGGGACCACCACGGGGCGACCGCGCGCCCAAGTCCGCCGAACCGTTGGAGGAGAGCCGTGTGTCCTGCCTTGGCCCTGTCGGCGGCGGGATCGCTCCTCCCGCCCGCGCACGCGGGCTCCGTCTCGCCCGCACGCGCGGCACGAGCACGAAAGCGAACCGATTTCCAGGTGCGGGGTCTCCGCTCACTTCGACCAAGTCGTCCCTCATCCTCGCCAGCTTCCCTCTCCCCCTCTCCCCTTCTCTCCCTCTTCCCTTCTCTCTTGTCTCTCCCCCTCGCCCGCGAGACCCCAGAAGGGGGGGAGAGGGCGTGGGAAAGATTGAGGAGGGAGGTCGCCGTGAAGGAGAAGCCCCTGTTCCATGGAGACCTCTGAGGCCTCCACGCCTCAAGGTCTGACCTTCCCCTCAGTGAGGCCTCAAATGAAATTCCAGGGTCAGGTGGAAAACGCTTCCATCCCGGCCCTGGCACCGCGCGTCCTGGCAGGAACAGCTTAGGACGTCTGCTCTTCCCTCCATCGTCCCTTCCCCATGGAAGCAGCGCGCTCTACTATCATGGCCAAGGCAGCTCCAACATTTACCGCTTCTGGTAACACGGCGGTGTTTCGTCCGCTCCGAAATTCGACGCTTCTGGTAATATGGCAGCGTTTCTTCCGCTGCGCACACTGACACCCAAGACACATATAGCTTGAGCACGCGCGAGTCGGATGCGATGTTCCTGACATCAGCAAGAGCGTGTTCTACCGCTGCTGGCGGAAAACCGGGGTGGGGGTCACTACCGGTTCGAGGCCCCCCCCCTCTGGAGAACCGGGGGGGGTCACTACCGGTTCGAACCCCTCCCCCCCCCGTCCATCATGAAAAGGGGGGGGGGGTCATTACCGGTTCGACACCACCCCCTCCCCTCTGGAAAACCGGGGGGGGGTCACTACCGGTTCGAACCCTCCCCCCCCCTCGAAATCCGGGGGGGTCACCATAGTACCGGTTCGAACCCCCCCTCTTCGCCGCCGGGCCGGGGAGAGTGGGGACATTGACACACTGCTGCATGGGGGCACTGGTAGGGACAGCGGGGACAATGGTGGGAACAGTGGGGACAGTGGGACAGTGGTGGGGACGGTGATTGTCAATGGTGGGAACAGTGGGGACAGTGGGGCAGTAGTGGGGACGGTGGTGGTGGGGACAGTGGTGTGGGGACAGTGGGAATGTGGTGGAAACAGTGGGACAGTGGTGGGTACAGTGGTGGCGGGGACAGTGAAGAGGGCGGTGGCGAGGACGGCGGTGGGACAATGGGACAGAGGTACAGTGGGGACAGTGGTGGGGACAGTGGAGACAGTGGTGGGAACAGTGGGACAGCTCAGTGGGACAGCGGAGGAGACAGTGGGACAGTGGGGACAGTGGGGACAGTCGGGCAGTGGTTGGGGCCGTGGAGTAAGTGGGGGAGAGTGGAACCGTGGTGGGAACAGTGGTGGGGACAGTGGGGACAGTGCGACAGTGGTGGGGGCACTGGTGGGGACAGTAGGGACGGTGGTGGAACCAGTGGGGACAGTGGTGGTGAGGACAGTGGTGCTGGGGACAGCAGGGGGGGATGTGGTGCGGACGGTGGTAGGGACCGGGAGTCGTTTGCTGGCGGTGAGCGTGGGGGGGGGTGGGAGGGGTTCGAACCGGTAGTGACCCCCCCGGTTTTCGAGAGGGGGGGGTTCGAACTGGTTGTGACCCCCCCGGTTTTCGAGGGGGGGGGGGTTCGAACCGGTAGTGACCCCCCCGTTTTCCGGAGAGGAGGGGGGGGGGGGTGCGAACTGGTAGTGACCCCCCCGGTTTTCCGGAGGAGAGGGGGGAGGCCGGGGGGTTTCGAACAGGTATACCTGTTCGAACAGGTATACCAGGGGAGGCCACTATAGTGGCCTCCCCTGGTTTTCCGGAGGGGGGGGGGGTTCGAACCGGTAGTGGCCCCCCCCGGTTTTCCGGAGGGGGGGGGGTTAGGGGAGGGGGGGTTTGGCCGGGGGGGGCAGGGTGGGAGGGGATTTTCGGAGGGGGGGGGAACCCCGGGTTCCAGAGGAAGCGAGGGGGAATTTTCCAGAGTAAAACGGCGGTATCAGCATGTTTGTTTGCGAATGCTATGTGCGTGTATGCATGTATGTACGTATGTACGTTTGTACGTGGATATGCATGCATGCATGTATGTGTATGAGTATGTATGCGTGTATGTATGCATATATGTTTGTAATTGTGCATGCATGTATGTATGTATGTATGCATGCATGCATGCATGTATGTATGCATCGATCGATTGATTCCGCATTGTCGCCTTGCGCGAGGCCGCTTCGGCCAAGTGTATATACGTGTATATTTGTTTGTCCGCGACAGTGTGCAGGTGCGACCGTATGTGGGTAGGCATGCATACACGCGTGCGGGCACACACGCATGCATGCATGTGTGGGCTCACGTGTATTTACACAACATTGAGAAATGGTGGAGTCGACAACAACTGCAGTGGTGCCCGACGGCGTGTCAGCAAGCACAATTTTCGCCACCCTCGCAACGCAGACCTGCCCGTGGAGCCATCGACTGTGAAGGCCTTACGGCCGGTGCCGCCGACTCTGAAGGTGGACGGCGACGACGACGACGACGAGGACGACGACGAGGACGACGGCGACAACGACGACGACGACGTGGAGCCACCGATCTCTCCAGGTGCAGAACCAGCTGCAGAAGTTGCTTGCCAAGGACACTCCTCCGGGCAGCAAGGTCTGGAGCTGGAGCTACGACGACCGCGCCGCTCCGGGGGGGAGCGAGGAGGGGCGATGCGGGAGCGCGGAGGGTACGAGAGTACGGTCGGGAACTTGTGGGCAGCGTGTCGCGCCGCCGGCTTTGGCCTACCACGCTTCGGCCCGGCACGCTATTCACTTCCCAGACCCCCCAGCGTACACGTCCCGAGCGTCTTCGAGCCTCCCGCCCCGCTGAGCGCAGAGACGCGCTATCCGCTCGCAGGGCAGAGCGCGTCGCCGGGGCCACCGGGGCGACACGACAGGCAAACGTTCAGAGCTGTATAGGAGGGGCAGCTAGTAGCTCATAGGAAACGGCCTAGGAGGTCATGTTCCAGGCCCGCAGGAGGTCGCGCGATCAGGCATATCATGCCGCTTGCCATACTGGAGGAATGATGCCAAGTACTACAACAGCAGGCTGTCAGGGAACATTCAAAACCAATGGTGCTGGAATTGCAGACATCATTCAAACACGCATGCATCTTACTAACATGGCTGCCCCGCGCAGCCTTGTGGCCTCGCAATGGTGCAGGCGGATGTGTATAATCATCATGGGGGGGGAGGAACAACTAATATCAGGCTAGCGATGAGAGGTATGGAGGATTGCCTTGAGAGGGTTTGGGAAGGGGATGGACGGAGGAAGAGGAGATGAAAGATGGGGAATCAGTCAAGCACACAGGGTGATGCTGGAAGTGCTTATGCGTTGCACGTGCGTGCGTGGAGACACCTATATAGAGAAGTGTGTATGTATACATACATACATACATATATATATATGGACGTATCCACACATACACATATTTCTATATCTAGTGGTCTTCGGCCCATCCCGCTACTGTAGCTGGGTCATGGGTCTGAGGTCTCTTCGATGGTCGTTGGTATCTCGTCGAGGCCTCTCGGGGGCCTGGAGGCTGTTTTGTTTGGGGACTGTATTGTGGTGTCTTCTGGGCCTCTTGGGGGGCTATTGGGGCTTAGTGGAGACTCGTGGGAGCCTCTGGGGACCTCTTGGGCGCCTCTTGGGGCCGCCTGGGCACCTTTTGGGGTGGAAGGTTCGACTTTTCGGTTTGGATTCCCCCTCTTGGGCCTTTTTTTGGGCCGTCTTAGCGCCCTCTTGGGCCGTCTTGGGCGCCTCTTGGGCGCCTCTTGGGGCCTTCTTGGGCCGTCTTGGTGCGCTCTTGGGGACCTCCTGGGCCGTCTTGGGGTGGTTTTGGGAGCCTCTTGGGCTGTCTTGGAGAGTCGGGAGATCGAACAGTCAGAAACGCCGAACATGTCAGAACACGTTATGAACATCAATGATGTTTGCCTTTTGCGGTCCTCGGGGGGGTGCTGTTGGAGGCCTCTGGGGCTGTTTTGGAGGTGTCTGGGGCCGTCTCGAGGCTATAAACAACGTCTTTGAGTTATGTTTCGGCGAGTCAGGACTCTCTTGAACCGTTGTGGGCGTGCATAGCGTCCAGAGGACTTACAGGAAACACCCCAGAACTCATGGGAGGCAGTCCGGGAAACTCCGGAATGCCCCAGGACGGCCTAGGACGGCCTGGGAAGCGGCTGGTGCGGGTCTTTAAAGACTTACAAATCTGGCTGCAGCAGCCGCAGCATCAGCAGAACAGCCTCTACCTCTCAGTGCTGTATGAGCCTTGGGGTACCCCATTTCGTGGGGGACTCCATTTCGTGCCAGAGGCACGGTGGCAAATATGTGTATATATTTATAGATGTATATATATATATATATGTATGTATGTATATACACATATAAGGAGTGCGAGAGAGATCCGTATCCATTTTGGCTCAAGGGTTGGCTCAAGCTCCGGGCTGGGGAGTCCGGGGCAGGCGCCTGCGCACGGCTCTCACATTGGGCCGTGCATCCCCCTGCCCTTCCCGCGGCGCCTCATGCCGCCGGTGCATGTGCGCTGAGCCTGGGACGTCGCCGGCTGCCGGCTTCTGGCGCATCGGCAGCAGGCGGGACCCGCTGGGCTCGGCTCTGCGCACACTGCGCCTCCGTCTCCCTCAGGAGCCTGGCGCGCTGTGTGGGTTCCCGACGCTATGGGGGTCTACCTTGGCCCATTGCCAACTTGCACAGCAGGCCCCAGCGGGCCTACTGCATCGGGAGCGCGCCCTGGCGATGCACTGGGTACCCCATTGCGCCCGCATCTGGGCTGCCAACGGCTGCGCCTACCGAAACAGCAACTGAGGGCACAGCGACAATGGCAGCAGTCAGTGCAACACTGGCCGCCCCCGTCACAGACTCCAGGCCAGCGGACTCTGGTGCAGAGCGCGGCGGCGACGCTGGCGCAGACTCCGCCGGCCTTGGGGGCCACGCTGCCACCAGTGGGTACGCCTGCGGCGGCGGACAGCCTGGCTTAGCGGCGCCGATGCGCCCGCGAACCGGCTCTGGCGACCTCGCCAGCAATCCTGGGCCACTGCTGGAGCTCCCGCTGTTCCCTTCGCTGGACGAGGTGAAGATCGAGCAGGAGCAGGAGGAGCCTGGCCAGGATGAGGCCGAGCAGCATGAGGATGAGGAGGAGCCTGAGCAAGTTATGTGTGCGCAGGCCTGGCTGACGTGCTATGGCGAGCAAGGGTTCGCCACGCTACCCTTTTTCCCCGAGGTCGACAGTAACGACGCGTACCACGGCGACGTCATCATGATCAAAGTGCATGCGGTTTCCACCTGGAAGCATGTTGAGTGCATTGCCATACGTTTGGCACTGCGGCTGCAAACCGCTGAGAACGGGATTCGGGTTGCCACCATATCAGCTGGTGGTATGCAGAGCATGTCGATTGACCGCGACAGTAAGGTGCTGACTGTGATGGAGGTCCTGGGCAGTGACGACCAGGTCCTCGTTCTTCCCAAATGCTGTGAGCATCAACGGGGAAAAGTAGAAATCGTGCGCTGCTGGTGACTATCTTGCGTGAGGTGTCGTCGTCCGCCTGAGGTTTGATTGCGCCTGAATGTTGAGTGAGGCCTTACTCTCTTAGCATGCATTGTGCTGCTTAGCTTCACGCGTCTTGAGCTTTGTTTAAGCAGCCAGAATCGTCGTAACGCTTCTGGCCAGGTCCCGGGGCCGACTCTTTGTCCTCGTTGCCGGCCAGGCGTGGCTCTTAAAGTGGACGCGGGGTGGCCGTTGTTTTTCACGCGGTCGCTGCGGTTGGATTCGGCTCGACGGTCTCGCCGTCCCCTGAGGCTGCCGAGGCGTGGCTTCACTGAACGCCGTCGCCTGACTAGTAAAAGCATATTAGCCCCCGTTTTTGGCCAGAAGGGCCTTTTTGGATTCTCCGTTTTTGAGACGTTTCGCACAACCTTTGCTTCATAACAGTGTATATATACATATGTAGAGAGAGAGAGAGAGAGAGAGAGAACAAGAGAGAAAGAGAACAAGAAAAAAACAAAGAAAGAGAGAGAGAGAGAGAGATAGAGCGAGTGAGAGGGCTCCACCTCGGGGCACCCCACCTGGGGGGGCCGACCGAAGCCGCTGTGGTTCAAGTTGGTCCGAACAGGTCGGCCCTCCTGGAGCAAAAGAACAATCTATATTCAGGATGCCAGTCCCAAGTCGGGACACAATGCTGTGATTCTGCTGTCTCAGTGATTGGTGGGAGCCGAGGCTGCGGCGCGTGCCCGAAGGTCGCGCATCCAGCACCGAAGGGGCGAGGTTTCAATGCTGGAGAACACGGGCATGCATGTCACGAAATTGGGCAACGAGGCGAGCCATCAGATGTCTGTTTTTGACAGGTCACTGTCGGTACCGTGGTCGGCAGTGTGATCTACAGCAGACGGCTCAACTTGCTGCCTATGCGACCCTCCAGGGCATGCATGTGGCCCCCGGCGCGAAGTCCAGGACCTCCGCCTTGCTGGGCTTGCCTCTGACAGACAACATGCAGCTGTCGACGCGTGGGCGACACCAACACGTGCAGGACTGCGTACACCAGGTACGGATCCGCTCAAACAGTTGCGAGAGTCTGCGGGTGGTCGGGATAGCCGATGAGCTTTTACGGTTAGCTCGTGCTACGGACGTACATGTTCTGTTGCTTCAAGGCGCGTCTATGGATATTGGTGTGGGGTGGATCTCCCACGACCATCGGGTGGTGCCGTTCCCGAGATCTTCTCCACATTCGCGAGATGGATTGGTGATTTGTGCTGATGCTGGCACGATTGGTTCGACCCCCCTAGTGTGCGAACGTTCCTGGGTGCAAGGTGAGCTTGGTGGGATCAGACTGCGTTGCGGGCGCGACCGGTATGAATGAGATCTGCATTTGATGACTGGCAATGCTCCCTCCTCAGCGCAGCCGTCCCAGACTGGACTTCGATTTGGCCAGCAACCGTGTTGCTGCAGTCTGGGAACTGCCATGTCAAGCCTCAACAAGCACGCTCGCTCTTCTTTAATAGTCGGAATCGACAAGAACTTTGACCTGCAGACGAGCTTTGGGGGGCTGCGTAGATCGAAGCCGCCGCTGAACGTCAATAACTATGAGCTCACAATCATCTGATGGACCTTTACTTCAAGGCAATGATTACTGTCGGCTCTCACTGACATTTTCACGGGACTTGATTGCACCCGGAGGGTTATCGGTGTCGTGCCAGCTTCCTTATGTGCCAAATTTATCGCAGCCTGGGATGAATGCCGCGCTTGATGATTCATCACCTGTGGGTCTCGGAGGCCATCGAGGTCATCGACCTGTGGGTGGGCTTTGTCATTCGAGACCGTGGCAACCTTCGAAGGCGAAGAAAGCATATCCTCGATGTAATCGCGTTTTACTTGGCGAGGCTGTCCAGCTATGTCGTCGGATGGGCGACGCCGAGACCCAAGGGTAATTCCAGACTTCCGAGCTTGCCCAGGATATCACAAGTCTGCGTGCCCTTGTTGCTGGGAAAACCACACGCCCCCCTGAGGATGGCCAGGCTCGCGAGCAGTATGGCGGCATTGAAGATATTCTAGTCATGAGTGCGATGGAAGTGGGCTTCGCGCAGCAACCCAGAGCTCGCCAAGTTCGCCGACCCAGCGCATTCAGCGAATCTATTTTGAAGTTGGTCGAGGAAAGGCATCGGCGGATGCGTTTTATGGCGGGTGGCGAGCTCGCAGACGCATTTTCCTGCGCCGCGCCTATAAGTTCATCACCAGACGAGGATGGCGACAAAACGTGCTAAGGCCGCCGTTCGGGGGGGCAACAAGTGAAATGTTGAATCGTCGGCCGCAGACGTGGGGCGCTCATTTGGCTGGGGTGATTCCTTAGGTGCATTCGAGATTTTTCAGACGCTAGCTCCGAAGACGTCGGCGTCGGCAGCCACGCTGAAACTGCGTGGTCAGTGCTGCTTAAGACCCAGAGACGAGATCGAGGCCAAGCCCATCGCGATGCAGAAGGTTTTCGATGCGGTGAACCTGCCTGTCCCAGAACCTGCGTTGCGGCAAGGAGGGCCCCCCCGCGCCCATTCGACCGCTGCGAGTGCGCAGCGTATGGCAGAGGACATGCTGATGACGATGACGAGCTTCAAGGCCGGCGTCGCCATGTCACCGCTGGCTCGGGCGCAGGAACATCGAGGTGGTGTCGCCGAGATGTTCAAGATTTTTCGATCGGGCGTGCCCCCTGCGCTGGCTTTTGCTAGCAGCGGCAAGGTGGGGTCGTGCATAACACCTTGGCCTTTTAAGATGGCGAGGCGGTGTGCCTTCGCAGGCCTGGCAAAGGTGATGGATCTGATGCTGGCGAACATTGCCGCGCGCTCAGCATGCTTAGCCTTTAGGGCCAGCACATGATCCGTGAGTTTCTTGGATATTCGAAGGAGGAGGTCGCCCGACGTGCCAGTCGAGTTCAGCCCAGTGGACTTCCCAATCGTGGCACGCGAGATGCTGGTGCCATAGTGGAGGACGTGATTGAGAGAGGTGCAGCCGTTGCGGCCAAGAGGGACAAAAGAAAGCAGCATGACCAGAAGCTGCTTGTGACAAGCAGCTTCTGCCCGAAATTTAAGGCCTTCCCGATAGATCCACAGCCTTTGATGATATCGGTCGCTGTGTGGTCTGGGAGGCAAAGCTTGCGCTTTTTCTTCGCGGGGAGCTTGTGCTTCTCCTCGAGGGCAAGCGCGACGGCGCCTTCCTTTTCATCCGCGATGCAAAGTCGGGAAGGGATGCGCGGCGGCCGCGGAGCAAACCAGGGGTCCGCCAGGGCTCTTTCGTGGGCCCGCCGTGCTTCATTTCGCTGTGTGATTTGATTTTCAGCCGGATCTAGCGCGAGCGAGGCGACCGTTCCCTTGTTGCGAAGTTCAACACCGTGCGCGAGGTTCTTTTGGGCTCAGTGGCCAGGTTTCAAGAATATAATATTCTTAGGGATCCAGTCTTCATGGGCGACCTTAGCGTGATGGAGATCTTCGCAGACGCTGGCGCCATCGCCCCCTTCCCCAACTCCATTGCCGCGACCTTATCGGGGTCGAGGTTAGTCGAGGTTCGGTCTTAACATCTCCAGGCTAAAGGTTGCCACGGGGGCCTTTGGGGCTGGGTCTAGGGCCGTGGGCGAGCAGATCCGCCAGGGCAAGTACTCCTTGAATTTCTCGGAGGTCCCCATTAAAGTCACCCTTGCTGCAACGTATAATGGGGCGATGATATTCATTCGTTGGCGCGACCTGGTGGAAGTGGAGGCCTGTGCCAAGCGCGTGCGATAGAGGGGCCCATCGTGGACTTGACGTTCGCCCGTGGCGCTCCCAGGTCCTTCCGATCAGATTGGCGGCCAGATTCTGGGTTGCCAGGTGCGTTGTTGGATGCCGAAGACGTTGGACGCATTGTCATGGAAAGCTAGATTTTGTTCAGATTCGTAATCTTCGGTGTCTTGCTAGATTGCCTGTTCGTATTTTCCGGGTGTCTCTGATGATATACGCGACCGTTGTGGTGTTCATCGTGTGGGGCCTACCTTTTCAACGCGACGCTGTTTGTGGGCGCAGGCAGTGGTCGCCCCAGTATTTCTCGATCTCAATGGCGGCCCTTTTTAGGGCCCACGTCAACGACCCCACCATTGCTGTTCGTGCTGCGGTTGTCGGAAGTTTCGATCGATTTCGAATTTGGCCGCGGCGATTCCACCCCGCGGCAGCGCCGGGTGTCGCGACGCCTTCGGCTCGTCTTCGACGGTGCCAATGATGCCGCGAACGCTCGTGCTCTAGCCTTGAAATGCTGAGAAAGCCATGGCTTGAATAGCTTGCTCGCGAGCCTCGCCCCACGTTCGAAACTCTGCTCGCGTTCGAAGCTGCCCCGGTTGAGGACGCTGACGCCATGAAAATTTTGTCGCCCCCGCCGCGGTTATGCGCGCAGCGGCCCCCGAGGGCTCAAATGCATCTTGCCAGCGCCCGCCAGGTTTCGACCTGCCCCCCGCAGTGCATTTGCGTGCCCGCGTTGTCAGGCCCCCTTCAGTCGACGGGATTCCTTGGTCAAGTGCATTCGATTCATCTGTTGCCCTCTTCCCTCGTGCGGTGATTCGGCGCCCGCTCGCGCCGGGCCCTGTGTTTCTGTGGCGCAGTGTGGCGGTGCATCCGCCCTCGGACCTCGCGAACGCAGTGATGGCCAACCTGTTCGGCGCGCCTGGCAAGCTGACGCGGCTGGCGGTGGAATCGGGGGGCCATCCGAGAAGGACCGAGACCGCTGAAGAAGCCGAGAAGGGCAAGGCCGAGGCAGAGGGCGATGCGGGCCCGAGGAGGCAACGCAGGAGGGCGCGGCTGGCGGCAAAAGGGGTCAGGAGTTACAGCTGATGGAGGCGATGGCGGCATTCGCTCTGGAGCTGGACGGCGAGAGGGAGATTCAGAGCAGGTCGCATAATTTCGCGCTGGATGCGCCCGCGGAGAACGACTCGATGAAGATCGTGGAGTGGGCGAGCGAGGCGCGCGACAGCGTGGGCGCGGGCGCTCGCAAAAAAGGGACAGAGCGAGACGTGGAGTTCAAAGACAGCCAGCGCGGCAAGAAGCCCGAGGCGCTGTTCGGGGCCTGCTGTTCCGCGTCGGTGGAGCCGCGGGGGCGAAGACCAAGAGGGGCGCGATGGTGACGAAAGTCGCCGGGAGTGTCAAGAAGAAGGAGCTCGCAGACGCAGCGTCTAGGGCGGCGATCAGCCTCCTGGCCGTCGGGCAGAAGGCGTCCGCGTTGCCCCCCCGGGTTCAAGGCGTCGCGATGCCTCAGGATCGAGCGCGCGCTCGAGGGCGACCTCGATGACGTGGAGGTGGAGATGACAAGGTGGATATTCGCCTTGCCTGCCGATCGTGATGTCGAATCTTTTTCAGCAAACTCGCGAGGCTCAGTGGTTTCGTGGCATTGGTGCGGAGTTGGACTTTGACCTTGGTCCGAGGAGCAAGGCGGCCAAGAATGTGGCCAATATTGCGGTGCCGAGTCTGCAAAAGGAGGCGGCCAGGGCACGAAAGGCGGTCTGTTCCAGGAGATTTGTGCAGTGATAGCGGGAGGGGCCCGAGTGCGCTGCAGATGTGGTGCGCTCGGCCTCGCCCTCGACTGCGCCGCGAGGGCGTTTTCCTGCGCGCGTCGATGCAGGAGTTTGCTTCGATGTCTTTGGCTCCGCCATGCGCGCAGAAGCCCCCTGGACGGGCGAGCGGTTCGCAAAGGGAGAGAGAGAGAGAGAGAGAGAGAGAGAGAGAGAGAGAGACAGAGAGAAAAGAGAGGGAGAGAGATAGAGAGAGAGAGAGAGAGAGAAAGAGAGAAAGAGAGAGAGAGAGAGAGAGAGCGAGGAAAGGGATACCTACACACATATATATATATAACTATTCAGAAGAATACCTGTGTACCGAGAAACAGAGAGAGAGAGAGAGAGAAAAATAAATAGAGAGAGCGAGAGAGATAGAGGGAGAAAGAGAGAGAAAGAGAGAGACACACACATATATATATATAGTGAGAAACAGAGAGAGAGAGAGAGAGAGAGAGAGAAAGAAGGAGAGAGAGAGAGAGAAAACATATATATAGAGAGAGAGAGAGAGTCTGCTGCTTAGAAACTGATCGGATCGTTTCTCTGGAATCGGAGCGCGAAATTCGCGGCCGCCTCGGAGCACACCTGTGAGCACGACCTGGGGTGCGTCCGAACTCCTCTGCCTGGGCCGAAAATACCAGGGAAGCCAGCGCGCACAGCATCGAGGGAGAGGACGAGGACAAGCGTTGAGTTCTGGCTCTGATTATTGTAGAGGGAGGAGA
This sequence comes from Prorocentrum cordatum, assembly GCA_963575745.1. Lineage (NCBI taxonomy): Eukaryota > Dinophyceae > Prorocentrales > Prorocentraceae > Prorocentrum > Prorocentrum cordatum. The sequence goes on along the minus strand of CAUYUJ010014393.1, from coordinate 1,995,411 downwards.
GAGAGAGAGAGAGAGAGAGAGAGAGACCCCAATCTCAGCAGAGCCCAGGGCCTCGCATCACTCACAGAATCCCTGCTCACCTCCGGATCGCTCCCATCACCCAGCCCAGTGCTGAGAACGCCCCCTGCCGGATCACATGGTATTCTCCCCCGTCGTTGAATGATATTGGTAGCCTTGCAGAGTCCGCAATATATTGAAGATGGCCGGCTTCGCGACGATGGGTTACTTTTAGCGTCCACCATGCTTGCACTGTCTCCAGATACCTCTCATGCCACGGCGCAGAGGACGAGGTCATCGGTACAGACTGAGCGTCATATTCTTCATCTGAATATTTGTACTCAGCTGGCTGGGCGTCATATTCCATGCCCAAATATATGTACTCACCCGCCGACGGCCCGCTGGATATCCCCATGATCTCTGCCAACGCCGCGGTCATGACCACAGCAAGCATGCACATGCAAATATACTGCATCCACTGCGGCAGCGCCCATCCCCTCGAAGAATCAGCTGCGGGTTGGCCAATGCGTTTGGCCCTCAGGACCGGATGCCCTTGATGATCTGCAGGACCTTCTCGGCGCGCACCTTCTTGGGGAAGGCCTTGATCTCCTTCATCTCGTAGGACTCCTGGAGCAGGCGGTTGGTCTGCGCAACAACCCACTTGTCGCCCAGCGCCTTCTCCACGAAAGGCTCGAGGTCCTTCACCGTGGCCTTGTTATCTGGGATCGGGAACTTCGCACCAAGAAACGACTTAAGCCAGCCCTTCTCGGCGCGGGTGAGCTCGTCCAGCGCCGCCCCTGCTCCAGCCGGGGCGCTGGCAGACGAGCCAGAGCCAGGTGCCGGGGGAACCATCGCCAGCTTCTTGCCCGTCACTTTCTCGAGGTGGCCCTCCAGCGTCGAGCGCATCGCCTCCCCCAGCACGGCCCCCTGGCTGCGGAGAGCCTCCTCGTCCTTCTTGGCCTGCTTGTCACGCAAGAAATTCGCGTACTCGCCGTCGACCTTCTGGAGCCGCTTCCGGGCCCTCGCGATGTGCTCCTCACGCTCTTCGCCTGACGACAGGGGCGAAGGGTCCCGCCTGCGAGAGCCGCCCCAACCATCGTAGCCGCGCCTCTCGTAGTTCTGCCAGTACTGCTGCTGCTGGTACGGGCGGCCCCCACGCCACTGCCCGTAGAACCGGTCGTCTCCATGGTCTCTGCGTGGAGGGGGGCCTCGGCGGTCGTCAGAGCGACGCTCGTGGCGGCCATCGCGCCCACGCCCAACCATGTCTTGAAACTTCAGAAGGATGCGCCACCGTCGAAAATGAAAACGGACTCCTTGAGCCACAGTGCTAGGAGGCAGTGAGAAAAGCAGCGCACGCAGAAGTGACCGAGGGTAGCCGAGAAGCCACATCTCGTACAACAATTCCAAAATCCAGAAGATCGCAATCGGCGCTGGAAGTCTCATCGCCCGAGCCCTGGCCAATCGGCTCGCATACAAGCTGAAGAGATGCCCAAAATCACGAACCAGTGCCCCCACCCAGGGAAGAACCGTCGAAGTGGGTCGCTCCGCCGATGCTTCGAATAACCATTTTCTGTTCGGATTTTTTGGCAGGTAGACCAGCATGTTATCGATCGCCCAGATTTCCACGTCTAGCCAAACCACTGGGTACGTCGGGTCTTTCAGATCGCAGGCCGGGGATATTTTTACATCGTACTGGTGCTTTTGGAATCGCGGTGTACATGAGCGACAATAACTCGTACTGATGCTGATCACATCGTCCACGAATCGCTTCGAACGTATCGGAAAGCCACTCGGCACCGGAGCCGTCGAGGAGGCTGACGAGGAAGCAGGACACGCAGAAGCAGAGGAAGAGCAAAGGGGGCGTGGGAAACCTTGCTGGACAAACTTCTCCATATCTGACTTCGAATCCTCCTCCTGGGAAGCTAACAGAATGCTCAGCGCAACTCCGCTCAGTGTGCCCCCGATGGGGAGTCCCCCGAGCTCAAAGACCTGCCCCGCAACGACAACAATCGAGATCCAACAGAACGCAGCCATAGCCTGCCGGATGACTTCGAAAGAAATGCGAAACCAGCCTGTAGGACACTCCGAGCCTGCCAAACGGACACTGACAAGACGTGATTTTTTAACCAAGACAGCCATAGATGGTAGTGAAGCGGCCATCCGACCACGCAGAGACTTCAGCGCCGAGGGAACACGAGCGGCTGTGCACTGCTCGTATGCTTGGTCGGCATCGCCTGTCGCTACTGACACGCACGGAAGCTCCGCCCCACAGCGCACACAGAAAGGTTGACGTTCCTGTGGTAGTTCACTCCGTATCTGTTCCAATGCACGAACCGCCTGGCCGACGTCAAAAATCTCAAAGCCGACATTCGCGAAACTGATCATACCTCTCGCCGCTCTGCCAATTACCTTGAAGCCCGCCGACCCCGGCGAGCCACTCGTATCTACTACTCGCCGGAGGCACGAGTGGTTGAACTTCCGGCAAAGCTGGACCCCTGTGTCGCTAATGCACTTTTCCTTAACCAAGGGGAAGACCGACGGGCATCGCGTTGAAGTGGACGCTCTTGGGAGTTGCCGTCGTCGTCGAAGCCACACTGGTAAGCCAAGTTCTGCACGTGCCCACAGCCAAGTGCGAACGTCCTGCTCTGAGATGTCGTCCCGACGTTTCCAAGAAGGGTCGCGAAGAATAGCTTTCACCATGTATCGTGCCAAATCTATACCATTGCTTGTCCATGCTCGGTCTTTATCTTTGTCACTACCTATGATCACATTGTGTGGCGAAATATACGACTCCAATCGCAAGATGTTTTCCATATCTTCCCATGGCTTCGGTGCGGTTTCTTCTGGTAGTTCAGGGCGTTGCCGTCGTTGGCGTAGGCCACGGAGGGTAGGTTTCAGGACTCTGCTGTGAATTCTTGCCTTTCCTGCCCAGGAGTTCACAGCCACCCGAAGCTGTCCAAACAACGTACGTGGATGGTCCCAGACTGGCAGCCGCCATACTCCATGCAATCGTCGCAACTCCAGTGGCGGCAGAAGGGGCCGTTCTGGTTGTACTGGCGGGAGATCTCGCATACGGGCTTCACGAAGAAACCGGGGCGCAGACACTCGATCTTTCCAAATAGGTTGTTTCTTGAAGGAGATTTTGAGCTTACGTTGGTACCAATGACGTATGCAGTCGATGCGAATGTGTGAAATAATCAGCTCTTTGCATCGCCGGAGGTCGCCCTTGTACTTCGCATGTCGAAAAGCATGAGGAACATGGAGAACTGGTACCTGAAGAGTTGGTAGCTGTACTTTTCGCAATAGCCGGTCAAGGCCAACATACGCAGCATGAACACGATGCCAAGATTCCATTAAAGCCGGTGCGAGTCTTGCTGCACGGAATAACATATCTGCAAGAGCTGCCTTAGGCCATGATGGGAGATGCGTCGATGTACGGCGGACTGACACCCACGCAAGAAGTAAAGCAACCCGGCACGGCTCATATAGAAATAGTGGTCCAATTTGTCCAGACTCAGCGAACCTTCCACGCAGTTGCCGGCGGTACAACGTACTGAACGGGCCAGACTCTGACAGCACCCCTGGTAGTTCGTCATGAACTTCACGCCGTCTCCGAAGGCTTGGAACTTGAGGAAATGCACTCGTAAACGGGGACCGCCGGATTGTAGATGGACGCCTGCGACGCCAGGAAGGAGGACGAAAGCGTTGCTTCGCACGACGTCCTGCCAGCACGAGACCATGCCCGCGTCGCGAGGCAGTCGATGTCGCTTCGCACCTATCTGCTTGATTTGCTGATGGAGTTATCGTGCGGATTCCCAAGCTCTCGAAGTGCAGCGCTGCTGAACTTGATGATAAAAATAACACTGGGATATAGAAAAGGGAACCCAAACTCCTCCGCAAGCAACGGTATCTCGGTCGTATTGCCGACGACGGGCCTTCCATAAACAGCCAGCGAAGATGCTCACCCATCCGAGGGCCGACACCTGAACGAGTTGCTCTTTGAAGATTTGCCTGTCCAAGGTACAGGGCTGAATAGCTGCCGAGTGTGTAAACCACGGCCTGGTAAGGGCCGACTGGACCAAAGCACGCCTGCCGAGCAAAGAAGAAAGCACTCTCGTCTGTGCCACGAATCGCCCGATGCCACTCTGGAGGAAGAAGCGGACAAACACGATGAAGCCACTTTGGGGGCCGTGCCTCCTGCATTGCCCTCCTCATGCGCACAACTGCTGACACCATCAACAGGTTTGCCACTGCAAAGTAAAGCCACTGTCCCTGCAATCGTCGTGGTGGTGGTGCACGGCTATCAATACCTGGAAGGATCCTTTGAAGAGCTACGGTGACAGGTATTGTCGACAATGTTGGGACCGACTCCCATGCCCAGTCAGATAATAGCTTTGCATGTTCTTCCTGGGTACCCGTCGCACCCGTCTCGAAAATCGTGTCGCAGAAAACGGTGGGCCTGGCTAGCCGTCTGCGCGGAAGTCGAGGCTGAGGGCCACGTCGCCGAGTAGTCAGAACTTGCTGCAAACCACCACCAGAAGCCATATACTAGCCATATCCGCCACATCAATTGATATGTGTACGTCGAAGCAGAAGAAGGCGTTGGAGTAGAGGAAAAGGAAGAAGAACAACTGCACGCATGGAATATGAAATGATATGAATCGTGCCGCACCCGCGAAGGACAACAGCACGGACGAACCACGAACACCCGTTGCACCGCGACGATGCCGGCTCTGAACGTGTCACGAGAGAGTCTGCTGCTTAGAAACTGATCGGATCGTTTCTCTGGAATCGGAGCGCGAAATTCGCGGTCGCCTCGGAGCACACCTGTGAGCACGACCTGGGGTGCGTCCGAACTCCTCTGCCTGGGCCGAAAATGCCAGGGAAGCCAGCGCGCACAGCATCGAGGGAGAGGACGAGGACAAGCGTTGAGAGAGAGAGGGAGAGAGACACAAGGATACAGTGGGGTATACTTACATTGATTTATGTATATATATAATGTAGATGTGTGCTATCTATAAGTATGTGTTGATCTTGCATTATCTATTTATGTACGCGCATACACGCTATATATACACAGGGAGATGGAGGTGCAGAGGGAGAAAAAGAGAGAGAGAGAGAGAGAGAGAGCGAGAAAGAGAAAGAGAGAGAGAGAGAGAGAGAGAGAACGAGATATTGCTTCGTCGGCGGCGAGGCAGAAGAAATCCGCACCAGGATGGGGGTAACCGGGGCAACCGAAAGGCGAATTGTCCGGCGTGCAAATCGTCCAGCGTGCAAGAGGAAGGAATGGAGGCGAGGGCGAGAGAGAGAGAGCGAGACACAAGGACGAGGCAATCTGTGGGGGGATCATGACGAAGGCATGCGATGTGGCAATTACATATACGACATGTGGCTCTTTACGGAGGAGGAGGAGGAGAAGGAGGAGGAGGAGGATGAGGAGGAGGAGGAGGGGGAGGAGATGGAGGAGGAGGAGGATGAGGAGGGGGAGGAGGAGAAGGAGGAGGAACGCGAGGAGACTAGAAAAAACTACATTTGGAAAATACGGATGATGAGGATATCGACGAAGAGCCGAATCACACGCACCAGTTGGGGGTAATTGCGGACGTCGATCACCAAGACCTACTAACGCATCTTTCGTGAGTGGCCAAGGTGGGCCCCAGTGGGCATTACACGCGTACTCATGTCTTATGCGCTTGTCGGGGACAGTGGAAACCCATGCCAAGAAACACTCTGCTTGCCTCCAGGGTGCCCTGTGTTTCTTGGGTGTCGATGGCTTTGCTCTGAAAAGCGTGACGTCCCCACCACAAATCAATGGACGTCCTGGGGTCTCAGGGTTGGTTTTCTTGTTTAATGTTTCTTGTGGTCGAGCTCCTACTGTAGGGTGCGTCCTCTCACATGCGTGCCTCGCGTGTTTCCGACGCTGCTGCGTCCCCCAGAAGGCATTTGTCGTTGGGGTGTGAGACCCGTGTCGATGGCCCATGGCAGCCCTGGGCGAGCGATCGTTCACCGTGGGCACGTTATCGGCGTTTTTGGAGGGACTTAGCACCCAGCGACAGCCTGCTTTCATCATCCCCGCTCGACACAGCAGCTCGCCTTCCGCTTTCAGCATTTTGCAAATTGAGCATCGGCATCCTGCATGATAGCTTTCTTCTTCGCAGCCCGATCCAGCTTCACCGGCATGCGCGAGCGCCGAGTCCGCGACAAAAAGGTGTTTCCCGCGCTGCTGGTCTGCCAAGGGGGGCCACGAAATTGAGAGAACAAGAGGAGGGAGATGGATGACGGAGAAAGGATGCATGACATGAGCAGAAACCCTCGGGTGAGGAGGTTGATGGGAATTGTGAGGGAATCGGGGGAGCATACTGGAAAGGGGATGATGATGATGATGATAATGATGATGATGATGATGATGATGATGATGATGATGATGATGATGATGATGATGATGATGATGATGATGATGATGATGATGATGATGATGATGATGATGATGATGATGATGATGATGATGATGATGATGATGATGATGATGATGATGATGATGATGATGATGATGATGATGATGATGATGATGATGATGATGATGATGATGATGATGATGGTGGTGGTGATGATGATGATGCTGGTGGTGATGATGATGATGATGATGATGATGATGATGATGATGATGCTGATGGCGATCATCATGATGATGTTGACGGCGATGGTGATGGTTATGCTGATGATGCTGCTGACGATGATGATGAGGAGGATGATGAGGATGAGGAGGATGTGCTAATGATGCGATCACAGCTGGTTCAAGTTTGCCCTGCGTCAAAAAGGATGATGTGCGAATGTGTATTGGCGATGCAAGGATCACGATGATGATAGTGATTGGGAGGGCGAGAAGGACGAGGATGACTGGGAGGACCAGGAGGACGAGGAGGGTCAGTAGATGGGCCAGATGGGGAGAGCAAACGAGGGCGGGGACGGGACTGGCAGGAGAGTCGTTGGAGATCGGCGCAAAGCCGTCCACGGTCCGATCCAGTCGACCCTGCGTGCCGACTGGAGCCGAGCTGACTTGATTATGGCCCCCCCTGAGAGAAATTCCGATGCTGATGCCCATCTCTCGTTTTCGTCTTCTTGGGCCTTTGGGGGCGTTCGCTCGTCGCCACGACTGAATTCGTTTCGGGGTCCTGGCCAGAAGGCGCCCTGGGAGAGGCATGTGGAGCAGCTGTATTGACATCTTGTTCCACTATACGTGCTTCCCTCCCTCCTTGGGGTGGGGGGATCATTTCGGTTCGTGTCGATCATACAGGCTATTTGGATGGATTCGTGCTCATGGGAGGCAGGTGGGCAGCCCTGCGACGGGGCGCGACTGCGGGACACCACAGGAATGTGTGCTCAGCGTGTCGCGCCGCCTCTTCTCGCCTGTCACGCTGCGGCGCGACGCACGCCAACCACGGCACAGCCCCCAAGCGTCCACGGCCCGAAACCCTTTCAGCCTCCCGCCCCGCGCAGCGGAGCGACACGCCACCCGCTTGCAGGGCACACTGTGTCGCCAGGGCCGTCGCCGCGACATGTTAGGCACGAGCTCCCGGCCGCATCCCGGCCCGCCAGGAAGACCCGCACGACCCGCAGCTCTTCCGCGCGCGCGTGCAGATCACTGCCTGGCGCAGCGTCTTCTCCGGCGACTGGTGCAGGCCCCCCAGCGGGTAGCCCTCGGGGGCTGCGCGAGCGGCCTCCCCCATGCCCGCACAGGGGAGGAACACAGCAGTAGATGCCCACTCCGTGGCTGTCTCTCCCTCAGGGAGAGACAGCCAAGGAGTGGGTGCGTGAGAGCCCAGTGGACAGGGCAGCAGGGTACAGACTCGAGGGCACGTATAAGTATTGGGAGCTTGACGTTTGGAGGCGGGGGCCTAATGATATACCTCTTGGGGATGGCCCGCGGTGGACATGACACATGGTGTTTGGGAGTCTCCGAGCTCAATTCACTTTGCAGCGCGCTTCGCATGCAGCGAAAGACCAGCCGTGGTTTCCCGGGGTCTGTGAAGCCACCGATGGGTTCCAGCGAGCAGGCCACAAGAAACATACACGTTTTTTTCGCAAGGTTTGGGCGTGCGATGGAGCTTACAGAGGTACGCTTTGGCCACGCACGGCTGCTTTGCAAGAGACCGCGGTCGTCCCGGCGAATAGTGCACATATCCGTTGTCGGCGCCCTGGCTTGGAGTCAGCAGAGTGTTGGAGTGCCTGGGTACTCTGCCAGTTCATAAACGGAAGAAGGGAGGATCTTACGTTCAGTTGGCGTGGGCCGCAGAGCTTTTGGGAACACCCGTTAGTGTGGGCACAGGCTGTCCATGAGGGACAGGCTCGAGAAAGTTATACATCTGCCTGGGTGTGGGCATGTGGTGCAGACAATATAGCATGTTCCGTTTTATCATTACTACTCGTGTTCTTTGTACTATGGGTCGTATTGTAGGGAGCGTGGGATGTGCGTGGTGGTGCGATGCTGCCCAGCACAAGGGCGACTTTCACACTTCACAAGAAAGCAATATTTGGATCACTGCCAGTGCTGCCCAAGCAGGTATTCATCCAAGCCTCAGTCGCACCTGCAGGAAACTGTGTGGCAAGGTGATGGGATAGCCTTTCGACTGGTGGTCAGCTGCCAGGTCTTGGCAGGCCCCGTCAATGGCAACACGTCTCTGCTTGACGAGTTGTACCAGCTTCGTTTGAGACGCAGTGCAGGTTTCTTGGACCAGCTTTGTGGCAGTGCCTTTCGGCCACCACGGGATTGAGGACGATTCCACTTGCTGGCGAGAGCGGTAGTGGAATCGCCAGGCAGATTGGGTAGCACATCGCACAAACGACTTGTGGGTTGATTCAAAGCTCGTCGAGGCCGCGAGGCGACCTCATCTACAAGTGGTCTCTGATGGCGGCTTTCGTCGCGGCGCTAGTCGCGGCAGGTTTTGCTGTCCGCACATGTTGCTGCCTACGCGGCGATACTAGATAGGTGGCGTTCAAGGGATCACCCGCTCCATAAAATCCTCAGCGCGTCCTAGTCGGAAGATACTACTCTCAATATTGGTGAAATGCCACTTGATGCAACTTTATGCCAGGACTATTCGGCGATAGTGATCCCGTGCTGCTCGTAGCCAACGGGTAGGATATGCTCTTGACCAAGCGGAGCGGCCCGACGGCGCGCCCAAGTCCACCGATGACTGCACCTTCTGGCTGGTCACTCCCGTGGGCACCGAAAACGAGCGCTGAACGTTGTTGGGGTAGTAGACCTGGCAAGGTGGTGTGTTAGCTTCCTGCAGTTGCCGCCATATCATGGCAGAGTGGCAGCCCCTCTTTTTTTTATTATATATATATATATAGATTTCTAGCAGGTGAGCGGGGCGCGGTGGCTAGGCAGATGTATCTGGCTCCTCAACGGCACGCATGGTGACGTTGTCTGAGGTGGCCCTTGTCTTGTGCAGAGATGGCGGCACCTCCCCCGCGATTTCAGGTCGACTATCGCGCAGCGCAGGACACCCGAAGCGGCGAGCGGCTGATTGAGGCTCGTTCAAGCTACGAGTTGGTCGCTGCGCCCGGGCACCGCCGCCTTGGAGCTACGCCTTCTCGTGCCCTGCGTTCTCCGAGTGCGAGAAACGAGTTGCTCCGCACCGATCGTCGCGCTCGAAGTGCGCAGACCCCCTCTCTCCGCCTCGGCCGCTTGTCCACTGGGGGCGCTATTGGTGAGGTCCTGGGGGAGAGAAGCCATGAGACCTTGGGATCATTCACTCCTGGGTTCTTGCGCTGTCAGGCCTTCCTCTCGCCGGGGCACTGGTGCAGAGGGGCTTTCGGGCTACAGCATCCAGGCGACCGTCATCTCAGCCTCTTCCCCCGAGGCCTTCGGGAGGGAGCGATGGCCGCCCCGCCGGCGATGGCCCGCGTCGCTGGCTCAGAGGCTCTCACGGTAACGGGCGCCACGACATGGCCAACGCGTTTGCGCCCGCAGATGCGTCGGTTCCCAGCGTCCTTCCCGTCGGCATCTCCTCCTCCTCCTCCTCTTCCCTGTCACTCCTCGACATCTCCTCCTCCCCCTCCTCCCCCTCCTCCTCCTCCTCCTCCTCCTCCTCCTCCTCCTCCTCCTCCTCCTCCCCCTCCTCCTCATTATCCTTCTCCCGTCCACCTCTCCCCTCCTTCCCCCTCGGGCTGAGGGCTGTCTTGTCCGTGTGCCCACGGGAAAAGTCCGCTATCACGCCGGGGCCGAGCACGCTTTTCGCGCCGACCGTTCTCGGGCACCGTCCGCGAGGCCGTCCCTCGTCGGGAGGGGAAAAAAAAACACTGAGGCACAAGGACTCGTCGACTCCTCGGGAAGTATGGGGAACATATGGAAAATGGGGTCAGGACGAAAACCCAGAAAATAGGAGGACATATGGGTATCGCCGGATCTGTGTATGTATTTGTGAGAGTCCTTGGGCCCCTTCACTTTCGTTTCCGCTTGTGGAGAGGCTGGGGCCTTCTGAAGGCCGTCGTGGGGATGTCGAGGGTTCCTGCGGGGCAGTCTCGGGGCCCCGCCGGGACCCCGTGGGCTGTCTTGGGGCCCTGGGCCGTCCTGGGGCCGTCGTTCGGGGCTCCCTTGGGCTGTCTTTGATCTCTCTCTTGGCCATCCGTGGGCCTCTTGGGACCCTCGTGGGGCCGTCGTGGGGCCGTCGTGAGGCCGTCTTGGACCCTCTCGGGGCCCTCCAAGGCCGTCTTGGGCCTCTCCGGAGGCCGGGGGCGCGTCGGGGCTCTCAGGGGCCCTTCGGGAGGGTGGCAGGGGGGGGGGGGGCGATTCGCGCGTGCGGATGGGGGGGGGGGGGGGGGGGGGGGGGCACCGTAGAAGATGACATACACCTATCAGACAGCACTGGGTGCTCTACCGCGCCTCCGTGTGCCAGGGGGGCGCGGTGACGGAGCATTGCCGCTTCACGGCGTGATGTGTTTCAAGGATTGGTGGAGACCAGCGGCGGGGAAATGCATGTTCGCCCACTGGAAGGGACTTGCGCGAGGGTGATTCGACTGCAAGGAACGGAGGGCCACATCGTACCACCCGATCGGATTTGGCACGGCTTGGCCATGTGGGTCCGAGCATCTAGGTCTCACCGAGGTAGCCCGACCTGCGCAAGAATATCACGGTCAAAGTCCATAGCAAGAGCCAACGGATGCCCTCAGGGTATCTTTGCGTCTCTGCCTCTGCTGCCCGTCCTTCGGGGTTTTCACTGGCCAGCCCTCCTGGGTGTTGGCAGTCCGCCGCCCAAACAGTGTCCATTTCGGCGTCCAGGGCCCTTGCGTCCTTACCACCCGTGCTTACTATAGGTTTCCACTGTATGCACGTCCGACCGTGCTGCTCGTCCGTGTGGATGCAGCCGTGTAGCTAGCCAGTGCACGCAGGCCTACAATCGTACAGCTGGGCCGCATGCAGCACGCCTCGAAAAAGGGGGAGGTCCGAGCATCTCTGTCCGACCATGCAGTCCCCGATCTGAGAACCACGACCATGCATGCCTGGCAATAGATCCCGACTGTGTATATCAGACTATGCAGCTCGTCTTTGCAATTACGACATGTGCCAGAGCCTTCACGACGTCATGGCTGATTATTTTGGCATGCGCACGCGAGGGCTCATGTCCCACGCTTTGTCAACATGGTGGCATCCGCGGAGGGGTCTTGGAAGTCCAGGGTCACGGTCTCCGCCGAAGCCCATTCTCGAGGAGTTCTTGGTACTTCGTGAAAAGTTTGTCTCGCCGGCCATTGCATATGTGTGTATATGTACAGATGTGGACACCCATATATTGTGTAGACACGCTGCGCTAGTGACAGGGAGCGGACATCCTCGCAACCACATTCCAATGCAGGGCGCATGTCTAATGTATTCTTATAGATGCGTACCTAGACAGATCGTAATGCACGAACCTAAGTACGCACAAGTGCAGTGGTACATGGAAGGCTACAGTGTGTGCGGCAGATACGTTCGAACAGAAAATAGTTGGACGGCGGGATTTTCGTTGAGGTGCAGGTACGGCTTTAACATAATTTTGAGCTCAGCCGTCTGGCTCCGTCTGGTTTCATGCGTCGCTGGTCCACGAGGCACCATACTCAACCATGGAGCGCCAATCGCGCAGTTCGGTTGACTTCTGCGTTCGCCGCTGGCGGAGAGGGCACGTGAACGCAGTGGGAACGAAGAATGGTGGGAGCGGCTGGCGGTCATATGTGATGGGTGCTCACGTTGAGAGTGCGGGCGAGCCAAGAAAACGAGGGGCGAACCAGGACGTTCCAACAGCGAATTGGGGAAGTCCGACATCAAGTCTGGAAGTTCGAGATCGGGTGACAACGTAGAACAGCACGACACGGTCCAGGACATCTCCAGGTTCGGACTCGACACTGCCTGGCTCGTCGCCGGCATTTCCTGGCTCGCCCCTCGTGCTCCTCGGCCTCCTTCTCTCTCTCACAGGCTGCCGGCCCCCTTCCGCAGGAACAGAAACTCTCGGCGCGCGGACTTCTTGGGTCGGCGCGGGGCTCCCTTCTTCAAGGGCGCCCTCGAGGGCGCGAAGTTATTCGCGCTTCGCGCTTCGCGGTTCGGCTCCGATTCCTCATCCTCCTCTTCTCCCCTGGGAGGCGGCGCGAGAGCGCGAAGTTATTCGCACTTCGCGCTTCGCGCAGCGCGAAGCGCGAAGCTGGGAGCCCTTGCTTCTTCCGGCGCGCGGAGCGCTCCAGGGGCGGCGCCGGAGGCTCCGCCAGCGGGGGGTCCAGCACCTGCCGACAAATCCGCGCGTGCCACGGAAGCTCTGTGCTCCGTCTCGTCTTCTGCTCTCTCCCCTCCGGCCCTCATCGCCCAGGGGCAAGAAGCTCGCGCAGCGGAACGCCTGCCTCGAGGTGAAGCGGGCCCTGGACAGGATGGCCGACGGTGGGCAGCCGGACCCGCGGTGAGGGCGTGCAGCCGTGACTTTTCGCGCCCGGCCAAGTGCGGATGGGGAGGAGGTTGCGAAGCGGTTCGCGCAGACGACGACGATGATGACGACGACAGCGACGACGACGACGACGACGACGACGACGGACGACGACGACGACGTCGTCGGCGACGGCGGCGACGACGATGACGACGGCGACGACGACGACGGCCCTGACGACGACGACGACAACGACGACGACGACGGCGACGACGGACGAAGTCGGCGGCGGCGACGACGACAATGACGACGTGCTAAGGCTCGGGGTTGCGTTCAGACAGCCCCCGAGGTAGTCCTGGCTGGCCTCAACAGGCAACCTTGTGCAGCCCAGGGCGGTCTCGACACCCCAGTTTTGGGGCGCGGAGCGCTCCAGGGGCACCGCTGGCGGCGGCGCTGAGGTGTCGAGACCGCCCCAAGCAACTCGGGGGGCCTGTTGAAGCCAACTGAGCCTACCTCGGAGGTTGTCTGAATGCAACCCAGAGCCTTAGCACGACGTTGTTGTCGGCGCCGCCGCCGTCGTCTGTCGACGGTCGTCGTCGTCGTCGTCGTCGTCGCCGTCGTCGTCGTCGTCGTCATCGTCGCCGCCGCCGCCGTCGCCGTTTCAATACCCCAGCGGCGCTGGAACGCCCAGGGATGGCTGTGGAGACCGCCCCAGACTACTCGAGGGGCCTGCTGAGGGCAGCAAGGACCACCCCGGGGGGCAGCAATGTGGACCCCCAGGCGTCACCAAGAGGAAAGCTGATGAGCAGGGATCGAGTAGTAGGGGGAGGCCCGCGATGAAATCCCTGGAGCTGCTTGTTGGTGTGTCCCAGGTGCCCGCAGCGTTCCCGCATGTGCGTGCGGCTTTTTCAGAGGTCCTTACGCGGCGACGACCGTGGAGGCAGGTGCTGCCCGAACCTTGTGGCGCCTGTGGGTACGTCTGAGGACCGCTTTAATATCCCGAGACGCGACAGAAGGAAATCGATGCTAGCTGCCATGCTACATAAATGGCGAACAGTGAGAGCACAGTTCTTGTCAGTCACCAGCAGAGCTGGAAGCAGTGTACGGTAGGAGTGTTGTCAGCGTGCTGACAATCGCGAGGATGAGGGACGAGCGCCAGAAGTGGCCGCGGCGTGATTAGCGGAGTGTCACCTGGCAGTGGAACAGTGACGCAACCATCCGAAGATGACGATTCACCCAAGTCAGGTAAAATAACGTGTATGGACTTACGGAAGAACAACGCGAGCATGACTCGCTGGATTTGGGTCCTCCGCTCGATGCTCCAGTTGGCACCGATGGGACAGCATGAGGAGCAGTCAGGAAGGGCCCATGCAAGCGTGGATGTTGCCCGCATGAACATATATATCTATATATCGGCAGCGACGTGCGGGGCCCTCCTAGTGCAGACAGGGCGACGACACCGATGCAAGCATTGTGATGTAGAGCTTTGTTCGTCGATGCGGCGGCTCGGCCATCAGGAAGAGGATGGCGCGAATACACACTCGCCTCGGAAGGGGGGAGTCGGCTCGATTGTCCGATCGACAACGTAGTCTTCATGCGCCTGCCCGTGGGTATAACAGAGACTGGGCAAACTGCAAGGGGTCCAACTGCCGCAACGTGCAAGGAAATGACTCTTGATCTGACGCGCGTTATCCAAAGGATCTGTGCGTGCTGAGTGCGCATACGGTTCGGCCATTTGCAGCCTCGACGTTCAATCTGGCTACGCCCGCGGATCCCCCCCTTCCATTGGCCACGATCGCTCGCTCGACCAGTTCAGGAGGAGGGAGACAGGATGAACAAGGGTCAAGAAGTGGGAGGAGGTGGAAGAGGAGGAGGGGTAGAAGGAGAAGCAGGAGGATGATGGAGGACAAGGACGAAGAGTAGGACGTTGATTTAGCGAAGGGGGTAAACCAGTTTTGGCTGCAAGAACTCAGGTGGCACCGCCGCACCCCGCTGATCAAGCTGTCCGTTACTGGCGGGCCCACTTAATTCCCACCAGCGCTGGTTCTCACTGCGAAGCTCGCCCCCAGTAGTCGTAACACCCCCACTGATCGTAACATGTTTATTGTGCAAGGGAGCGGCACGCCTCGCCACGGGATATCTTCACGCTGTAAGCGTGCTTGCAGCGGATCGAGCCGTGGGATTCGCAGGCGCGCTTTGCCACGGGACCAAGAGCGATCATCCCCTTCCGTTCGAGAAGATGCTGGGCTGATCGCGGAAGGTGAACTGGCCCGTGCGGGCCAAGCCGTGGCCCAACGCGCGGCAGCGCAGTGCTGGGGAGATCGTTCCTTGCCGATTTCCCCGTTCCACGACGACGCGCCAGCGACGGTCCGTTCTGACTTGTCCGCTGCAGGCGCGACGAGCGATCGCCCGCGTCGCTTGAGTCGAGCAGGCACACACGGCAGCAGACGGCACGCTCTTGGGCGCCAAACACTTCCAAGAGAGCTGGCGGCGTCGTGTGCCCTCTGCGGGGGGGATCTCCGCAGCTGGTCGTGCGAGCAGTTTCGCCCGCCGGCGTATGAGCAGCCTGCAGCCCGCCAGGCCGTTGCGGCCAGGTTAAGGTCTTCTGCCACGCTCCTGAAGAATAGCGTGGCGGACCTGACCATGGGTTTCAGGGGACGCCCCGGGGTCCCCTCGGATTCTTCATGGGGTTTCCTCGTCATGGGACCATCTACTCGCAACGGCGGCCCCCCCTTCCGACATCCATCGTTGCATCGAAACCCTCGGTGCAGCATCGGCCCCGTGACGAGCCAATGGGGGAAGGGGGGTTGCTGAATGGATCCGTCAAGTTGTTTCCTCGTGAGGGGTGCGCGAGTGTGTGAGGAGGCAGTAAACCAGTTGTTATTCTGGCTTTCGCGTCCCTTCAATGTCAATCCATCAGTCGTGCGAACCGTAGCATGGCCCATAGCTTTGGCAGTTTGACAATCGTCTTCGCTTGACTGGGCCATCGAGCAAACACCGCACAGTGAGGCCCCCTACCCCCCAAGACGGCCCCGAAGAGACATTCCAGACGGCCCCCAAGACGGCCCCAAGACGCCGCCAGCCTCCGAGGGAGCCGCTCCCGAGGGCCGCCCGAGGTCGTCGTCGGAGTGGGCGACGTCGGGGTATCCGGCTGCGGCCAGGGCGCGGGGGCCCTGCAAGTGGTCCGCCGCCGCCTTCTGGCAGGCAGAGGGCAGCCGCGTCGGGAGGGCCCTGGGCTCTGAGAGCAGCCGCGGGGCCTTGGCCTCCCGCAGCGGCCCGCCCGTGGGTGGTCCGGGCGGGGGTTCGGGGCGGCGTGGAGGCCTCGAGGGTCTCGGCGGACGCGAGGGCTGTGCGCGATGATCCGCAAGTCCACCACGAAGAAGCGGAGGAGGGCTCGTGTCTCAGGTCTTCGAACGGTGTGTCCACAGCGGTTGCCACAGGACGAGAAGGCAAGCGGAAGAGCGATTCTGGGGGAGGAGGGCAAGGGCGAGGTGGAGAAGAGATGCGAGGAGGTCTGGCCGACCAGTCGGCCCCAGCCTCTTCGGCACACAAAAGCGTATGTGCTTTGTGCGGGGTGGTCGTCGAAGCATTCGGATCTAGTAGAGGAGGGATTAGGAATGATGAGGCAGGGAGCAGGGAGCAGGGAGC